>OY754910.1:13000000-13575000 GCA_963576535.1 Plemyria rubiginata
ATGCACGTACAATGGCAACCACAATCTCCAAGGCAACCTGGTCGCTTCGTGACTGTTTGTAACATATTTTTCGCAAGTTGTCATCGCTGGTTTTGAAGCCCAACCCCTTCGGAAGGTGCAACAATAATTGACGGCTCCCGGTGGTTCGAGACACACTCAGCCTGTTATTTCATGGAACGCTGACAGGTAGATTGTACTAAGTTGACTAGAAATAGTTGGATTCGTCGGAATTGTAGTTACAGCTTGTGGCTTTTCTTATAAATGGTTGAGACCAGCAACCGACAAATAACCATTTTTAATTTTTAACGCGAACAAAAAAATACGCGCTGAATTGACATAATTGCGAAGAAGCCAACTAGGGTTTTCCAAAATGACCTGACGTTACTGACGTGAAAGTTACACTTTTTAGGTCTTACTGCCAGACATTCTACACGTGTCAGCTCTGGACCAACTACACCAAAAAGACTCATGATAGAATACGGGTAGCCTTCAATAACACCTTTAGGCACCTGATGGGCCTGAAGCGCTTCTGCAGCGCTTCAGAAATGTTTGCAGATGCCCGCATCGATACATTTAATGCCATACAGCGTAAGCGGATAGCGTCTTTTATGTCCAGAGTTGACTCGTGTAGCAACACTATCATCAGAAGTCTGGCGGAAAGACTAATGATGACTAGAATGTATAGGCGATAGGTGGCTATTGCCACATAACACCATTACCTATGGTTTGTACCTGTAATGTGTGTGTGTGTGTGTGTAAGTAATGTGTGTACCTAATACATTGTATAAGAAACTTTTTTGAAATTTATGTATTTTTTTAGGTTAACCATGGACTATTCTGTCTGAAATAAAGATTTTTATTATTATTAAAATACCTCTTTCTACGAATTTCAAAGTAAAAAGGGCTTGCAAAAGAACCAAAAATATAGCTCTAGATAGTGTTGGGTATATCCACGTGTATTTATTTAGTTTATTTATATTCACATAATAATATCCCAAAGAACTAAGCTAGGTATTTGAAGTGGCAGTTCATCGTATGTGCCCGACTGACCAAAAGTGAACAGCCATGTAAAATAATAATTAGCAAGCGCCCGCGATTCTCTCTCGTGGAAGTGTAACAAGTAACTTGACTTACCCTTGACCACAATTGGTTCGAACGATGTTTGTTCCGATTCTCCATTTATTTCTAGAAGCAAGTTTTTACCTCGATAAATAAATACCTTTAACGCTTATCATGCGAAAAATATGAAAAAAAAAACTTCTTTCCGAAAACCATTTGACTATTCCGGGAAACTACAGTTTATTTTCCTTCGTTAATTTCAGCACGGACAATATTGTAATCAATCGCATGTAGAACCAAATGATAATTATATTTGGACGTAGTACGTAGTATATTTTTTAGGTACCTCTGACTACCACCGTAAACATTCATCAAATAATTTTGGGCAGGTATTTTGTACTAAGATTACTGAATACTGAATTCGTGAAACTGTTTCTCACTACGTGCTTAATGAAAACATATTTTTTCCTTTTTTTTAGTTATTGGTATTAAATAAATAAATAATGCTGGACAATCCACACAGCACTATCTAGCCCCAAAGAAAGCTACTCAAAGCTTGTGTTATGGGTACTAGATAACTGATATACTTAATACATTATATACTTACATAGGTATTTTTTGATCACATTCGTCGAAAACAGTGACAGCGCAAATTTAAGCAATGTTTAAAATAAAGCCTTTTTAAGTACGGAAGCAGAATGCAACAACGCAATCAAAGCAAGCACGGTAATCCAGACATGGGCGGTAATCCGTTAATTGATTCAAGCGAGCCGGCCGGCGCTCAATTACGGATTCATACAGATTTACTGTTTGTTGCAACAACTGGGTGCCATTAATATCGTCAGCCGAAGACATCAGAAGCTTCTCAATTTTGATCCGCAAGCACGGTAAAGGTTGAATTGAATTAAATCGCAAGAATCGCCTTCTTTTCTTTTTATTATTTTGTTATTGGTGAAGTTTCCACACAGCACTATCTAGCCCCAAACTAAGCCTAAGCTTGTGGGTTGGGAACATGATAGCTGATAAAATATGCTACTTGTATAGTTTTTTTTGGAAATACATACTTACAATTTATAACACCCAGACATCATTTTCTTGGTTGAAAGTAATAAAGTTGTTGTTGTTTTTTTATTTTAATAAATGACTGCATGAAATAATAATAATTAATTATGTAATAATGATATGATAATATTTAATATAAATAATATAATGTAGGTATGGGAACTAGTCATAATTAATGAGTGAATGAATGAAATGAATGAATGAATGAAATGAATGAATGAATGAAATGAATGAATGAATGAGTGGATAAATATCAAATTATAATGTTGTTGCATTCAATAGCAACAGTAGATATAAAGTAATAGCAATAAAAAAAAACAAAAAAAAACACCCAGACATCTATGTAATGTACACCACACAAATGTTTTTTCTCGGTGGGAATCGAACTCACGATCTACGGCACAGAAGGCATAGCTACTACCAACTGAGCTACAACGCAGAAGCCATTAAGTATACCAAAAAAAGTATATTTAAGAGTAGTATAGCTCTTTGTAAAGGGCTCGTCCGGGGAAGTACTACCACCACGCCCTTTTCTGCCGCCAAGCAGCAACGCTGTTTCGGTTTGAAGAGTGTGGTCGCCGGTGTAATTACAGGCACATGAGGCTTAACATCTGTACGCCTCAAGTTGATGGACGCAGGGCAGTGCATCGTAGGGCACGTTCCTATTGTGCGTGACCTACGGGGCAATGTTTTGTTTATAGGTGATGGTTACCACTTAACATCAGGTGGGCCATCTGCTTGTTCCATCAGCTAGTTGTATAAAAAAAAAAACAGTGAGGATAAGTTTCAAATCGCAGCAAAGCCCTTTCAGGACACTGACAGGAGCTTGGAGCTTGATCATGTCGTGTATAGCAAAAAACCGTTGAGTCGGTTAATACCCAATGTGTACTAATGTGTCGTGGTGGTTTAAAGGTGAATCTACATAGGTGCCAGTTTCACGCGACCAAGCCTGGAAACAGTTAAAGATAAAGATAATTTTATTTCATAACAAACTTCACAGAGCAAAATTACATCAGGTAGCCTTACCCCCGGTTTCTGAAGGCTGATCAACACTAATCGGCTGTCAAGTCACTTGCTATTTCAGCTTTTTCTTCAAATTAGATAGAGATGGCAAATGACTTGACAGCCGATAAGTGTTGATCGCGCTTTCAGAACTAACCCCCGGTGGGTTAGTTAAAAACAGGTTACAGGTTGAAGGTACAGAAAATACAGGCACACGAGGCTTAGCACAATTTATATCTCAGATTTGTTTTAAACAGATATAATTGCAATGCCCTAAGTCCTTATCAGACGTCTTCTCTGTGAAGTAAATGCAATTTTCATAAGTAGAGATACCTAACTACTTAACATCAGATAAGTATAAGACATTCGTTTGTCTCGTAACTTTATCTAATTCCTGATATTTATCTCTGCATAAATTAGCAGTATATGCGAATTTTTAGGCACGTTTTTCTGGTTATAGGGAAACAGCAGATTTAGAAATACCGTCAAATAAATAAAAAATCTATTGCAGAAAATATTCCTATTCCATATAAATAATCCCACTTGATATCAAACAAACACGACCTTATTTTCTATTTCGAAAGGTTCAATGTATTACAACTTTTCAATTGACGACCAGCGCGGTTGCTATAGAAACGGCACGGACTTGCAACATTTTATATTAACACTCGATATGCTTATATCGCGTTAGAAATAAGGTTGAATTTTAATTTTCTAAGTGAACTTGTTATTTTTGTTGACAAATAACAAACTTGAGTGAAATGGACAATAGTATAAAACTGTTTGCTCCATTCAACGGGACTTAAGGGCTATTAGAAATGTCTACGAGTCGCATAAGGGCGTGCTCCAGACTTTCGATTGTCTACCATTGTACGGTAGCGAATGTTTGTTAGACATTTTAACTATTATTTTCATAGCCGATTTCGAATGGAAAGCTGGTACAAGGTATTACCATCATAACTTTTCTTGGATTTTTGGGCTAAAAGGCTTGTTTGGAGCTTCGATATTTTTTGTGTTATTCAATCTTTCGCGATTATAGCACATAGAATTATTAATTTGGTAGTTTATAGTTTGGCAAATAGATTGGAAAACTATAGAGGGCGCCATTTTACATCTTTCGACGTTCACTCACAGGCGTTCTTGCTCGGACTTACTCAAAACTTCATCAAATTTGTTAATTTCTAATTTTTTTTCCAAGCTTACCTTATTTATTTGCCCACCAGGAAAATACGCTGTGATATTCAAAAGATTTTTATTTGGTAAATAGAAAACCCTGTAAGTACCTATCGGATACTTCGTATAAATAAAACATGAGTAATGTTTTGCGAAAGCTATGATTGGTGCAGGGAGAGAATATCGTCTGAAAAGTGATGAAGAGCTATTGTAAATAAGGAAAACCGCTTAGAAATATAATCTGCTCACAGAAACACTGCCTCTGACATTTCTAAAACCATCTGGCCGTTTATCACATAGCAGTCCAACCGAAAGTTTGAATTTTTCAAGCGCTCTTTAATTAGCGCAAGGAAATCCGAGAAAAAAAGTTTAAACTCCTCTCGTTTTGGGAATGATACGAATTTAATTAAACTTAATTGCGCAAAAAACGTGAAAGAAAAATCATGACTGGATTACAGAGGGACGATTCTTTTTTAGATATTTTTGGTAACATAACAATTTATTAAAAATGCCTGCTAAAAATACTGTCACAAATGTATATCGTGGCAACGCAGCCAACGTCTTTTGGACGGTTTTTGATAGTTATTACTTTGATACGAGCTTGATAGGTACCAGCCGGGAATGGAAGACCACAGCACAGGATCGCACAGAGCGGAGGGAATGAGGGGAGGCCTTTGCCCAGCAGTGGGACATAGAAGGCTCATAATAATAATTATCTTTCTACCATCTTTTTGCACGCCCAGGATGACTGGTAGAAAATGCTATTAGCATTAAGTCCTCCTAGCACTATATTGTTTTGTGTGAAAGTTTTAAATAAATAAATAAATTACCTACTTTGGATCAGTTTATTTATATCTGTAGATCGTTTTCCACGATCTCAGTTCTTTTATAGTGGATTGTTTATAGGTATTTTTTTTAAATTTCAGCAATAATTTACCCGCTTCTAAAAGCTTAAAGGTACTGACCACACGTGCTCAAAAATAAGCATGCTTATTTTGAGCATGCTCAAAAATGAACCCGCGTATGACCAAATCAGCAAGCTTATTTACTAGCACGGCCTGTTCACACGTGCTTTTATTGAGCAAGGCTCGAAAAAAGCATGCTTCTATCTCGAAAATAAGCACGTGTGTCAGTACCTTAACTCTATACACAAACCTGTTTAAGAATAACATGATGTTTTAAGGAAAAAACAGCATGAACCAAAAAAAATACTATTTGCCAAAAACTGGTTGCAATTTGTATTTTGCAATTCATAAGAAATTTCACATGCCACGATAACTCAAAACCGCAAGCAAATAAATTTTCGTCGCAAGATTTACAGCGACGTGCACGAAATTGGTTACCATTGAATTACTCATTAAGACATCCGTACGTAAAAGTGAGTGTTAAATTTAGTTCCATTGCTCCTGTCTGTCTGTCCGTTGCAAGTCGCATGCGGTCATTAGTCAAACTAAACGTACCGTGCCGCAGTTCGGAGTACTTTCGGATGAGGAGACCTTTTGATCTGCAGTTTATTTAGCCACGCTTGGATTTCGAATAACTTTATTGTGTATCCATTTATTTATATTCAAACAAAAGACAAAATATTTTTTTTCTGATACTTGCGGTTCTAAACATGTTTTATTTTCAGGAAAGCATAGCAGTTCAATTACAGGCACATGAGGCTTAACATGTGTATGCCTCAAGTTGATGAACGCAGGGCACTGCATGGTAGGGCACGTTCCTATCGTGCGTAACTTACGAAGCAATGCTTTGTTATGGGTGATGGTTACCACTTAACATCTGCTTGTTCCATCATCTAAAGGTACTCGTAAGTTTTTTTTATAAGTTTTGATCTCAAAGAAGTGTCTCAAAACTTAATCTTATTGGATAAGATAATAAGATTATACACTTATCTGCAAACATAAGTTATATATAGCTTCGGTTCGGTCTTGGCGATGACTGTAAGTCTTAATGTGTTTTTTTATAAATAAAATATATAAAAATATAATATATATAATAAGATTATACACTTATCTGCAAACATAAGTTATACATAGCTTCGGTTCGGTATTGGTTCGGTTCTACCGTATCATATTTCAAATACTAAATAATTACAGGCACATCGTTTACTTTAGAAATACCCTCAAATCTAATTTAACACCGGCATTGCCCGTCGCAATATGTCATGTGCATTTGTCAGACGCCCCTCTAATTGGCAACAAGCATGCTGCATGCTTCAGCCACTCCCGCGCACGTATCGGGTTAAAGGACTATTGCAGGATGTGCGAATGAATGATGTACTATTATTTATTCGTCGTCTTCCTACCTGCACCGAAAGAACAGAAAGAAATATATTTATTCAACTACACAGACAGACACATTACATAAATAGATATAACAATTTTAGTTAAAAGAGCACAGGTGGTCTAGTGGGTACCCTGTCTTCTCGTAAAGCTGTGGGTTCGAGTCTGAACATGCACCAATGGAGTGTTTGTGGAGTGTGAATGGATTGCGAGTGCTCTCAAACGGTGAAAGAAAACATCGATTTGCAACCAGTTAGTATTCTTGCAGCGTCGATCAGCTTGCAAACAGTCACGTCTAACAACTACTGAAAAATGTGCTAATTCTGTAAAGCTGTTATTGTTTCCTTTCTTTTTCATTTCAGCGAAATAAAATAAATGTAAAGTAACAATTTGAGCCTTAACTAATCAGGTGAATGATTAATAAATTTAATTATTATATGAGCAATCTGATTTAAGTTCATACATACTGCTTAAATACATAATCAGATTTAACTGTCTGAGTTTCAAGTTTCGTGTCATAACTTTTCTCTCAGATGGTACCTACTCTGTCTTGTCAAATATCTAAAACTGGCTGGAGAATGTTATTACCTATTAGAATTCTAGCGCAAACATGTAGTAGCATTTAAATGCACACATGCATCCGCAATCAAAACACTACAACTCAAACTTATATAAAAATAAAATAAACAAAAATCGTCGACTCGCACTGTCACATCACTTCGCGTGACCGTTAGCGACGTATCAAAATGACACTTACATATCACGAGAACTCTATCTTCAATGACATAAAGTCTGTATTCGTTTGGGGGTGGTGAAAGATGTTGGCAGAATAAACAGACAACTTAATGTCACGCTGTCATTTGTGGATTATGCAAAGTAGCCAACGATAATTTCTTTTTTTTTTCTATTACCATAATGCATAGAGGAATGTTTAATGTAACATGCAACAAACGTGGGAAAACCAATACTGACGAATCTTACTACATTTTCCGGACTGAGAAACTCTTTAAAAGTCTACCTATCGCACGTTTCTTCTTCTTCGTTTAACATCAATTTGGTCTTGTTTTATTGAACAAATCAACTAAAAGGACACTGGAGGACGCTGGTATCATGCGACACAATTTAACAAAAATTTAAAAAAATTAAATTTCTACAGTATATTTCGATATATTACAGTATACTACAGTATGTTCCGAACCTGAAGGCACTTTGAGTGAGCACATGAGTTTTTTTCATAAATAATCATAAAATGACAGGTAATTATATGATAAAAAATCGACTATCAAAATTTTCAAATTTATTTATTTATTTCATTAGCGCATGTTACATTATAGTTTATCAAGGTTGGGGCCATCTTTTAAGTAAAAAATACTTGAGTCAGTGGACCCCGCTTTTCTATATCCACATTTTATGTAACAATGTTATGTGCTCGTACTTATAAACTAAACTAAAACATCAATTATTGAACTAAAAGGAACTAAGTAGGTACATAGGTAAATATATAATAATATTTTTGTTTTTTTAGATTATGCGACCTCCATAAACAGCTGAAGAAAACAGAACAAACATTTATCAGCTATCTGGTTCCTTTTGGTTCCCATCCAGCTTTGCTTAGCTTAGGGTGGTGTGAAAATATCATCCAATAATTTTTTTATTATTTATCTATAAATAACACACATGTTTTTAGTTTTTTGAACCCACAACGTCTCCAGTCATGCCACCAGCAATATATTAATTCCACAAACATTTTTGTAAGAACCAGAACCATTTCTCCCTTCGAACATAAAAAATGCAAAAAATACACGGTGTTTCCGAAATGGATGTTTACTCCGAAACATCAAAGTGAACTTAATAATGCACCATTTTATTACCAAAACGCTATTAGGACAGTAACTTCCCTTGACGGGGGATGGTACACAAATAGATTGTGTACACTCAATTAAAAGTTTAAGAAAAACTTTTATTTATGTAGCGGAAAATAATATTGCAAATGAAATTATTCATCGATGTGATTTTTTTCTTAACATATGTACCTAATTTTATTTAAACGTGTAACTCATAAACAACCCATTTATTAGGCATGAGAAAGACAACACAAGTACAATACAGTAAAAAATAAAAATAAAAATGCTGGACAATCCAGACAGCACTACAGTGCTTAATTTTGGCGCCAATTCTCGTCGAAATATAAATAATTAAAAAATATACTAACTCAAAAGTTAACTTTTTTCTATCCTAAGACTTTTTATTGTGTTAAGATTATTCTTCCTTTTAAGTATCATGATTTGTATGTTGTGTGCTCAGCAGTAAATATATGATTGTCCATGTCTAGTCTACGTCTATGTTTAAAACTAGTGGCTCTGGGAGCTGTAGACCTCGCGAGCATACTAAAAGTGGGCTATTTGAGGAATGTAATGTGCAAGTGCATTTTCCGTTTTGTGATTTTTTTGATCTTTTTGATTTTTTTTGCATCATCTTGTGTAGAATGAGGTCCTTTGTGTTTCTCTCAAATTTGATTGAAAACCATCGATTGTTTGATGAGCTATCCTGTTCATCATGCTGAAGATCCTTATCAGATCTTCGCCAAACTTTTATGAGACCAACTTATAGTTACTACCTTTCAAATAAAAAAGAATAATCGAAATCGGATCTCATTTGGTGGAGATATCCAGTATATCAAATAGCCCCCTTTTTGCCCTTTTTTTGGGGGAAGTACCCCTCCAATCAAAAATCCCCGACGACAAAAAATTCTTATAAGTCACATAACCTGTGTACCAAGTTTCGTCCAGATCGATTGAAAAATGCGACCTGTAGAGGAGAACAGACAGACAGACAGACAGACATCCGGACAAACGCGTTATTGGCCAATGTGGAAACTGAGACGCTTCGCTCGCTCGGTCAATAATATAAATGAGAGCTTAAAAAGTCACTCTGATATTAAATCGTCTATGCATTGTGAAACTTACTTTTACAACCTTATTTATAAGAATACGTAACTTTTTACTATAGCTTCCTCATTTGGATATTGCGTCTGAATTGTGTACAGTTCAGACTTTCCTTATTTACCTTTAAAGTTTACTTTCCCAGTGCGCCTTTCCGGCGGGGGCGGGGGATGATCTACGCAATTTTGCCGGAAAAACAAGGGGTTGCAGACAAATAACATAAATACCTAATGCACATCGATTGATATCCGTTTGCTTGTTTATGTGTCGCTTTTCCTCATTCGGCTTAGAGAAAAGAAAAAAAAGTAAAAGAGAGAAAAAAAGTACAGTTTTTGTGATAGAGTTCGTCTGGGATAACCTGCTACCACCCACTAAACATTCAGATAAGGGTAGTAGAGCTCTTTGTGAAGGGCTCGTCCGGGGAAGTACTACCACCACGCTTTTTTCTGCCGCCAAGCAGCATCGCCGTGGTTTCGGTTTGAAGAGTGTGGTCGCCGGTGTAATTACAGGTACAAGAGGCTTAACATCTGTATGTCTCATGTTGATAGACGCAGCAGGGCAGTGCATCGTAGGGCACGTTCCTTTCGTGCTTTACGAGGCAAGGCTTTGTTATAGGTGATGGTTACCACTTAACACAGGTGGGCCATCTGCTTATCCCATCAGCTAGTTTTTAAAAAATCTAGAGTATAAAAAATTCATACTTATATCGATTTTATAGATTTTCCGTTACAAAAATAAATGACTGTTGTTTATTTTACTCAAGAGCTGGCGGCCTGTGCTGACCGACCAACACTTTTTTTATTCTTTTCAATATTTTTTCAAGTATAGAATTTTCTTTCCAATATCTTGTTCCCAATTCTATCTTTAAATTATTTGCTATCGTGTAAATGCGTTTTGAACCAACTTCAAAAGGTTCTGCTTTTACGACTGCATTACCGACCTATCTTGCGTTTACAGCCTTATGCCATTGTTGGCGTACCATAAAACTCATTGGAAGTCAACATTGTAAAGGCTTAAGCAATTTCTACTTTTGCACGGTTGAAGGTTAAAGTGGTTTTTTGAAGATGAGGCAGTTAAGAAGGTGACAATTGACTCACCTAACCACAGTGCTCTTGGAAGAATTAACGAAAAGAAGGAGCGGGTTGGAAGGTTCAATGCTGCCAATAGATCAGCATCTGCGGTCCGATTATGCTAATGTCTGGCTATCGAGATGGCTTTCAGTTTGATATTTGATCAAGGAATATAATACTCTCTGACGAGAGCATTTCATTCCCATAGTGTATAACCATCATATGGATGGATCTACTATCTAAATTCCTTGAGAATTCCTTGGATGGATAGGAATCAAGTCAAACTGAAAGCCATCTCGATAGCCATACATTAGCGTAATCGGGCCGCAGGTTGCCAAAATTCTCGAAATATTAAAATATAAGTTAATACTACGAAGCAGTGCTTTGCCAGTCTTATTCACCTATAAGGTTACTTCAGGTGTCATTTGTTTCCTGAGGTGGCGCGCGCGGGTGTTCTGCACGCATTCTCTAAAGAGACCTGAGGAGAGCTGAGACGCCGAGGAGGGTCTCCAAACTATGGAGTCAACGCCGTCAGGGCCATGAAAGAGTGCGAAAGCGTGCCCACAGCCCCGGCAGGCAAGCAGCACCGGAAGCTGCTTCTGAAGCAGAACCCCGTTGGGTTTTAGTCGGTAAGAGTCCGACAATACTCTTCTGTTCACATCAGAACAGAAGAGTATCCATGAAGATTTTCCAACGTAAAAAGGTGTTATTTGTTTGCTCCATTAAATGCATGTCTTATAAAAATTCAATATAAATGATTCTTAGTCCCTACCTCCTAGTCCTCCACCTTTTAGAGTGAACTCTAAAAGCTAGCTCACATGCATTTTTTTCCTTTGACCCATGTTTCCCGTATGTTTATAATGTCAGGTTCGTTGTGTAATGTTCTCCGGTTTGTGGTCAAGAACCTTTATGTTCCAGCGTTTGTGGGTTCTTATTAATATTATCTACATGCATGAATTATTCTCACTACTGCCGTTTCAAAACTCTTTGCCGCCACTTGGTGGGTTTTGCGCGAATTGGCATGCTTCCGCGTCGTAAATCAGTTTTATGTCTCTGAGGTGCTACGTGGAACCGCCGGCCAATACTCTCTGTTCTCACTATGTTTATCTCTTTAGCGTCGGGTCTTTAAGAGTTTTGACTTTGTCTGTGGAGATGCGTGTTCTTATAAAACGACGACTTAAGAGTGGTTTTATACCCTTAAAATAAAAAAATCTCAAACAACAAAAAAACTCCTACCTTAGATTTCGTCTATCGATCTCTATAAACGGGTCTTATAAAGGTTACTACAAAATTTTTACTAAACAATGCTCCCCGAGAGATATCCGAAAGTAACACAAAAATGTTATGTTTTTATTCGTCGCTAAAGAGTTAAACAATTTTTCACCATAAAAATATGAATTTGATGAATGAATAGATAGATGGAATTCTAAATCAAACTATTTATTACATCTACTGCTAATTAGAAGGGAGAAGGATACTGAACTAAACTAATCTAGGAACTAAGATAAGACCATGTTTTCAGTATTATTTTACTTAAATTATTTGTAACTACAGTCTCAGTTCGCTTTATGACGTTCATTGCTTTTCCAGAATCTCGTCTCAGGATAAGGCCGGAGTGGTCTTGAAGTGATGAATAAAATTTTCACGGAATTACTTAAATGCCTCCTCCCAAGTTTAGCTGACTTCGTAGTCAAAATAAGAAAAGTTTGAATGAATGAACAATGATCCATATCTAGTTAACCAGGCACATGAATTTTTATTGCTCGTCTCAAATCAAAATCAAAAATCGACCAATAAGCTTAGAATGATGACAACAATCCGGAAGAAGAGGTGAAGGACATCCCCTGACCCGAAGAACTAACAACATTGTTGAGATCACTGGAAGTCGGTGGATGGAGTAGACACAAAATCATTCTTCTAGAAAAAATAACTCTTTCAAGACTTATTACTTGCTACTACTAGTCAGATCTGATATCATGACAAGCACCAGATTTTGATTAAAAATGGAATAATCAAAATCAGTCCACCCAGTAAAAAGTTATAAGGTAACATACATTAAAAAAAGCAGTCGAAATGAGAATTTCTTCCATTTCGTCGTAGTCGTCTAATAGTTTTATGTCCAGCAGTGGACTATTTCATACTGCATAAAATGTGTAATCGAAAAGCTGTTTTCGCGACAAGCAACATTTTTACAAGTTTAAAGTTAATTGCAATTTACGAGCTGAACAAAATGAATAAGGAAACGACACGGTACTAAACCAAGGGAGGAAAATAAAAGAATAAATAAGAAGGTATTCTTAATAAACTTGTCACGCGAGAGGGTGAAAGTTAATTTCCTGTTTCGTCCAGTCTGCGAGGGTTAAGGTCTAAAGCACTGTCTGATATGCTATATATGTTAGCGACACAATACAATTGTGATAATCAAAGACGGCTTGAGATACAAAGCTAACTGTTTAAATGAAAAATGAGTTACTCGGTTGGAAGTTCGCTTTCTGCGCTTTTCGTTAAAGGTTTATAAGTCCCCTGGGACATACATTTGTCCATCACACAAAGATACATGTGTAATCTATATCTATGCACGCATGATGCATAATAATAAATAAAACATGCTGGACAATCCACACAGCATGCATGGGTTGTTCTTTGTCGTCAAATGATCTTAATATGCACTTAGCAAAAGAGATGATTAAATTTACATGAAACATTAACGGGTAATTATTGTTTGAAAACAATTGTCACGTTTACTACCGTTTTCTCTTAAAACAGTGAAGTTTGACAGCAAATACTACCTACGCCTATCACGGGCTGCTCACAAGTTAAACAACACGGGGACGGGTAAGTTCACTAAGATAGTTCTTAAACCTGATACTCGCCATCATTCATTTAAAACAGTAACAATTAATTAATTAAAACAGTATTTACGTCCAATGGTGTCCAATTGGTTATGGTCCAATAAATGCGTTATCTATCTATCTATCAATGGCTTAGTAGGTACTGTTTACATTTCATTCTATAAATGTGTGTCGTATCTTTATAGAGCGATGCTATATTGCTGTGAGTGTACTGCAGGGATAACGGGAAAAAATTGTGTTTATTGGGCGACCACGTCTAACCATGTAGCCGTGTTTGAGTAAAAACAGGGATAATTAAATTTTTCCCTTTGATTTTCTAATAAATTATGTTCGTAAATATCATCATCGTTATCAGCGTGATGCAGTTTAACAATGGGCAGGATGGGATATAGGCTTCTAGATTCTGAATATACTATATACGTAAATACACTTTGAAATTATATAGCTATGAGGATAATCAAAATTTTAACTAAAACTTAATTTTGGGCATAATCTAATATTTATTTTCTTTTCTCTGTCTTCGGTCTCCGCTTCATAATAATGGTTGGTATTGTTTTAGAAACCTTATCAGTGGGTCTATTGTTCAAAATCAGCAGAAGCGATAGCAGTGGCAGTCGTCAGTCAACTATTATTTGTACGTTACTGTCGCTAAAGCTAGTTCTTTAATAGTTAAACTGCAGAAGAGCTTTTCTGTAAACAACATTCACCTGAGATCCGCAGTGAGTTTTTAATTTCCGTTACACATTCACCCATTACTACAGTATCAAGTGTGATCAAAGTGAGTGTGGATTCACTAGGTGAAACTCCCATTGACTTTGTTGCTCAGAGAATTAGCATCCTGGCTTGTAAGTCTGCGATTTATTTTGTTTTATCGCGCAAGTGGCGAAACGCGTGTTATGTTTTTGCACTTTTGAATTATGGTAGTTGTTGACATTTTTGTCATTTAATTTGGTTTGTGCAAACCGTGTTATTGTGTTTTTGTATGGTAATAATTATGAAATCATTTAATATACACTAAGCTATCGCAGATAGATAGAAAAATATTACAATATAACGTATTTTTACCAAAAAATGTGACTAAAACACCTCGCTTTCGGTGTTTTGTGGTGTATTTTTTGATGAATGTAACGTATTTTCATCAAAAGATGTGAGTAAAACACCTCGCTTTCGGGTGACTTGGCGATAATTCTAAATAGAACGACTTTAAAACAGTGTTCTCAATTCAAATAACTGCCATTATGTGCTCACAATCAACCCTAACCTCTTTAATCACGGACCATTCAGCCAAACCTCCTTGCTCACAAAATAAAAGGCGATCCTTCTATTCAGGAACTTAGGGCACAGATGAAAAATGCTTAGGGTGCGTAGCGTCAATCACTACGACACTTGTAGCAATGAAAAATCACCTTTATGTCCAGGTATATAAGAGGTAATAGAATATCGAGCGCGCAATTTTTTTTATTCTACTTGGTAATAGAACGTGCTGATAGCCCACCTGATGTTATGTGGCTCCTAAACATCACCTATAACAATGAGTAGTAGAGCTATTTGTGAGAGGCTCGTCTGAGGAATACTAACGCCATTCCTATTTCTGCCGCTAAGACGCGTTGCCGTCTCTTGGTTTGAAGAGTGTGGTTGCCGGTGTAACTTTAGGTACATAAAAGTTAAATCTGTTTGCCTCAAGTTGATGGATACAGAGTAGCGCATCGTAGGTCACGTTCTTACCGTGCATGACTTACGAGACAATACTTAGTGATAGGTTACCCGCCAATCTGCTTGTTCCGACAGCAAGAATAATAGTAAAACTTATAATATATTTGCTATTAACTTTACGAAATTGCACCCCTCTAATGAAGTAAGTCACTGAGTGGAACGCGAGTACCAGCTAGTATTTATTCTGTGGCTCCATCTAATCTCTCCGTGAATGGCTCTGATTGCAAACCACTCAAGCAAAACCGCAAATTATGCTACTTTGATTTGTGCATTGAAAATTGCATGTATTTCTCTGGGGAGAGCCTTTGATTGAACTAAGATTCTGCTTTCCTTTGAAGGATAGGATCGAATCTTCTTTTGGAATTTAAATAGGATTAGGTTACTTCGATTAACTTACCTGGGCCCGTACCACCATCTTTTGAAGCATTCTAACTTCAATATTACTTTTATGTCAATGTCTTATATCAATTGCATAGAGACAGCTTTATGATCAAAAAGTAAAGTAATATTGAAATAAGAATGCTTCAAGAGATTGCGGTTGGCCTGCGTTGGCCAAATAAAATGTAAATAAACCAGAGGTTTATTTATATTTTAGGTATTTCCTGGTTGAGATCGTGGTCGCGGCTTTAAAACCAATCCTGCTTTAAACGTGAAAGTTTGTAAATAAGGATGGATGGATGGATGTTTGTTACTCTTTCACCCGCGGTTTCACTCACGCAGATTTAAATCGCGGTATCCCCACGGGGTAAAAAGTAGCCTATGTGCTATTCCAGACTATAATCTATCTCTCTGCCAAGTTTCATCCAGATCCTTTCACCCGTTCCGGCGTGAAAGAGTAACAAACATCCATCCATCCATACAATCTTTCGCGTTTATAATATTATTACGATGTCAACTTTCATACAGTCAGTCCGCATCCATCTTTTATTTGGCCTGCCTCTCCATAAGCCATCCACATCCATACCTAGCACTCTTCAAATCAAATCAAATATTTTATTTTGTAAGAATTTTAGGTACATGGTAAATAAAGGTCTTCATAAAATTCTAAGTATCACTAGAATCTTACCATTACAGGCGTACACAATCATTTAGATACCTACCTACCTGCGTGTGCTTGTGTTCTTCTTGTAATAGAACACACACCTTCAATTGGTTCGTTATTAATCTGTAGAAGCTTTAAATGAAACTAAACACAACGTAAAATAGCCAGTGACGTTTCCATACGTTGACAATATTTAGTGAGCCCTATGACGTGTATGCAATTTGTGCGCGTACAGATTACTACTGCTTAGAAACTTTTGATTATATAAGACGTGAAGTGAATACACAAATCCACTATAATTAAATTCTACTAACTAATTTGATGTCGAAGAGTAAAGAAAATAATGAAAAAATCAATTGGTGCACGATTGGATTCGAACTCACGAACTCGCGATTTGAAGGTGGGGTCGCCAGCTAGACCACGGTGCCTGTTTTAATTCATTATTGAATTGAGATTTGATCATATTTCGTGTCACTTTCGTTCGAAAGAGTGTGGTGAAAGGATTTTAAGTGCGCCTCAAAAAAGCTCCTTTCGAGCATTCAACACATGTTTCTAAGAACTTTTATGTTCCACGACTAGTCAGCTTTCTCATATTTTCCTTCACCG
Organism: Plemyria rubiginata; assembly: GCA_963576535.1. Classification (NCBI taxonomy): domain Eukaryota; kingdom Metazoa; phylum Arthropoda; class Insecta; order Lepidoptera; family Geometridae; genus Plemyria; species Plemyria rubiginata. The sequence continues at coordinate 13,016,807 of OY754910.1, forward strand.
TGAAGGAAAATATGAGAAAGAAGAAAAACTCATTGGTGCAACACTAGTTTCGAACCTACGACCTTAGGGTAGTCGCTACCAGTGGACAATCAATACCCTCATCCAGATTAAATAATAAAAAAATATTTAATCTAAATCCGTCTGCTGCCGTGTGTTGAACACAATTGATGACACAACAGACCTAACCAAAGATGGTTAGGTCTGTTCAAAATAATTTCGAAATTGAAAGCTCGTCGTGCTCTGTACGAACACCACTTTGCAGCACCAACACCAGCTTCTGATGCATGAGCCATCTAATTAACGAGCCAGTCATTAGGCGCTATTGATTAGTATGAACACTGGACGGACATGCTGTGACGTGCCAGCTCAAACAATTTCGACCACTGTCGACCTCGGAGTAAGGACGTTTGTGCGCTGCAAGGAATTTTACTGTCCCGCAGTCCGGATTTTTACGGTAAATACGACAGAACGACGGTAAAGACGACGCTAGCTGATGGAACAACCTGATGTTCAGTGGTAACCATCACTTATAACAAAGCATTGCCTCGTAAGCCACGCACGATAGGAACGTACCCTACGATGCACTGCCCTGCGTCCATCAACTTGAGGCATACAGATTTTAAGCCTCATGTGCCTGTAATTACACCGGCGACCCCACTCTGCAAATCGAAACACAGCAATGCTGCTTGACGCAAAAGGCGTGGTGATAGTTCTTTACCGTTCGAGCCCTTTCAAAGAGTTTTAATACTCTGAATCCTTGGTTCAAATTGCTTACGCTGAACAAGCATCAAAGGTCTGCAGTGTCCTTTATTATTACTCTATTGCTGAAACAAGTGTTACGCGACTATCGAACATAAAACGATGGTTGGTGTTTATGTTTTCGAGTGTTTTTGAGTATCGTTTGTGCAGTGGCGTGCGACTAAAGCAAGTGGAAGCCAGTAACTAAACGTTAGAAGTTTTTTTTTTTCAACGTATGTTTTATTGGCATACGTCCGTGACTTCCCTTGCGTGGGACGTACTCGGTTAAAAAGTAGCCTCCTGAACTATTTTTAATATTCTCATGTATTTTCTTCTATATCTCTCTATTATAAACCTGAAAGTAAGTATGGATAGATTGATGGATGGATGGATGTTTGTTACTCTTTCACGCCGGAACGACTGAACGGATCTGGATGAAACTTATTGGCATAAAGATAGATTATAGTCTCCAATAGCACATAGGCTACTTTTTATCCCGTAGGAATACCAGGATTAAGAGCTACGCGGGTGAAACCGCGGGGCGTTGCTTGTTATTAAATATAACATTATCTTTGATTGCAATCACGTATTGCTCTCAACGTATCCCACCACTGTATACTTTGGTTATCTTGCGTATTCCGATGTGTATCAATCGTCTTCAATTTCAATTCACGCATTGCAATTGGAAACAATTCAATAAACTATTCCATTCGCCCGTCTCAGCCGTATCGAGATTACATTCGATATTAGATCGAGCCCAATGTTGGCACACCGTTGTATTTGGTTCTTCGGTTGATACCAGAAAACGCCTTGTGCTTCCACTAGCTGAAACACCCGTTATTACGAAGTTGGTTAGAATAATAACATTTAGTGTCTATTAAGGCCGCTCTCTCTGTCGTGGTTTAGTTGGTATCGGAATAGCACACAAACCAGCATTGATTGATTTAATGTCACCCATCAGATTAATGACCGTGCAGAACGTTGCTATAACTAATACGGATATATAAGAATACAGTCCTATACATATACGTTTGTGCACTACCTTTTTGGCTTTTCCACGGGTTAACTGGAAGAATAACTATGCTTATGTGGGATACAATTTTCGTTTTGTGCTATGAAGAATTGTCTATCGATACTTGACTATACAGGGCGTCCCACGGATATGCCACATGGAGGGAAAGTACCTTGAATATTGTAGATGGAACATTTTACTGAAATAAGATATTATTTGAATTTTAAAAAACATTTAAACTGCTTTCATAGATATTTAAATTATTACATGGTTGAACCGGGAATCGAACACACACCCTGTAGCTTTTTCATACCGATCGAAAGGCTACATCATTACATACAAGGATTTTTTTTGTGTCAGAAATAGAAGGTTGACCATACTTTCCCTCCATGTGGCATATCCGTGGGACGCCCTGTATATTCTACCTATAGAGTGAATCAATGGATTCGAAGAGTTTATATGTGATTGGAATAAGCTCAAATATAATAGCATCGTCGTATGGAGTGCGTGGCTGCACCAGAAGTACATTCCTGCGACCGGCGAGACAGGACGTATGTCTGGGAATTGGACGTGTGTCGTACCGCTAGAATGCTGCATTATAACTTTGGTATAGATAAACCATTCTAAAAATGCACGCCTCTCTACCTGCCTTCACCAACACAAGCAAATGAGGTGTATAGATGCAATACATGCCACCAAGCAATTTCATTCGTTATTCAGTTTCCCGCCAGACATGAAAGTGTCACTTTCACGTTCGGCGGCAAACGAATAAAATTATCAGGTGTCATGTATTGCGTCTATACACCTCATTTGCTTGTGTGGGTGAAGGCAGGTAGGTAAACTAACTTTTTAAATGTATAAGTTTAATGTATCTCTACGTTTTCTTCTCCCGTGCACTACTAATACATCTTATGTCCACAATACACAAAGGTTATCTGGAAGATAATGCTTTATAGCATTAAGTTCGCCTTTGTACTGTTATTTTTATGTGCAATAAAGTGTTTTCAATCAATCAAACTTCTTCTTCTTTTTATCCTTCTCAGGGTGCCTATTTAACACTGAAGATTGGCAGTCATCTCCTTAAATGTCTCCTTATTTTTTTTTTGGTACACACGGTTACGCATTTATGGACTAAACAGTTTCATGAAGTTGATTGTAAGAATCACGCTGTCCTTTTTTATCATCGTATTATGTTATATCGTTATAGTATTATAACATTGTTATATTGTAGAGTAGTTTTATGAGAAAATGGTGTATGTACCTATAGCCTGAAGTTGACTAACCGCCGCTTTTCTGAAATAAGAATCAAAGTTAATCGGCTGTCAAGTCACTTGCTATTTCAGCTTTTACTACAAATTAGATAGAGATAGGAAGTGACTTGACAGCCGATTAGCTTTGATCGAGCTTTCAGAAACTGGCGGCAAGTGTTATAATATAACCCACATGCATTGCTAGACAAGCTCTCGGACGCGATCAGCAGATGTAAATGCTACTAGTGGTCACCCATCCAAATGAATACTGCGCAGAACATTGCTCATTTTCGATATCAATGGTTTCAATTTATATCGAAACAAGCGGTGAAATAGGCACTAAAACTAACAATGCGATGCATTATCATAGGACTACCTATGAAATATAATAGCATCATCCTACTAATATTATAAACGCGAAAGTTTGTAAGTATGGATGGATGGATGTATGGATGGATAGATGGATGGATGGATGGATGGATGTTTGTTACTCTTTCACGCCAGAACGGCTGAACGGATCTGGATGAAACTTGGCAGAGAGATTGGTTTTAGTCTGGAATAACACATAGGCTACTTTTTATCCCGCGGGAATACCGGGATTTAAATCTGAGCGGGTGAAACCGCGGGGCGCAATTAGTATCACTATAACGTAAGGTATAGTGCGCGTCACGCAAAAAGAACGCTGGAAGGACGGGGAGAGGGTGTGATTGCGCGAGTATTTTGTATGTGCAACCACATCCTCTCCACTGGTTTTCAGTGTTCTTTTTGGTTGACACGACCTACGACAGAAGAAAAAATATGACGATCCAACTCTAATCCATCCGCAGCGGCATTTTAGTGTCCATTTCAAATGTAGTCGGAACGTAGGATTCTGCCATCGAACATTCTGCAGGTTATATTCCTGAATAAAAGAAAACCTTTCAATAACTACAGTCAAATCTACACTTTAACGTCCGAGCTATAAGATGCAAAACAGAACAGCAAATTGGAGCGAGAGCTTACAAGATTTGCTTGCTGTAAATGTTTTCGAAGTTATTAGACGGTATTATTAGGAGTTATTGATTCATTATTATTTTAAGACGCAGAAAACTGTTTATTAGCATATCCCAACTAATATTATAAATGCGAAAGTAACTCTGTCTGTCTGTCTGTCTGTTACGCTTTCCCGCTTAAACCTCTCAACCGATTTTGATGAAATTTGGCACAGACAATCTTTAGACCCTGAGAAAGAACATAGGCTTTTATTGCATAATATTCAAATTAAAAGTACGCAGACGAAGTCGCGGGTACCAGCTAGTCTATAATATAATACATTCAAACTTTTTTGAGAAAATTAATCACTAAATATAGTTCAGAAAAATCACAACTAACCGAGTTTCAGATAATAACTATACGAAGAATCAACCGCTTTAAAGTTTTGGAGATTATATAAGTCAATAAATAAATAATGCTGGACAATTCACACAGCACCATCTAGTCCCAAAGTAAGCTACTTAAAACTTGTGTTATGGGTACTAGATAACTGATATATTTAATACATGATAAAAGGTACTTAGATAAATATTTTTTATTATACATAGGATACACCATATTTATGGGTGTAATCATTTTTTTTATTATTATTAAACTTTATTATGTAGTACAGTTGCTAAATAATATTGTACCCTATGGTTTATAGGGTTCTAGTGGTTTGTGTGTACTCACACACGTATGAAAATATACCGAGTATATACAAACACTCACATCTATCAATATATTTAATCAAACACCTTAACAATAAAAAGGATAGTCATAAGCAATTGTCGACCTCAGTGGCAAATCAAATTTCTCAAATTTCTGCAGATCGTACACAAATTTGTTCCGAGGCGGGAATCGAACCCGCAACCTCTAGCGTCGCAGGCGGACTCTCGCCCGCTGGAGAGTCCGCCTGCGACGCAAGAGGTTGCGGGTTCGATTTTCGCCTCGGAACAAATTTAGAGTGGAACAAATTTCTGCAGAAATTTGTTCCGTTGGTCTGGGTGTTTTCTATGTATAATAAAAAATATCTATCTATGTAAGTATATAATGTATTAAATATATCAGTCATCTAGTACCCATAACACAAGCTTTGAGTAGCTTACCTTGGGGCTAGATGGTGTTGTGTGGGTTGTCCAGCATTATTTATTTATTATTTAATTTTCAGCATCAAGATAGTAACTCGTGCATCCATTTCAAACACCTCCGTAAACAGTGAAAGGGGTAGTCAGAAGCAAGTCCACAAGAGAGGCCGTAACTCCTGCCCCCACTAATCTACAATTAGCTATTCTAACCGCACGTTAACCCATGCGTGTGTTTGAGCTCGCATATTCATTAAGCTAATTGTTCCGTTACTCGTAATTCATGAATTTGCAATATCTGTCCTCAGGTATGCTGCACGGAATGGACGCAGGCATTATTGTATCCTAGCCGTCTTACCGCAAAAGGGCAAATCTAACATTTTTTTTTCAAAATTATGTTATATTATGTATAGTCGACCAAGAAATTGGTTTACCACTTTTGATGACATCTCCCAGGAACATAATTATTCGCTAAGGATTACTGTATTACATTAACGTAATTGGTTAACTGTGAGCCAATCACAGAACAATGGTTAAAAGAGCATGCAACTTGAACTGTGATGTCAACTCAATAGAGAATATTTTATGTAAACACAAACCAACTTGTCCTTAAGGTTTATGAAAAAAGTATGGTATCTTACCATACTTTTTTTTAACGGGCTTTGTCCCTGGGCGACCACACTGCCCTATAATAAAACATCAAAACAAATAAACATATCAAAACTTTTTCTACCTAACTAATCCTAATTCTGCCAACCTATATAGCATCTTGGCAAAGCCAAGATACCATACTTAAAAAAAATAATTCATTTTCGAATCGCTTTTGACTTATGATCTGTCAAGTGTCAGTTATTGATCAACTCGAGTCACTTACTGTCAAGAAAATGTCGCGTAATTTAAACTTACGGGAAAGAGCCGAAATTATATCATTACATCGGTTAGGATACAACATAAGTGATATTTCTAGAGAACTTATCGCGATATACGACACGTTTTTGGATAAGACGTGAAGGGGAAGAAGGTAATCTTCAAGATCATAGGCGAAGTGGTCGGCCGCCTGCATTGTCCAGCGAGCAAAGAGAAACAATGAGACGTCAGTACGAAGAGAACGGCTTCACTTCTACCAGTGATTTTGCAGAAGAATTCGATGTTACGAAAGAGACCATTCGGCAGCAATTGCATAGTATAGGATTGCATTACAGACTTCACGCTAAAAAAGTTTATTTGACCGACGCTAACAAAGCACCTCGTTTAAATTTTGCCCAGGAGTACTTGAATTTCGATTGGTCTACTACGATATTTACGGACGAAAAAACGTTCAAATCTAGCCAACATGGTCGAATGACTCTCTGGCGTTACAATAATACTAGATACACTCAAGAACATGTTGTGCCGACCACGGAGTCTGGTAGAATCAGTGTAAATATTTGGGGCTGGATGTCGGCAGATGGAGTCGGAGAATTAAACAGACTACCTCCAAAAGCCAACGCTTTAGATTATGTGGATAATTTAGAAAATGCTATGTTGCCAACCGTCCGGAACGTCTACCCGGAAAGCGATCTGCCTCAATTTAATTTTCTACAAGACAACTGCAGATTACACACAGCTAGAGTGACTGTGACCTGGTTTGATCAACATTCATTCATTAACTTGATTCCATGGCCGTCTAAAAGTCCAGATCTTAACCCGATCGAAAACCTTTGGGGACTTATGGTGCAGCGATGGCATCACCGCAATGAGAGAACTCGAGATGCCATCGATAGTCATTGCCATGAAGTTTGGGAGGCTTTGCGCGGGACAGACATTTGTTCACGCCTCGTTGGCTCTATGAGAAGTCGGTTGTTAGCAGTCATCGAAGCTAATGGTGGAAACACGCGTTATTAGGCTGATATTTCCCTATAATTTTTTTTACAATTATATTATACTGTTACGTTTTATGAAGGACAATAAATTTATGTTATTTTTAAATGATAAATCATTGTTTATTATGAATCCTAAAACCCTTTACGCTACTCGCAGGAAATGGGACGTTTTTAAATCTATTAAAAACATATATAATAAAATTCAATTCCCTGGATTCAACATTCAATTATTTTACGTCGAAACTAAACAAAACGTTTTATTGCACATAATAAAGTAGCAGGAGGTTAAATTGAAAGCCATCAGTTCTGAGTTTAAATAAACAGGAATGACAGATTCTGACGTAGCAGTTATTAATCTGTCAAGCGAAAATAGCCCTTGATGTTTTGTACGTGCAAATGATATTCAGCCTTAGAGTGGTAAACCAATTTCTTGGTCGACTATACACATTCGGAATCAGAAAAAAAGGCGCATTTGACAAATTAAGAAAAAACATTTTATCTTAATGTTGCATTGAGTTACAGTAAGCCCAAAAGCCACATCACCCATTAGATTTTTGTCTTAAGGTAAAAGGAAAAAATCATGATTTTACAAAGAATGAGACTAAATAAATACCTAAATAATAAAAAAATATATATAAATATAATACGTATATGCAAGTAATTGCATTAATTTTTTCTGCATATATACAGAAAAAATTTATGATATATCAAATGATTTGACAACCTCTGTGGCGCAGCGGGCGAGAGCCTGCCTGCGACGCTAGAGGTTGCGGGTTCGATTCCCGCCTTGGGACAGATTTGTGTACGATCTGCAGAAATTTGTTCCGATGGTCTGGGTGTTTACTATGTATAATAAAAAATATCTATCTATGTAAGTATATAATGTATTAAATATATCAGTTATCTAGTACCCATAACACAAGCTTTGAGTAGCTTACTTTGGGGCTAGATAGTGTTGTGTGGATTGTCCAGCATTATTTATTTATTGCAAAATTATTTACCCCCTCATGGTAGGGTTAAGAAGGTTAAAATGGTTTCACATAGTAGTAGGAATGTGTCTAGACCCTGGATTCTAAGCTGCTACAAAGTCTAGGTCAATGATCCAGATGTACTAATGATACATAATTTAGATCGTATTAAGAGCATCCTATTTCCCATGATTAGGGCTGCCACCGGACGCTAAACTCCTGTTTATTAATGAATTTACTCGTTATGGGGCCGGCGTAATTGTATCGATTGAGCTCAATTATTCATGTATCGAGTTTAGTCCGTGATCGATTTTGAGTTCTATTAATATCAGTTTGATTTGCCGAGAGCTGAATAAAATTATCAACGAAAGATATTTAGTTTAAAACATTCATTTAATTATAATTGTTGTGTCAAAAGTTATCGAGGAAAAATAGGGGAAAGTGCAACCAAGCTAACAAACTTACAACTTAGTATTTTTCTAAAAATCCTACTTCCTACTAATATTATAAACGCGAAAGTTTGTGAGTATGTAAGTAAGTATACGCCCGAACGGTTGAATGGATTTGTATGAAGTTTGGCACAGAAATAGATTATAGTCTAAAATAAGCACATAGGCTACTTTTTATCCCGTGGGAATACCAGGATAGTTTTAAATCCTGGTGTTCCCACGGGATAAACCGGGTGAAACCGCGGGGTACAGTTAGTATTTTATAATATTACTAGCGACCCGCCCGCGCGCCCCTGCTTCGTACGGGTGCACATATCATGCATGTATTATACATATAAACCTTCCTCTTGAATCACTCTATCTATTAAAACAACCACATCAAAATCCGTTGAGTAGTTTTAAAGATTTAAGCATACATAGGGACATGGGGACTTAAAGATATAGGGACAGAGAAAGCGACTTTGTTTTATACTATGTGTGATAACCGCTGGTCCTGTTAACAAAGAGCTAAATAAATAAATAATGCTGGACAATCCACACAGCACTATCTAGCCCCAAAGTTAGCTATTCAAAGCTTGTGTTATGGGTACTAGATAACTGATATATTTAATACATTATAATACTTAGGTACATAGATAGATATTTTTTATTATACATAGAAAACACCCAGACCATCGGAACAAATTTCTGCAGATCGTACACAAGTTTGTTCCAAGGCGGGAATCGAACCCGCAACCTCTTGCGTCGCAGGCAGGTTCTCGCCCGCTGCGCCACAGAGGTCGTCCGCTACTTAAAAAGTGGTATTTATTATTTTTTTAGAAGTGTCACTGTGAAACTAGCTAGGTACTGCAAATGGGTCCCTTTGTTATTTTCAGCTACATAATCTGAGTCACAAGTCTCCTAGTCTCATAATTGCCCACTAACCTTGTCATCTTGCTAGAATTGTGAGTAATACAAAAACAAGGCCATTCTGACGCGTGAGTCATGAACTTAATTTTTGGGAATAGGCTAGGGTTGTTTAACTCTTAAGCCCTAATTTATAATGGTCTCTGAGCATGCCAATAGCTTATCCAACTAATATTATAAACGTGAAAGTTTGTAAGTATGGATGGATGGATGGATAGATGGATGGATGTTTGTTACTCTTCCACGCCGAAACGGCAGAACGGATCTGAATGAAACTTGGCAGAGAGATACATTATAGTCTGGAATAACACATAGGTTACTTTTTATCCCGTGGGAATATCGGAATTTAAATCTGCGCGGGTGAAACCGCGGGGCGCAACTAGTCAGCTTATAATTTTTCATTGGATTATTATAATGGCTTTGTTATGGTCAGTCTATAGCTACCTCCACTATTTCAACCATTTGCAATATTCTTATATGTATTTTATTTTAACGAGGGTTTTATCACTTATGAACCGCATCGCCTCAGAGCGCTTAAACGTAAAAGTAAGAGTATCGGACAAATCATAAATCCTCATTACATCTTTTTACATTTAAAACGACGCCTAAACCAAACAACAAGCACATTAAGCTCCGAAACTCAACTGTTCCAATTAGAGTTGAACTGACAAATGCCCAGTTAAAAGGGAACTTTGAACTCTTTTTACTTCGTTTTGACTAATGGCACGATACTAAAATAACATTGATTTGTTACTTGAGACGCGAGGTGTTTAGACGCGACTGCACGACTGTATTCACGATACGACCGTGCGTTTTTAGAGAAGTATGGCTAGCAAATTGTTAATATTGTTTTAAGCTGAATAGTAATCAAAGAAGCGTATTTACCCACCTGATGTAAAACGTAGCCTATGAACGATAGCTTAAGCTTGCAACACTGGCCAGAAGTAGGTACAGCGAGCAGACAGCAGCTAGGGAAAAAGATTTCAAACGGCAACCACGAACTACACGACGAATATTTTGACGACCTCAGTGGCGCAGCAGGCGAGAGTCCGCCTGCGACGCTAGAGGTTATGGGTTCGATTCGCGCCTCAGAACAAATTTGTGTAACATTTATTCCGTTGGTCAAGGTGTTTCCTATATGTATAATCAAAAAATGTCTATCTATGTAAGTTTATAATGTATTAATATAACAGTTATCTAGTACCCATAACACAAGCTTTGAGTAGCTTACTTTGGAGCTAGATGGTGCTGTGTGGATTGTCCTGCATTATTTATTAATACGCAGCGAGGGACGCCCAGTCCCTTACTTACCCGATGGATGAATGTATGGAGTGCTGAAAATCGTTTTTCTTGGAAATACATCAAGAAAACCTATCGCAACAGTAAGCTGGCGCTTAGATTCACCTAGTTTCAAGAAGTTTCAAACTATTACTGCACTGAATTATACCCTTTTATTTTTTCACGACATATTTCTTGTAGACAAGATCGTTAACAGCAGTCGGATGGTATAAAGGCATATTGCTCAGCTGTTATCTAACTTTAAATGGTTTCAAGTTCGGTGCACTTAGGTTTTGTTGGGTGGTCCCATGAATCACAAGTTTGACGATCCACCGCACCGACGGGAATTATACAGAATAAGATAATGTTTAATAACGTGTTATTGGATTGAACATTTTCAGTTGATTGATAAGAACATGACGTGAGATTTTTTTGTCTAAATTAAAAAAATCACATTTGGACCTTTTTTGTACTGAGATCGAATGACCTATAACCAAGCATTGCCTTGTAAGCCACACACGATAGGAACGATGCCCTACGCGTCTGCCTTGCGTCCATCGACATTTTTTTCCTAGCCTATCTTGTCCCACTGCTGGGCAAAGGCCTCCCCCAAGGACTTCCAGTTCTCCCTATCCCATGCCTCGTCCAACCAACTCATCACCCTCAACTCCGTCGACATGTGGTTTATTTATCTCATGTGCCTGTAATTTTTTTATCTGTTAAAATCTTGTTCTCTAGTTTTTAATATACCTGTTTAGTTATTTAAATCGACTCTTAAAGTAAACAGCTTTCTTTGGCGATACAAGTAAAACACTTTATTCATATACATTATACATGATGTATTTCAATATCACAGATTATTATACAATATTTACATTAGTGCTTCTTCTTGTCGTGTCACCAGTTTCTTTCGAAACAGTGTGGTGAAAGGATTTCACGTGCACCTCGAAGAGGCTCCATTCTGGCTTACATTACTTAAAAAGTTTCTATTTACAAAAACAAACGCTTATAAAAATGTTTAAATGCTTACAAAATTGGCAATAGTTTTTATTGAATTACATTCAGTCTTGACAACGCGCAACGTAGTAACAAGCAATATTTTTATGTTTATTATTACATATTACATTCATACATAAATAAATAGTTTTACATATTTAAACATAAATAAATAATTAAAGGGAACATTATTTACATTAAGAAAAGGCCTAAATCGGTTTCGTAATATAAAATTTTTCAATAAAAAACATTTAGGCCTTACTTTAAGCTGCTGCTTGCTTTTAATTCAAGTTCTAACATTAATTTAAACCCCGTAAATTTTTTGGATTTACGATCCGTATATCCAACATACTGCGCTTATCCTTTGTTGGCGTAGCCAGTAGGGATTAACACATTTTTTTTTAATTTGACTACATCTTATTTTACGATAGTCAAACATATTCTATCTCGATAGCTTGTATCTATATTATTAAGTCCCGTAGGTAAAGTGACTGCTACGTCTACTTTAGAGATGGAGGTAGGTGATGCTGTGGCCTGCTCGGCATGCTGTGAGGAGCATTCACTCGATCTTGATGTAATCGTCCTTGCTGTGGAATAAAGGTCTTATTAGCCGGTTTTAAACTGAAGAATACATACTTTATTGGACTTTGTACTATGTAAATTAGACATATTTTATTATAATTTTATCTTGGTATTTTTGTATCATTATCAAAAATGTAATCGTTATGGGTTAGCATAATTGATTTATTTTGTTTGTTGACATCATTAGACAAAGAAAATGTTGGAGGCAATCATGATGATACATTTACACTTTTATCTATAAAGTGTAGATTCTAGACTTTCAGAAGTCTTACCTCGAATTTTAGCCCCACTGTATCGCATCTGCTAGAAAACCCCGTAGGTCTTACAGAATTGAACTGTGTGATAGTATTGCGAGTATATTCGAATACTCACAATTAGTGTAACAGCTCGAAACGGATTCCCCTGAAGGGCTGTATGGCTTCATCTCGTAGTCACTGGTCCCGCATGTCGGCTGCTGCCGGCTTCTGTTCCCGAAGGGTGATGAATAGCTGTGACAATCAAAATATTGAGATCTTTTACATAGGTCTGTCACACTTTTCATTATAATAATATAGATACAAGGATTTCCATAAATATATTGTAGTATCAGAACGTTGTACCTCAATCTCACTGGAAGATCAATGTTCTTTTTCTTTTCAGAATAAACGTGCAACCGGTAAACATTATCATGAACATAGTGTTTTAAGTTGTCACACATATAAAACTAGGTAAGTAAGTAATAAACATTTAAAGTGAATAAAACGAGATTTCATCAGACCCTACCCACCTTGCACTTTCATATAAAATGTTACAAAATTATGTTAAATTTATTGTTTTGTGAAACTACTCAAATGAAAAACTTACCTATCTCGTACGTGAGGCATATCATAGTGATTGTCAGGACCTTGCATCCAGTACTCGTTGCAAGTCCTGGTCAGGTCCGGCTCAGTGTTGCCTTTGTCCGTCCTATTCGACTTTGGAATACCTGCGTACAAAATAAAACCTTTCAGGTTTTTTAATGCTGCTTAAATTGTCAGCAAAAATTAGTATGTAGACAAATTATCAAGTACGAGACAGTTTTAACTCTTATATTTGAGAACTCTATTTGACTATTTATTTATTTCATACTTCTTCTTTTTCTTCAACCACTTTTCAGCCATACGAACTACATAGTATTATACATTGCTGGTTCAAGGAGCATCTTTTGAGAACTTGGTTCTTCTACAAATTTCATTTGAGTAAAACTCCCAACATTTTTTCCCACATTACGTTGCATGAATTTTAGCTGGTAATGAATTAATTAAAAATGTGTTTATCCTCTCTTCACAAAAGGTTAGTCGTAACTAGGTCTGAGTACTAAGTAGTGCAAACTAAGTATAAATCTACATTGCGTGAGACTGGTGCCTGTGATAGGTTTAATGAAACCTGTGTTACAGGTCACCAATGTAATGCCTTATCAGAACGAAGTAATTACCTGGTCTCCCAGGAGCATAGCCAGGCCTGGCACTCTTGTACTTGCACCAGACATACAGGATCGCAGATCCGGCCGCGAGCATCGCCACCGTGATACCTACTCCTACGTACAGCGTCAGGTTACTGGTGTACAACCCTAGAGAACAAAATGCAATGTTTCATCATGCATGGGGCATGTAGGCATGCCTACCCCTAGCATCTATAATCTTCAGCATTGAGTTATAGACTTCTAAATGTATTTCTGTTATTCCTGCGGGAATAAGTCTTGGCCCTATATCAGAAGATATTAGCTATGACAATAAATATTTTCCAATATACAGCCAAGACTGTTATGCCCAGATAACAGTTTTGGTCATATTTTAGAAATGAATAGAAAAAGCAAACAAACCTATATCCCCTAATCCTGATCACTAAGTAAGTTACCAGCCAGTTTGTATTGGCAAGCAAACATTTGCTGCGATACGGGAATCAAACCCATATTTGTACCTCAGCTGATAAGTCACCAGCTGACCCAGCTGTGTCAAAGTGGCTGTCGATAGGGTGCAGTTTCGTCGCTTTTTTGTTTCACTGAGTAGTGGAACATTATGGAAGTTGACCTTTAGCCCTCGACAAAAATGTTTGCTTAACATATTGAGCTGATTGACTGTAGGCATTTTATTTTGGACCTAGTCAGGCCTATCCGTTGATGAATAAATTGGTGTTCTAATTAACCCAATTCGGGTCAACCTTCATTCTGTATGTTTGTCTTGAACTGTCCGTGAGGAAGGATGTGGGGTAAGAACAACAAACAAATTAAACATTTTGGGTTCCTGTTTCGTTACTGCCAGAACTTATTCGCACCTTGTTAAGCTGTTCATAAATTGTGTGAGGTGGTGCTGGGAACTTTGCGCCCTTTATTTGGATTTCGCAAGTCTTTGTCTCAGCTAAATAACAAGGAAGAATCGTGAGACCGAGTCAAATACGCAGAGTAATTACAAATTGTATATTGATTGCCATTTCTTTTAGATACACTTTGACTGTGTGATTAAATACAGATACCATGAATTTCTAAGTTTTTTAGTATATACATATATAGGCTCAAAACTATCAAAATAAAAAAAATCTAGTTAAAATCAACATCGATTCTCAGCCAAGTTTAAAAAAGTCATCACATTTCTAATGCCTAAATTATAATTTTGATGATTCTGGTATCAAAAGATTCGTCGCCTTTTTGCAATCATAACAAATAATCTCTCTGCCAAGTTTCATCCAGATCCTTTCAGCAGTTCCAGCGTGAAAGAGTAACAAACAACCATTCATCCATCCATACTTACAAACTTTCGCGTTTTATAAGTAGGAAGTAGGATAGGATATACTTACTTAGCCCCGTGGAACAGAGTCCATCCACACAGCTCGCGTGCTGCAGAGTGGACCCTGAGCAAGAGCCAGCGCACTGCCGTCTCCGGACCCTCACGCAGTCTCCACTGCAGGACGACCAGGAACTCCAGGAGGACCAGGCTCCTGCTGGAGAACATAGCTAGCCATCATTGTAGTCCTACTATAGACATCGATGATGATTATTATAAAGCACTAGTTGCACCCCGCGGTTTCACCCGCGCAGATATAAATCCTGGTATTCCCACGGGATAAAAAGTAGCCAATGTGTTATTCCAGACTATAACACATCTCTCTGCCAAGTTTTATCCAGATCCGTTCAGCCGTTCAACACCATCCATCCATCTTTCCACCCATCTATCCATCTATCCATACTTACACACTTGTAGGATTATAATATTAATAAATAATGCTGGATAATCCACACAGCACCATCTAGCCCCAAAGTAAGCTACCCAAAGCTTGTGTTATGGGTATTAGATAACTGATAATAGATCATAAATACATACTTATTTAGTTTTTTTTTTTATTATACGTAGAATTCAACCAACGGAACAAATTTCTGCAAATGTTCCGAGGCGGGAATCGAACCCGCCACCTCTTGCGTCGCAGACGGACTCTCGCCCGCTGCGCCACTGAGGTCTGCCGGTCGGAGTACTGTAGTGAATGTAGTGATTGGTTGGTACGTACCGCTCTGGCACCGCAGACATTCATCGTCGCTCTGCGCGGCGAGGCCGCGGCACGGCGCGCCGCCATTGGCCGGCGGCGGCTCCGAGCAGGCGCGCGTGCGTCGCCGCCCGCTCACGTCGCCGTTACAGCGACACGACGCCCAGGCTGACCATTCGGACCATCCACCGTTTACTAAGGAAAATATATTAAAAATATTGGCCACTAGTTGCGCCCCGCGGTTCCACCGCGTAGTTTTTAATCCCGGTATTCCCACGGGATAAAAAGTAGCCTACGTGCTATTCCAGACCTGTCTCTCTGCCAAGTTTCATCCAGATCCGTTCATCCGTCCATACATACAAACTTTCGCGTTTATGATATTAGTAGGATGAGATAAACAGGCGAATAAAGCTCATCATCGTAGACTGGCTGAAATGGGGGGAGGTATGTGCTCAAAAGTAGGGCACTTTGACATTGTATGTAGTAATAAAAATATTGGGCGGTTTTCGGACCGTTACAAAATTTTCAAATCTTTATAGAACTCAACTGATCTAGGGACATTTTAATTATTTATTTTTTGTTGGACATTCCACACAGCACTATCTCGCATCAAACTAAGCCAAAAGTTGGAACCAGATAGCTGATAAACTACTTATTATTTTAAGAACCATTTAGAGTAAAAACATAAGTAGTGGACTGTATGTGCTTACTTCTATGGTAGTTGTGAAAACTTACCATAAACAGACAATACAGCGACATTAGACTCACGGCGTCCAGCGATATTCTCCGCAATACACGTGTAGTTCGCCATGTCCTGGAAGGAAACCAGATGCTAGTTCCTATGGTAAACGAACATGAGCTAGGCACTTCAGTTAGTACAGGTCTGAGAAACTAGATGATAGATGGAATGAACAACATGCTTCACAAATGATCTATTGTGTATTTCAATGGAATTATAATGAACTAGTTGCACCCCGCGGTTTTACCCGCGCATATTTAAATCCCGGTGAACGGAACGTCAGATAGGATACCCAAAGGATGGCGAGTAAACGCAACGACAGCGCGTGCTAATCTTTTCTGTGGCGACATCTAGTTATTATTTAGGAACTAAAATATTACAGCTATGTACGGTATAATGCAAAACATATGCCAACACCCGGTATTCCCACGGGATAAAAAGTAGCCTATGTGTTATTCCAGACTATAATCTCTCTTTCTGCCAAGTTTCATCCGGATCCGTTCAGCCGTTCCGGCGTGAAAGAGTAAGAAACATCCATCCATCCATCCATCCATACTCAGAAACTTTCGCGTTTATAATATTAGTAGGATTGTAGGAGAGTGTACCTGCAATTCTACCTTCGTTAGAACCAAAGCCTCATCAGTAGCCTCTAGTCTCAGCCCGTTTCTTGTCCACCGGATACTTGGCGCTGGGTCCGCTGGAGGCGGTTTGCATCTGAAGGTGACCCCGTTCCCTGACTCCACGGTAGTTGAGATTGGCTGCAGGGCAAATTGCTTCCTAATGACTGTTGGAGAAAGACGATGTTGTAGTGAAGAAGATTACCAAATCCAAATGTACATTCAAAGCGTGAATGCAAACTAAATTGTATTTACATGTAAAATACCTTACAGCTGGTCAATACGGATAACATTTTATATGATTTTTTTTAGTTAACCATCTATTTTACTAGTACTGTGTGATATTTCGGAAATATAAGCATATGACATCGTCAGAAGCAAAAAATCTCAAACATTTAACTATCTCATGACAGTTAGTATATAGTCAACTACATAGAAATTTGTAGGGTTTTCTCTATTCCGTGGTCAACTACATAACATCCAGTGGATCTCCTTGTTCCAATTTAGGAAGTAGTATTTACAAAAAAAAACATTAAATATATTTTAGAAGTGATCCTAACAGCGTTTTTTTGTATCACTTTTTTTTCTAGTGTTTGCAAATCAATGTTTTTTCTATGCTGAATAATAGAGTAGACTGGCCGCTCATCTACCGCAAAATGAAAGCTGCAACATCATCCCACTCTAAGATCCCAACCTAATTAAAAACGCAAACAAAAACCTAAACTCAGGTAGACAGTCAATAGATCTCTCATCCCACTAATGAGCTCGGATGAGCAAAAAATGTGTGACCGACCGTGATCGCGTCAAACTGTACATTCCACATTATTCCACAATGGTGGGAGAAAAGCGTGGTAACAAATTAGTTCCCATAACACAGAACTATGGATCACAATATTGTCAATAGAAATAATTTCTTCATCGCGAAATGATAAAAACACTGAGCCAAATATTCACACCGTCGACAACCTCTCAAATAATTTTTTTTTCTTCTAAAAATATAGGAGGCTTAGAGCGAGAGAGCTTACAAGACCAATTGATTTAATGGGGCATGTCCATTTTTGTAAAGATTTGTTGGTCAGAGTCTTAGAGTATTTGTGGTAGATTGAAAACCTAATTTTACCACTAAAATGCGCGATTGGTCGTTATTTTCTGTATACCATTTTCATTTTTTCTTCTAATTCAAATACCTGTGCATTTAAACCCGTTAAATCGAAATGATCAAAGATTTGAAGTTGTTGAAAATAATAATACGCATCAGCGCCATTTAGAATTATAAATCTTTGTCCAACCCTTGAGTATTTTAAACAGTTAACTGAGCATGCCGAAGAAGTGTCATAGATCCTCACTACTCGTTTCCACTGTGATTCACACCCTTCATACTTAACAAACTGTTCAAGAAGTGCCAAGCAATGCTACACCAGGGTTCCGAAGTTTATGAATATTTTAAAAAGTATTTATTTATTTTCATAAAGTTGTCACAATAAATTGCCCATTATACCTGAGATCGCATGATCGCATCGAACAATAAATCATTTTTTTAGATAAAAAAAGTACTTACTTCTTTTTTTGAAACGTCAAAAAGTTCGGAATCTTATTTGCAATATCTATTAAAAGTCATTGTAACTAAAAATACAAACAAAAATATATTAATGTGTAGGAAATAAGAATATATAAAAGTTTCTTTTTACTATTTCCTAAGAATTCTAACAAGTAACGGGCAATTGGGCATATCGAAAGAGTCAAAGACACTTTCCTTCTCATTCGCTGCCATCACCCCAAACATCTCAGAAATAAAAAAGCTAGTGAGCATTTATCAAAGTGCAAAGTGCTCGACTTAACGAGCGGAAGTAATGTTTCCTCTACATAATGGTTCCGTTGCAGGCCACCCCAAAACGAGGGATAAAATAAAAACACCCGTTAAAAATTATGATTTTCATCCCCATAACTGTATCAATGGAGCTTAGCTTGAACTGTTGAACCGACTTTTATATTTTCAATTATTTATCTAAGATAATTAGATACTAATTGATAAAGTTGAAAAGACGACTTCAGAGTCTTGAAATTAAGTAGTTTTTACGTGAGCTATATCGGAAGCCAATCTACACCGAAAAAAAATGTTTTGACACATAGATGCATCAGGTGATAACTTGATGTATTTTGTAACCGCTTAAATTTCTACACTTTCCATCAGGTGAGATGGCAGTCTCACCCCCGATCTCTGAAAGTCGGATCAAAGCTAATCGCTTGTCAAGTGAGCTGTTTGAGCTTTTACTTCAAATTAGATGGAGATAGCAAGTGACTTGACAGCGGATTAGCATTGAGCAAGTCAAGGAATTTGAATACAAGTACATCTTATCTATATTCCTTGGATCAAGTTTTCAGAAACCGGGGGTTAGTCAAAAGCCAGCTATCAATAAAAAACTAATACATGTTTGGGAAATGAGTCAGACATACTTTATCTTTAAAACTCATGAAGTCAGTTTAAGGCTTCGGTGACAGCGGCTCGCAATTTCGAGGTGCGATTGGCTATTATTTCATTTTATTTCATTTCGGGGAGGTTTTTTGAAAAAATAACTCTAAAGAAACACGCATAAATACTGTTCGAACACAAATAATACAATAATATAAGGGAAACATGCCCGAATCAGAAATCATTTTGGTATTAGTATGTTTGGTCTTACATTTACCTAATACCAAAATGATTTCTGACTCAAGCACATTTCCCTTATATTATTGTATTATTTGTGTTCGAACAGTATTTATGCGTGTTTCTTTAGAGTTATTTTTTCAAACAACCTCCCCGAAATGAAATAAAATGAAATAATAGCCAATCGCACCTCGAAATTGCGAGCCGCTGTCACCGGACTCTTAATGGGAATCACGAACCATCAAAGTGACAACATGACAGTGACTCGGTAACTAACAAAAGTTACTGCCTAAATGAAAACAGAAACTTGCCCAACTGTCATGACTACTGTCATGATTCCTTTCATCAGCAGCAAAATGCATGATGGCGTGGCTAAGGGTGTTATTTCGAGACAATAGGCGTCCGTTAATTGTGTGCAGCTTTTTATTTTCAGTCCTGGGGGAGTTTACGATTGCTGTGACAACTTTATTTGTAGCTGTTCGCTAAGTAGGTGTAAGTTACATTCTCGGTGTATCTGAAGGACAATAATAAACATCGTTTATTAGAGCTAAGACAATATTTGGGTATATTTTTATCTATTTGGACTTGTTTGCGGGTTTCTACGTTATTTTTATCAATCAGTATTTTTTGTTATGGTTGATATTATTGTTGACTATTAAAAATATTTTCTTTTTTTTCTCTGTTTTTTTCCGACACTCTTTTCTTATCTCTTGAAGATAAAAATATAAGAAATATTTTAACACAACGAGAGCACTGGTGGACTATTGGTAGAGGTCCCGGACCATATTTGAGTCGCACACAGTCGCAGTCACACAATCCTTTCACCACATTGTTTAGAAAGATTTAATGCCACAAGAAGTAGACAACGATTTCTTAGTAACTGACGATCGTTTGATATTTAATGACTGAAGCTAAACACCATTTAAAATTACTATTGAAATTAAACAAATGTTTAGTAACGCGTCGTGTTTCAACATTAAACATTATGTTCTCGCAATAAAGTTTAGTATTGTTCAAGCGCTTAATACTATTTCTATAAATAATCTTTTCCATTCATGTGAAATGTTTGTGTGTGTGTTTAATATCTTTGAAGAAACAAATATCTCCTTTATCGGCACTAACGGGTATTTACAAAAGTGATTCAAGACTTAACATTTTTATTAAAACCCATAATTAAACTATGAATATTAATCGCTGTTTAAAACATCGCCTGCTTTGTATGTTCGTTAACTGAAATTTAAAGTAATGTTGTCAAACCATAAATTTAGAAGATAAAAACTTTGCCTCTGTAATTTAAATTTATTCTAAATATCCACATAATTATAATGTTTAGTGATACTTGCATTTCTATCATCAGATTTCTGGTTTCAATAAGAGGTTTGTTTATAAATATTTATTTTATGTATGCAACTAATAGTTGTTTATTGCCTGTCTATATTGCGTTTTCATTAAGTTTTTTGATATCTTTATATGGTTTTCGTTTTGTTTTTATAAATACCAAACGTGCTGTACTTGTTTATGAATTTGGGTTATTTTGATTAACTCCTCAACGTCACAAACTTGTTAAAAGTTTCAAAATGATCTTTACGATTCAACTGACTTACCTTGCGACTCTGACTGACCTTATGACTTTGACCTTAGACAATTTTTTTTCTGAACTTAGATACAAACATTTAAAAAAATCATGTGTTCAAATACTCAAATGTTCATCAGCAATGCATATTTTTTATTATTTATTTACCGAAAATGTATTCTGTCACTTTCATTGTAGGATCGATATTCAAACCCCTATCCATCTACCCCTTTCCAAAGCCTTACGAAGGGTTTAGTACAATCTAAAAAAAAAGTTACATGATTATAGTGTCCAGTGCAGCCCCTGCTCATAGAAATGCAATCCGCATCGCCATCTGGCGTCACGTTTTGCCAAGTTAATTCCGGCGCACTTATTTAAATAAGTATATATTTATTAGTTTATAATTTATTTTTTTATTATAGTTTGTTAGTTTTTTTAGTTATATTTTTGGCTCGGGCGGCGTACTTTGAATCCCTCGCTACTCGCTACTTCAGGATTCTACTAAAGAATCCCTCGCTAAGCTCGGGATTCTACTCTAGAATCCTTCACTTCACTCTGGATTTAAAAAAGCGCCCTCGCCGTAAAAATATGATTTCGCTCGCGTTAAATTCCCGTGTAATATTTTAAAATAAGTATGCTATCACTTTTTGTTTTAACTACCATACCTTTCAAGAAATTTTTGTTTACATGTTAATTATCGACGATCTCTGTGGCGCAGCGGGCGAGAGCCTGCCTGCGACGCAAGAGGTTGCGGGTTTGATTCCCGCCTTGGAACAAATTTGTGTACGATCTGCAGAAATATGTTCCGATGGTCTGGGTGTTTTCTATGTATAATAAAAATATCTATCTATGTAAGTATACATATAATGTATTCATCTATGATATCAGTTATCTAGTACCCATAACACAAGCTTTAAATAGCTTACTTTGGGGATAGATAGTGCTGTGTGGATTGTCCAGCATTATATTATTATTATTGTATATATATTATTATTATGCGTCTATTGAAATCTCCATCAAAAACGCGATCTAAAGGCAAGGATTTTATTTTGGTTTTGGGCTGCAAAATCATACTACAGCGTAAAGTGAGTGTTGCGTATTGGACATCACCAAACTGTGTTCTAGCGTGTTTAGGTAGATACTCACAAGCAAACTGAATATAGATCGACTGGCTCCTAATCCGTCCTTTACTGTTCCACGCATAGCATTCACAGCCATACTTTCGCCCAAAGTACTCATCCAGCTCATTCCTTGTCACGTTCAGCTCGGCTTCCACCACCCTCACTCCATTCATCGGGTCCACGTGCTCATACTGAACTGTCTTATCGGTCCTCACATCATTGCACTTGAAGAAGACTTGCAGAGCATTCGCCGCTCTGCATATCAGCTTGGCTGGTTTTGTCCTCAGTACATAAGCATCTGACGGCTCGACCAGGAAGATCGGTAAGCCATCAACGGTTTCATCGTTTTCTGGTAGAGGTATGTAGTCATCTTCTTCGGCTTGAGGTTTGATGTCAGAGAGGTAGGGGTCGAACGTGAGTAAGCCGTCGGGATGGATGTACTCTGGTCGAGTTTCTTTGGGTGTAGTGTTCTCTGCGTCTGAAACAAATGGCAGGTTAAAGTCATCCTACAAATTTTGTAAGTATGGATGGATGGATGGATGGATGTTTGTTACTCAACAACGCTAGAACGGCTGAACGGATCTGGATGAAATTAGGCACAAAGATAGATTATAGTCTGTAATAGCACTTAAGCTACTGTTTATTCCGTGGGAAAACCGAAATTATTAACTACGCGGGTGAAACCACAGGGCGCAGCTAATAAGACTATAATATATCACTTTGTGGCAGGCTCATCTGGGGAGTACCTACTACCACTATGACCAAGCAGCGTTGATGTGTTTCGGTTTTTGGGAGTGGTTGCCGGTGACATAGCAGGCACATGAGGCTTCTGTTAGCCTAAATTGGTGGACTCATGGTAGAACATATTCATTATTACAGTTTGTAATTTACGAGGCAGTGTTTTGCTAGGTAACAGTTACCATTTAACATCAGGTGGGTCGTATGTCCCATCACCACGTATAGTATAACTTGTTTCTTGAATTGCAATGCAAACGTGATAAAAATGTTTATAAGCTTCTCCTTATACTTCTAAATGGCTGATCTATTAAACCGTTTAAACGTCAGTATAGAAGGTGCTTAAACATGAGTGGAACTGGTATGTGGTTGAACTTTATAGCAAGTCCCCGACAGCCGCCTGGTCGGTCAGGATCTATAAATAAATACCAACCCATCAGTAAAAGCTATTATTTAAAGATGAATTGATATTTTATGTGGTTAAAAGTACCTACTCACTGAAGTAAGAAAAGATTTGCAATAGTAGTACTTAGGTAATATTTTTTTTACTCATAGCCAGACATTTAGAAGTAGCGCCTGTGACGGATAAGTTGAGGAGGTTAGCGTGGTATGGGCATGTCATGAGGAGAGAAGAAAGTGATAATACGAGAAGAGTGTTAGACATGGATGTGATTGGTGTTAGAAAGAAAGGTAGGCCAAAGAAAAGATAGATGGACTGTGTGAAAGATGACATGAGTAAGAAATTAGTGAGCACCGAGATGACGAATGATGATTTTTAAACACACCTTGCTGATACAACAAGCAGATGGCTCACCTGATATTAAGTGGTAACTATCAACTTTGACGCAGCATTGCCTCGTAAGTCACGCGACAGTAGCATGCCTTACTATACACGGCCCTGCGCCCATCAATTTGGGGCATACAGATGATAAGCCTCTTACCTGTTATTTCACCGGCCTTCTACTTTTCCTTTCGCCAATCAACGTTGCAACATAACAAGGATCTTAGGTATCGTAGGATCTTCAGGATCTTAGGTATTGCGTATTTTTGTATGAAAAGACAATTTTATTGTTGAACCAATATCTCGTTATTGTTAACGAGTTTGAGATAAAAACGAAAATGAGATAAAATATTTTTCTCATACTTTTATCGTCTTACTAGCATCTCCCTCCACCCCTATGCTCGGTAGGTACGTCTCAGATAAAAAGTAATCATTATGTGATTCATTCAATATAAATTAATTACAGGCACATGAGGCTTAACATCTGTATGCCTCAAGTTGATGGACTCAGGGCAGTGCATCGTAGGGCACGTTATGTTCGTGCGCGACTTACGGGGCAATGCTTTGTTAAAGGTGATGGTTACCATTTAACATCAGGTGTGCCATCAGCTTGTTCCACCAGCTAGTTGTATAAAAACAACTTATGCGTACCTAGGTAGGAACCTCAAATTTTATATTTTCGTTCGGCCGTCAAAAAAGCTCACTCTATCATTCCATTTATAATATTAAATTATGATGAAAATGTTAAAATTGTTTATAATACCTATCAATCATGATGAAATATTAAACCTTCTTCACATGCATTGCCACGGTGTTATGCAATTTCACCTGAATTCGAGGCATGCCTGCTATTAGCGCTGTCGGGCAATAAAAGCCCGTTTTATTTATTACGTTCCTGTTTGCAAGGCCGGATAAGCGGGTGAATTACAGGTCACGTGACCGGCGTGATAGGAAAGAAAGCTGTATATAAACCTACATAAATAGATTATTTTAGCATCTACTAGCGCTTTTAAATGATAAGCATATTCAGGCATAACGACCAGTAGATGGCTTTTGGGATTTTATTGATTATGACTTCCGCCAAGCAATGATGATGATGACATTGACAAAATACCTTTTCCTAGTGGTTAAATTGATCTAAAATGATGATAAAATTTAATTTAAGGTAGAGCACAGACAGAATAAGATATATGATGTGCTTTTTATTTAGATAAAATAGTTAACACACCAATAAATGAATAAAAAAAGGTTTAAAAAATGACGAAGCAAAAAAAAAAGCTGTACTAATACTGGAACGGATCTAGATCTTTAAAATATTAAATAATTGTTTACATAAAGTGCAACATTAATGTAACTTACCTACATTCCGTACAAATCCAATAATTGACATAGCAAAAACAAACGCAATCCCAAAGCAATAACTTTGAACGCACATCACTGCAACTCTTTTTTTATTTTTATTACAATCACTTTTTCATATTTCGAACGAATCACCTGATTAATCGAATGAAGTTATTATATTTGACCAACATTCTAAATTTAAAATGGTGCGAACTGTTTTTGTCGAACACGTGTTTGTAAAAGTGGGATGAGATTCGACACGTGCGCCCGGCATGGGGTTCCGCGGTACACTGAATTTGAATTCAATGGTGGCATGGCATCCCTCGTACACGCTACATAGGTTTATGGTGTCACAATGTGTTTGGATGTCGATCTTGTAACGTTTTTTGATGATAGCTATGGCGTTTTGATAGACGGGTATTGACGGTTGAAAAAAATTGTTGTAGGTATAATTTCTGACTGCTCATGTTTCTTGCTCCGTTTGCGTTAAAAATCAACTTTATAAGCCAGCATACTAATTTATGGTTAAAATAGGTGCAAAGTAACACCTACCTACCCCTACCTATTGATCTATTATCAAAATAGGTTGTAGTGGTACTTTGCACTTATTCTTGGAAAAAAAAGTCTTGCCTTCTTGTACCTACCTAAGTATGTAAGGTACTACCTACTCTGTTGCACCTGATATCAAATTTCACAGAATCAGGTAAACAATCAAATAAAAACGTAGCACTTTTTACTAACGAAGCGTGCAAGCATTACATGATGATCCTGACATAGGTACATCAAAATAGTGAAATAATGAAAATAATTACATTGAAGATAACTAACGCCATCTTTTACCGAGCGCTTTAAAACTCCAATTCTGCGAAAGCTTTGGCTGTTGGCTTTCATGCGTAGAACGTCATGGCTGATAAATGTACTGATTATATACTACCTTGCTATGTAGTTCTTCAAATTGCCTATTGATGGCGCTGTTCGTGAAAGTAGGGTAAACAAATGCCTTTATTAAGTTTTCTACTAAGGAGCGTGCAGAAGCTTCGACAGCTTTGACCTGGTTCGCCTTAGATTTCATAGATGGCGTTGTTTGTTGCAAGAAAAACTGCACAGATGGCATTCATAACGCATGGGAGAGAAAGGTTTTGCTTAAGGGTAAAGTAAACTCTGAACCTAATGGTTGTTATTTGCAAAGCAAAGAGACGTTTATTTGAATTAGTTAAACCAAGATCCTGAAGATGGCGGCTTTAGTTTTATTTCACGCAAAGAAAAAAATTTTTAATGAATTAATAACAAACCGCGCCAAATATGTACCTTGAAATCGTTCTAAAAATATTCGTATGTTTAAAATAGAAGGAACGAAAACCTAACACCTTTTATTTGTTGTCACAGATTTTGCTGGCCTAGGATAATAATTATGGTACTTACATAATTGACCATTTATTTTATCGTAACGTAATTGCCACCACTACCTTAGATAGCTAGGTACTCGTATTGATTGGTTAAATACTTATTGTACTATTACCAGGCATTAAATATTCAAGGATTTTCAACCGTACATACCTCGACATTTGCACATGGAATGTCTTCGAAATTTGAAATTCAGAGTGATTGATTCTAAATTCAAACGTGGCTAGCAGTGTTGCCAACATTGAATATTGATTGCACAAAAGGCGCTTGGCGCCAAAGCGTATTTTCAATTCAAAATTATTCCTCAAACACCGACTTCTTTTGATGGCGCAAAAATATGTAAGTAGCTGAAATTCCCAGTCAAATTTTGATATTCCAAATAACATTTTTTATCTCGCTCTTTCCTAAGAAAATGTATCTTCTATCTCTTTTTTAAATTGCGGTACGGAAATTCATATTTGGCGGGTCGCTCGCCTTTCCGCTAGAGATTTTCAAGTCTAATGAGGTATTAAAGGTTGAACAATCAATACAATATTATCAGAGGCGAGGACCTAAGGCGTCTGCATTTTGTTCCAATCTTTACCTTTATATCTTTACATTTTCATTTGACATTGTAATAAGGATTAGGTAGGTACCTACTTGATATAGCAATAATTTATTCTAAATAAACAATTATGAACACCAGATTCTTTACGGACGTCGGAGAACGTCCAAATATTATTTTGGTACCTCACCTACATTTTGGAATAGTTGGTTTCCATACGTGACAGGTTCAGCCCTTTGCCGCTGTGCTAACTGGTTTCCTCACGATTTTTTCCATCACCGTTTAAGGGCACTGGCATTGCGCACATAACTTGTCTTTTTCTACAGAAAATAATAATTGGTGCAAGACTAGATACGAAACTACGGCCATAATCAACTAAGTTTTCGCTAAAAGTAATAGACAGAATTTAACGTAGGTAGGCAAGCTCTTACACCAAGTAATACTTTTTGATACTGTAAGTCCCAGAGACAACAAACAAAGAAAATAGGTAAAATGAGCAAAGTTAAGTAAATCCGTATTTGTGGGCGCTGCGGATTGCGGACACTTCAGTAAGCTAAGTTTGTGCGCTAGCTTAGGTACTTCAAGTAGTGAGGAGTCCTTTAGACTCTACGACTTTTATTAACATTGATAGACTGACATTGTTAGAATCGCGGGAAGAATAGGTGTCTTCCAGACCATTCTGTTCCATCGTCGGCTACATCGCCGCTTACCACCAGGCAAGATCGTAGCCGAAGAACGGTCTATAAAGAAAAAAAAAGTTGGTGGAAGGAGAGGGCTCAGAATCGTTCTTCTTGGAAGTATAGGGAGGCCCCTGTCCAGCAGGGACTTCTTCAAGCTGATGATGATAATAAACGTACAAGTTACATACCGGCAAATTTTACACGTAAAATGTATGACTGCATTTACATTTGATTGACATGTTGTTGATAAATTTGGATAAAACTTAAATTACAACAGTTCGTAGAAAATTAAAAAATAAACCAGGCAACTAAATCGTAAATAACCAAGTGTCGAAGAAACAAGCAAGCATTCATTGCTATGCGGATGATAGTACTGGGGACACACTCTATACGGGCCGTGCCAGCATCCTTCGGTACATTGTGGAA
This sequence comes from Plemyria rubiginata, assembly GCA_963576535.1. NCBI lineage: Eukaryota > Metazoa > Arthropoda > Insecta > Lepidoptera > Geometridae > Plemyria > Plemyria rubiginata. The sequence goes on from OY754910.1 coordinate 13,045,044, forward strand.
GAAAGCGGAAAGCAACTTGTGACTGTGATAGAGGGCACATTAACCAGAGTTTCCAATTGGGGAGATCAAAACCTGGTTCAGTTCAACCCTACCAAGACACAAGTTGGCGCGTTCACGGCAAAAAAAACCCCATTCACTGTGGCACCTCAATTCCAGAACATGACCCTTTCGACCCAAAATTATGCGTATTATAATCAAACTTTCATATTAGATTTGAGACAAGAAGTATTAGATACCTATAGGTAAGACTAACTTCAAAACTGTTGCAATGTGCAAGCGAGAGGTTTATTTGACGGTTGTCTTAAAAATGACGCGATTTACGATTGAAATAGCGATACGACAAAAAAACTACAACGATCGTAATATCGTTGTATCTAAATGTCACCATAGTGTCTACAACCCGCTCACGTCCCACAAACGAGTGCGGGGTGAATCCTCACCAATTGTTCGAATCTTGGGGACTTAACTCGATCAGCGGCCCAGTTGCCGGGCGATAAACCGCTTACACGGCCGAAGGAAGGCTTTCAAAGTAATAATTAGCTGGTAATCGTGTTGACAAAAGATATTGGTTGATGGTGCTTGGTCTATATCTGTACTAGTAGCGCCCTGCGGTTTCAGGTAGTTTTAAATCCCGGTATTCCCACGGGATAAAAAGTAGCCTATGTGTTATTCCAGACTATAATATATCGCTGTGCCAATTTTCACCAAGATCCGTTTAGCCGTTCTGGAGTTATAGAGTAACAAACATCCATCCACCCATCCATACTTACAAACTTTCGCATTTATAATATTATATAGTAGGATAAGAACGAACCTCTCTCTGAATAAAACCTAATATCTCATTTACAGGTCCACAATTAGCTAATAATTGTCTTGAAAATACGTCTGTGTCTCAAATAATATACAGTGTAGAAACTTTATGTAGTAGACACAGCTTTTGATACTGCTACTGTCTTCAAAATCAATAAACTTATTCCACACTTCAATCATCAAAACAAGTGTTAATTCCCAGCGTTTTTTATTAATATTTTTATCGGAATTAATACCTTTATCTGATTATCTGCGGTTCGAATAAATAAAGTAATATTATTTTCATTATATTATTTTGCGACGTAAGCTGATACGTTTTCACGCTGCTCTGCATTTGTATGAACGTTCATTTGCTTTTTACTGTTGTTTTTGAACACGTGGGCTATTTGGGGTATGTTTAATTGTTATTGGGTATTCCTCTTGCATAAGCCTCGGTGAGTGGAAATGGTTTATTTTAAGGGACTTTGCAAATGTAGTAGTGAATTTATAATATTTTTTTTTATGATTAACCGCCTGTTGTTGAAAGCTAATCGGCTGTTATTAGCGTGCTAGCTAATCAACTTGCTATTTCAGCTTTTACTTCAAATTAGATAGAGATAGCAAGTGACTTGACAGCCTTTAATAGGCTTTGATTGAGCTTTCATAAACTGGCGGTTAATATAATAATTCGACACTTTAAAAGATATAAAATCACTAAATACTATTCTGAAACACTAAAAATTGCAAACAACCATTTTGTGTGCAATCACATAGCACACAGTTTGGTAAAAAAATCATTTTAATTGATGCATGTTTTCCTACTCAAAAGTTTGCTTATGTACAGAAACTAGAAAATCAAACTTTTAAGTAGGAAAACATGTATCGATCAAAATGAAATTTTTACCAGACTGTTCGCAATGTGATTGCACACAAAATAGTCTTATGCGATTTTTCGAAAATGGGAGTAGTGATTTTATATCCTTCAACAAATCAAAACGTGCGAGCGAGAGTCACATATTATTAGCTCACATATTATTTGACCTTAAATCATGAAATTGCAAACTTATTGTTGTTAGGCCACTTAGATATTTTTTCCACGTGTCATATCGTATCGTCTTAAAAGAATAAGTTGGAAAGCAAAAGAGCGGCGCAGGGCCCGTACCACCATCTCTTCAAGCATTCTAACTTCAATATTACTTTTATGTCAATGTCTTATATCAACTGCATAGAGTCAGCTTTATGATCAAAAAGTAAAGTAATATTGAAATAAGAATGCTCCAAGAGATGGTGGTACGGGCCCAGGTTACCCATAAAATGGACGACCAAGTCAAAGTAGCTATCGATAAATACGCTGACGCAAATACGCTAAAAGAGAAAAGGTGCAAGAAAAGTTATTGAAAATTACAGCCCCCGCCTTGATATGACGACTATGACCTCTGTCGTGTGTGTTACGACCGACCAAGAAAGAAGAACCTACATCCATCTAAATTGCAACATCTTCAGAAATCCAGCATACTTGGACCCCGCTGGGCAGATTCAGTAGCTGCCTATACATTGATCCAGATAGAGGTTATAATCTGTGAACATTCGCCTACCCTTTGACCAATACGTGACCACTGTGGAACGGATCTTGGAAATTGTGGATATGACAAAGAAATACCTCACGTGATCAATCAGTGCCGTAGTGTACAGTCATAACACGTCTGTCATGTTTGTTCTCTGTCTGGGTGTTATTGTGTATATTATAATTATTATGTATGTATTTACAAAAAAAATGTAGTATATCAGCTATCTGGTTTCCATATCACAATCTTTGGCTTAGTTTGGGGCTAGATAGTGCTCTCTGTGGAAAGTCCACCATAATTAAAAATAAGCATTATGCAATATTCTGACCAAATAACACTGAAGGAGCAAAACCATTTGACAGCCTTAACAGCTCAGTTGGTAGTAACTCTGCCTTCTGCACCGTAGCCGTTCCCTAAATAGAAAAAAAAATAAGTATGTAGGATTATCATAGTTTTCTGGTTCCCATAGTACAAGCTTTGACAGGTGGGGACTCTCATCCTCGCCTAGCAAGGTGTTGTGTGTATATGTATAATGTAATGTAAATGTTATAATCTGGGGCCTAATTGACTAACTCGCTGGTAATCGTAATCGGCACAGATGAGGGAATAATTAGTATCGTAATGTCACAGATGAACTTGATATGTAGTACAGAAAGTTTGACACTTGAAACCCAGAATATCGCAGTGGTGATGGGCTTCAAGTTACACAATAAGGCCCCTGAATCTGAAGTACCGTGTCCATCTTTCTAACCTCGCTCTCCCGCCCGGCTTGTCTCGTGTCGCCCGCAATCGGCTCAGTGTCCACCGTGGCATAAAATTGTGTTTGACGCGCGCTCGGACGCTCAGGCGCCGCGGGGCGAGGGGCGAGGGGCGAGGGGGGGAATTATCGCGGCTTAGGAGAAAATCTCCGTGTTATGATTTTACGGTGTCGCGCGCACGATCATACTTACTGCTAGCATTGCACTGAATCGCACCTGATATAAAGAAAAATGATTTTTTTGTAAAATAAATGTTTTTTTTTGTAAGAAAAAAAAACGGTACAAGCCAAATTCCTAGCCGCTGAAGCATCTGCTTATGATAATCGTATAAGCTCGCAGAGCACAACAGAATCTGGTTGATTATGTGCAGACTTAAAACTTTTCTATGGACTAGGATTTTATCCCAAATCTGTATAAGGTAATGTAGGCTAGTAACATTCCTTTGAAAAGACCCTGCATAAAAGTTAAAAAGTAACTCAACAGTGAGGTTATTGCTTTTATCAAGGATTACCGGTTATTGATGCAGAGAGAGAACTCCCATTGCTACGTCGTAGCATAGGTACTACGGCGTAGCAATGGGAGTTCTTTTTCTCTCGTTTCCTCGTCTTTTTTTTATAGGAATTCGTAACGTAGAGAGCGCAAGAATTCTTCAAGGCAATTGAATTCTTGAAATCTACAGTACAAAATAATTTATTTATGCCACACACAAAAACAATAAATAAATTATCTGGGACATACCTATTAAGTCCCAGATAATAATGACGCCGAAAATTTTTATTTCTTTTATCTTTGAACCTTTAAAATTATTTACTATCTATTAAAAAAATATATATAAGTATTTTATCTGCGTTTGGATGCAGTATAGTGTGGGTAAACCCATAAGTATGCTGCAGGATTATTTGCACGGACAGGTGCTTTTTTGTTTTAGGGATTTTCAGAATATAATACTTTATGAAATTATGTTTTTAATCTTTATACAAGTTTAGGTATTATGCTGCGGCCAAACCCTTTCATATAAAAACAATAGAACGAGCCTCAATTTTACTGTGATTTAGTAAATAAAGTGATTAGTACTTTTTTTATTAAGTCTTACTAAGTTTTGTTAAAAATAATTACACGGTGGTAACACTTTCTTAATTCAGTCTTACTAAATTTTGTTATACTAGTCTTACTTAACCAGTTCTGTCTCATTAAACTTTATTTTGAACTACACTTCGTTGCTCCATTTTTAAATTACACTAAAATAAAACTGCAAACCCTTCCCGCATATTCCCTCGAAGTACAGTCTGCATCAAAAACCTCTTGGGGATATAAAAAGCGTCGCTAAAACGTCGTCTCTCATCCGGGAAAATCATATTCTGTTAAACTCGTTACTGTCCGCGCCTTGTCGCGCTGACCTAGCAGGGGGTGGAATAGAGTGGATAATCCGCAATATGTAATGTGTTTTTTTATATTTAGCATATTTTTTATAAGCACGCTGTTTCGCTTAACGTATACTCTTCTACAGCCAAGTCCCAAGTGCCGTGAATCAGTTGTTGATTGGTAAATCCTAAATCATCCCAAAAATACAAAATTTTACAAATTATTTATTAATAATCTAATTAACATCTGATGACAAAAAAGCTTGATGAAACTTGCTAAGAATTAAAAAACGCTAGCCGTAAGATTCTTGTCTATTTATTAATCGCAAAAACCTGGCGCCAGATTCACCTTGTCTTTAAAAAATTCAAAGTATTCCTTATGATTGAACTACAAAAATACAACTTTGACGCGACGCAAGAGGTTACGGGTTCGATTTCCGCCTCGGAACAAATTTGTGTACGATCTGCAGAAATTTGTTCCGTTGGTCTAGGTGTTTTCTATGTATAATAAAAAATATCTATCTATGTTAGCAAAATATATATTAAATATATCAGTTATCTAGTACCCATAACACAAGCTTTGAGTAGCTTACCTTGGGCTAGATGGTGCTGTGTGGATTGTCCAGCATTATTTATTTATTTATATTTGTCTGACCACTTTCAAAACAGATAACTATTGCAACAAATTGCACAAACAACAAAACAACCCCACGCGAGTTATGACAATTATTGTAGGTGTTAGTCATATCCATACTAAGTGCCGCTCAACCACTTCGCTGCGAAAGCAATACTGTATTGGGTTTTTAGCGCAGGACTCAACTGTCGGGAGATAACGTAAAATATTGGGTGGGAGCCTTTTACTCAGTGCCATGATTGATTTTAGATTGGGCTGTACTTTTATATCTCCGGCATTATATTTGAAAGTGATAGAGATATAATTATGTTTGGTGTTGCCATCGTTGGTGGAAATATTGCTATGTTTTACTTTAATAAATTGTAAATAATAAAGTAATGATCTTTAGGATGTCACTCTGCACTCAACATTTTGGTTATGAAATTATACTATTTTAATTCTACTCTATTTAATGACTGTGAAATCTTTTTATATAAGTATTATAATATACAAATTGTTGCATACAATTCTCAATATATAATAAATACAAAACGATAATTATGAAGAATTGAATCGAAAACTTAATTGAATAACCGCATAGTCGTAAAATGGATTTTCCAATAACATAATAGATTATATTTGTCTTGTTACTATTTAAAAGGTGTTTAGATTTAGCATGCAATTTAAAACTAGCTCATTTGAAATTCTCATTTCATAACCCCAATCTGTCCCAATTTTGATCCCAGCCCACTTCACATTCCAAATTCAATATTCTCACAGGAAAAGCCACAACGGTCACCATCTCACCCACTTCAATCCACAAATAAAAAAACTGGAAATCTAAAACAATGAAAACTACAGAATTCAGTGATGCGTTTTTACAATTAAAGTATTTTTTATCCTATAAGAGTCAAGTGCCTATCGCATTGCAGGGTTAAAGTTTCCCACAATTTATTATGTCCTAAGAAAAAAACTTCAACTCTATTGTCATACGCGTAAGGTCTATATTTATATAGATGGGGAGAATAGGTGATTTGGTTTGGGGGTGTAAGAGGGTATCGGCAAAATGATTTCATACAAAACGGCTTATGAAGAGCCCTCTAAATATTGCTGTAAGTGCTTCAGTGCAAGACACCGCAATTTTGAAATTAATAATACTTCTCGTGGCTATTGTTTGGGGTTTTGTGGGAATCGTGGTAAATAGACAGGAAAATGGTTGAGAGAAGAATTTGCTTTTACGAGCTCGGACCTATTTCTTTTTGATTTTTTTGTGCTATCTTTTATAATCAGTTAACATACTTTTCAAGTAAAATTAAATTTTATCAAAAGTTGTCCACGAAATTGGGGCGGGGTACAAATTATTCTACCAAAGAAAAGATGGTTGGACTGTATGAAAGATGAGTATGAAATAAGTGACTGTTGAGATGACGGCAGATAGAGGAGAGTGGAGAAAAAACATCCATCTTTTACAACTAAGGTCGCTGCTTCAAATCCAGTATTGTGATATGACTTCTCTGCAATACACAGAAAAGCAAAAGGAAAAAGACGACCTCCCGATTTTGCCAAAGCCGCCACAATATTAATAAGCTACATTTTTTACGAGACAATTTCCCGGTGGTTCGCTATCTTCTCCAGCCACGGCTTGACCGACATATTCGTAGCCTTATGATCTTACACTTTCGAACAGAAAACCCGTGGAGACGGGAGGAGTACAAAAGAATGTTCGAGAACGCTGAAACTATAACCTTTATTTTCTTCTGTGGTCATACTTAGCTTAAACGCAAATGTACCTAGATATAATTATTAATATTAGTAGTACTACTGGTCACCAGGGATGGTGGGTATTCCCTTTAATCAATATAAGCCATACAATACGCCAAACTCTAATAGGATTGCCATTCTAATATATAAAAATGTTATTACTTTGAATGAAAGACAGAAAAAATCATTGAAATATACGTAGTGAAATATAATCATTAATTGATGACTTAATATTTTAAAACATAGATTGAGAAAACTTATAAAATAGAAGATTGTCTGATGTTTTTTTGCCTTGATTTCTTTTGAGACCGAATTCAAAGGTTTCTCAATTTCTTTATTGTTCTTAATAATGGAATATATTTTTACGATTCTCGCGCCATCTCACACAATCCGATGAGTTACAGCCACGGCCCGCCCGCGACGTATGCTGTTCTATATTCAAATTGAACGGCGCACGGAACGATCGCCGCCATTTTGTCGTCGTCAAGCGTCTCGAGAAAATGGCGGACTATAAGCCGCTTAGAGGAAAATGTGCTGGGTATTTTGAATTCCTTGAAATATGTTTGGTAATGTTTTGGTAGAGCTTTTGAATGTGATGCCTCTTCTAGGTATGCAGTTAAGTTGTATACTCGACACATTTCAGTTATGGAATTATGAAAACTAACGAAAGATTGGAAATCCTTGAATTCCAAACCATTGTCTATTCATATGATATCAAAATATATCGTGAGTACCGCAATATTAAAGATGGTTACGGTAAATCCGTAACCATAAACCAAACGGAATAACCAAACGGAAACTATAATAATAGTTTCTGTTGTTAAGAAGAAAGGACGGCATGTTGATTATTACCTGATATGGTTTGCTTAGTTAGAAGATGGAAATCTAAACAGCAATGTTTTTTTATTTTTTTTATACAACTATCTGATGGAACAAACAGATGGTCCATCTGATGTTAAGTAGTAACCATCACCTATAACAAAGCATTACCCTACGATGCATTGCCTTGCATCCATCAACTTAAGGCATACAGATGTTAAGCCTCATGTGCCTGTAGTTACACCGGCAACCACACTCTTCAAACCGAATCACAGCGTTGCTGCTTGGCGACAGAAAAAGGCGTGGTGGTACTTCCCCGGACGAGCCCTTCACAAATAGCTTTACTACTCTTATAGAATGATATTGAATGTCCAAGTTACAATGAAAGATACAAGTTAAAATAAAATTATTGGCAGCACTGAATTTCATATATACCACGGAATAGAGAAAACATACCATAAATAAGTTACCTAGCGTCATATGTTTACCTATTTATGAATGTAAGCTTATTATGTAACGTGGTGTTTATGAATTCATCTATAATACACATTTTTTATGTTTATTTATTCATGATACGTATAAACTTTAAAAAATACTAATTCAATTATACTTATGAAATAAATAACACCATAACCACTGGGACCATTTCAAACAGTCATTCATACCGAGTCAGAAGTCGTGCTCAAGTGCCGAACAAATGTCGTATCGATATAAAATCGAATTAAAATTGATATTGAGTTGAATCGAATCTGTGAATTTAGAGTTTGTGGCCAACGGACCGTGGGTAATGGCGGTATTATACGAATGTGTTCGACAACTGGGTTTAAAGATTTGTGACGATTGGTTGTGGTGACAAACTTTTTTTGCTACATTTTGTGTCAGCTAAAAATCTGCGCAGCAAAATTACATAAGCTGAATTTGGTTTCTGCTAGAAATCTGCGTTGAGTGGTTAATACACCCAACAAGTAGGTTGTAAACATAGGTTGTTGGCCCACGAGCCGCTGAAAACTGATCAGTTTTATGTGACCTCATTTCGACTGTTTTCAAATCAGGTCACATTTTTCTGTGACAAATGGGTTGTTGCAAATTGGTAAAGCTTATTCCGTTTTTTAAGAAAAATATGCTGAGAACCATTAATAATATAGTGTAGTATAATCATGTATCTTATATTTAAGATTAAATTCAGTTTGTAGTAGGATTATACAGGGTGTGGACCGTCAGGTGTGGCAGGACATGTGGCTCCCACCGTCTTCCAGTTTACATAAGCCGCTTGCGATTGCGGTGGACCGTCACTGTTTTATGTATACAGGATGTTGGAAAATTCGTTTCATTTATAAAAGCCGTCGTTTAAAATTTTTGTGATACTAATTATTCTTGTTTTGTCTGATCTATATCAAACTAATGACACTATAAAAACAAGAGATAAAAACAAATGTTTTATTTAAAATACACAGATAAGGTAAGAGAGCATAAGAGCTCCCGCACACAGGCGCGTTTTGCTATTCTGCGTCCTACGATTGCGCTTTACATTACGATTTTACACTACGTTTTAGGTGACATTATCGTTTTACATTGCGTGTACAATAGGACAAACAGATCGCGCGTCCGGACGCGCGTTTAGATCGTGCCTGTGGGCGGGATGCTTAACAAAACAAAACGTTGACATCTGCTAAATTTATTACAAATGTGTTTTGAAGTTTGTAATATTTTCATTTTTATTACATGATTCACTAGGAACCGGACTAGCAGATCTGTGTCCCGCTTGAATTAAATGATGCTTATATTGGTGGCGCTGGATTATGGACCAACATCGTGACGTCGTCGGTCGTGTTGCGATTATATGTCTGCCTTTAGGAATCAGAAGCTAGAAACCTGCCTAGGCTACAAGATGAGCCAAAAGGTTTGATAATGTTTCTAGACTTTTCGTATCACAACGCATGATTGGACTCCTGAGATGGATTCTCTTAGACTTTACGGTTAGTTTGTTCTTCGTGACTCCTCAGAGGAGGCCGCTTTGTACCTATGGGGCTTACCTCCTGTTTGAGAAAGGCACTGACCTCCTGGTACCTCGGAATATCTCACTTTTTTTTATTGAATATTCACCTTCCTCTCATTGTATTGCTTTTTGATTTTTTCTCTGTCTGTCTTGACAGTTCGAAATTTAAAAGTTTTTTCTTTATTCATCCGGAAAGCGGCTGACATTAAAAAGTTTGCGACCAACGATTTAACAACATCCTGTAGATAGAGACACGTATGCGGAGGAGCTATGGCACATGATCTAAGCTCTATCTACATGGAAGGTGTTAATTAAATCTGGGATTAACATGTTGAATAGCAAGTTGGAATAAAGACTATAATGCTGAGTAGCTTTGATACTCAAAATCATAACTGTTTTCGATTCGAGGGGTTACGGAAAAGCTAGCTAACAAACAATATTTGAAAATTTGTGATACAAAATAAATACAATTACTATTGTACTAGCGACCCGTCCCGGCATAGAACGGGTGTAATGCCTATTTATTAAACATAATATAAACCTTCATTTTTAATTAATTTATATATTACAGTCCGTTGTTTTTAAGATCTAAGCATTTGGCCTGGTCTCTCGCCTGGCGGTAAGCGACGATATATGTAGTATCTAAAAAATATTACATCAAAATAAAAAAGCTTTTTTTAATACACCTAAGAGTAATAAATAATACGTCCGTCCAGCACTATCTGTTGAGCGCACGCCGACACCTTCCGCGCATCGCCGCGAATACGCCGCCGCCGCCGCACCGCAGCCGGGACCGATATCAAAACAATCGGTTACTACTTTGATTCCTAGAAACCAAAACGGTTTTTTTTTTGCTCAACCACGGTTTGAGTGTGGTTGCCGGTGAAATTACAGGACCATGAGGCTTAACAATTCAACAATTTGAGGCACACGCGATAAACGTGTGTCTCAAATTGTTGAAACAAGGAGTCGTTGCATCTAAATAATTATAAAAATGTGCTCGAAAAGAGCCTCAAAGAAATCCTTTGGCTATAACTATAGCGATCCTTGTTCAACTGGGTTGAGGATTGGGGGAAAATTTGAAGTTATTTTTTTTCATTTTGTAGAAAAAAGGACTCAAGGTGAGGATTTGCCATCTACCCCCACTCGCAACCCTCTTATCCTCAACCCTCAACCCAGGTAAAAGGATTGCTATAGTTCAACCAATCCTTTCACCACACTGTTTCGAAAGAAATAGTAACACGACAAAAAGAGACTGACTTAGTGAATTGTTATTTTTGTCGTTGCTGACGGTACACCCGTCCGGCCGACTATTAATCAAGGTTTATCGAGTGCTAATCCAGGTTTAAATAGATAACTATTCGAGTCCGCCATTGTCACTCGAATAGGGTTGTGCTGAGAGAATTAATTATCATTCGCACATTGTTTAGGCTCAGCCGACACGTGGTTGGATTTAAGCTATAGATATTCCGAGATGGAAACTGTTACTGATGTTTGTTGAGATTGGGATAGCTAAATAACCTATTACAAGAACCCTTAGAGTGAGTGAACCTTTGTGAAGAGAAGTAGAGCTCTGTGTGAAGGGCTCGTCCTGGGAAGTACTACCACCACGCCTTTTTCTGCCACCAAGCAACAACGCTGTGTTTCGGTTTGAAGAGTGTGGTCGTCGGTGTAATAACAGGCACATCGGTATGCCTCAAGTTGATGGACGCAAGGCAGTGCATTGTAGGGCACGTTCCAATCGTGTGTGACTTACGAAGCAATGCTCTGTTATAGGTGATGGTTACCACTTAACACCAGGCGGGCCATCTGCATGTTCCATCAGCCAATTATATAAAAAACCTAATTGGAACATAGTGAGTATCAATCGTTGTCAAATCGTTAGGGTTCGCAATTCGGACCCCTCTCGTTAGTTCTATGCGTATTCTGTTAACTCTCATGTTGTCTTGACAACCCTAATGTTTCGCTTTGTTTGTGACACCTGCCTTTTTTGTTTTGCTTTAGGAAGAAAAATGTGTGCGATTCTTAGTTTTGTTTTAATAGTGTTTGTTAGCAATAAAATCGCTTGTTTTCAAAATTTTATTAACTCAATCAATATTTACTTTTTTATATACATTTATTTGAAAAAAGTTAACTCTCTCCCAATTACCTCAAAGTACAAATTAAATTTAAGTTTATTATGCTGTGATATTATTGGATATAGATGATAATTAGATTTAATGAAAACGGCGTTCTGGATCAGTCGTTTGTGCTTTCAGCGCTGTACTCGTACTGTCGAAACCCTGACAGGTATCGATCCCCACCGAATATATAAACATATCTTCTGAAATTATATTAACCGAACTGACGTTTGTCTTCATTATGGGTGTTTTTAAAATATTCTACGTATGTTTTACAAATAAATTTTCTTGAGTATTCATTCACTTTTCAGGTCCCCATAGTTGGCGTTGCTCAGTTAAACTAGAAAGTGTTGTGTAAAATATACACTCGTATAGTTAATAATCATTTTAAAAGCTCTCATAAGAGCTGTATTATTATTTCACACTTTTTTGCTTATTTTGACAGTGTTATTGTAATGTATATGTGGGTATATGCCAAATGTAATGTTTGGACGTACCTCTGACTACCCCCCTTAGACATCCTCAAAGAATCTTGAATAAGTACCTACTTGGTACTGGGAGTTCTGAAGGGATATCTACCGTGCCTGGGGATCAAAGTCGTGAAGCTGTTTCTTTTTTTTTTTATTGTTATGTGTGTGACACTTAAATCAATCTGCAAATAATGACTTCCTGGTTGAATTGGAAAACAAGTCTGCTTCTAACCAGCATCCACTCAAACACAATGCTTGCTTTGTTCCGTATTAAATTGAAACATTAAAACCCTTTCAAATAAATCATATTTAAAAAAAGCCTATCGTTCCAGACAACACGCCGCTAAGCGCGATCGAATCTAACAAAACATAAATTTAAATTTTAGAATTGCACACTCTTTATGTTCGCCCTTCGTGTTTCGGAAATCATCAAGCATAGGGAAGGGACACTACTATTATAACTGTAGCAAGATATTATTGTATTGTATTATAATAAAAGTTATTATTCAAAATAGTAGTCCTAAAAATAATTGCAAATCAAGCACCTAACTAAATATTATTTACAAAAATAATACAAAATATAATTGAGTAAAAACTATTTTTAAGTTTTTACTCAATTATATTATTATGTATTATAATGCGTATTTTAATGAAACCAACTAGTGATTTCATTAGAATGAATGAGTCCGCCTGGTTGTAATAAAACAATAAAGAAGAAGAAAGAACTAGCGACACAATAAGCAGAATCTTATTCGACGTAGCTAACTAACATCATTAATCATTAAAAAAATTGCATAAGATCTAACAAAAGTGTCGAAAACAAGACTTCATCCGTTTATAGTTAACATACCAATTGCCCGCACCATTCGTTTTGCTTCTACGTTTATATTGCGTGCGGTGAAGAATGGAACTCCTTACCGGCGTCCATTCTTCTAAATACCTATAATTTAGATATTTTCAAGAGAAGAGCGTGTGCCGTGCCACATCGTCGACCGCATCATCTTAACATCAGGTGAGATTGCGGTCAAACGTTTTACATTTAAGTTGTAAAAAAAGTGCTAGATACATAAGAAATTGGCAAGATTTGTTAATACCAGGTGGATTATGGTTCATAAATGCATGATCCAGTATCTTGTATTGAAGCAGCTCGCTCCAATGTAAACCATAAAAATCTATTCCCATCCCTAATCGACCAATACTGCTCTTTCTAAAATTGTACCACTATCGTTCTTACCGTGTGTGATTTAAAGTTGACTTTCCATTGTCAAAGATAAAAGCTGGTCCAAGCAGTGTTTTTGCTAAAAGAGTTTAATAGAATTTGGCATATCTTCCTAATGGAACGGTGTGGTATAATGAAATAAGGAAGCAGTGTAATGGGGAATGTCTGGATTTATTCAAAAATGGCTTTTATTCAATATGCGGGATCGAGTCTGCTGATTTATTTCTAGACTGTTTGCAAAGAAGAATGGAATGGCCATGATCATACTAAAACCCAGGCCGGCACTAACGAAACGTAATACATAATAATATTTAGTTATATTGCCTTAGGATAGCCACAAAAAAAACTTATTTTCATTGTAAGTTTTTGTGTATGTTACATTTGATATTTTATGGATTTTTATATCTGAAATAAATTATTGTCATTTTATTTAGGTACATGAAAAAAAAATATGTTTCGAATGCGCCGGGCTTGGGTCACAAATGACCATTCTTCTATGTCACGACAAGTTTGTGCGATAGAATCAATTTTCGATTCAGATAGTAACAGTTATTTACTCTTTAGAAAATTTTAACTATTTACCATATATTTCAAATATTCCAATCGATTATATACACAATTTTTTTGCGATAAATTTTGTAAAATATCGGAAAATTAATTTAAGTAGTAGGATTATTAATTTATGTTAAATTTTTGGTGTAGTCTGGGTACCCCTGAGTCAAAGTATGGGTTTCTTGTAAACAAAAAAAAACATAAAAACATCGTAAAAAGCGGGCGGTCTTCATTCAAAATTAGTGTTATCATTAAATTGAGCTGGTCAATAGTTTACAAAATTACCTACCAGCCAACTGTGTGGTTTAGTAAACTAATATTGATTATTCAGTACCTACCATTACTCATCATATACCTACAGAGCTTCCATCCAAAACATAGCACTTCAAACAAATAGCCTGCTGTCCTCTACTAATTAAAGGAAATGGTCTAGAAACAAGATTGCGTTATTGTTCTCTCTACCTCACTCTCTATCCCTCTCTCGCTGTACATATTCTGCAGGATTCCATCTCGTTCCCCCTAAACGTTCCAGAGATGTCACTCATTATGCTAAATATCCCACCCCAGTCCGTAGATTGCTGATACGGTCGAGGTTTTTTAAAAACTGGCGGCCGCAACATAAACTGTTTAAAACAACTGCTATTTCAGGTTACTGTTATAACTTCGGGTAGTTTTACTCACACATGTCATGTATTTTTATTGGCGACCTGCCCACGCGCCCCTGCTTCGCACGGGTGCACATTGTTTTTCTACTATATCATGCATGTATTATACATTATAAACCTTCCTCTTGAATCACTCTATCTACTAAAAAAAACCTAAAATTCTAAAGATTTAAGCATACAAACATAGGGATATAGGGATATAGGGACACAGAAAGCGACTTTGTTTTATACTATGTAGTGATTTGCAGAACATTGAATAAAAACTAAAAGACTAAGTTGGTTTCTTGATTCATCGAAAGGTCTACTCTGTAGGTACTGTCCTGCATTGCGACGTAATATTAACGTCATGTCTCTAAAGATGGAGATTGTTTAGATAGGAGATAGCCGACAGACGACAGATAAGGTGAAACAGAGTCTTTTGATGCACTCTGGAACCCTAAAGTACGTACGAGTAAATGACGTGGCTGTACGTATGACCACAAATAATATGACGGACACTGATTCACAGAAAGCAATGGTAGCTTCAGCGCTGGTTTTTTAGGGTTTTTTCGCGCTCTTTCTTCTCTGACAGTTGGTATATGGAACTGAATTAAGATAATCCAGTCGAGGTGTTTTTATAAGATGTTTAATTATTTTGGGTCCGAGATATTGTCTCTGTTGCAGGAAAATGTGCTGGTTGAGTTATTTCGGTTTTTTATTTCTCAAGTTAATGTAACTTTTGAGGAATCTTGAGCTGAGAAGACTTGGGTTTCTTGCTTTCTTTGTTTTTTGTGTTGTGTTTAGTTTTTTAGTATTTTTTTAAAGCTCCAAAATGCAAAAATGTTAAACGCTTTTGACAAGAAAAAATATACCTGCTTTTTAAATAATTTTTTTTACTGAAAATAAATTAAGAAGGTGCTTAGTTATCATTAAACGGTGATAGCAACCTGTTCTGATGATGGAGCCAGGGTCTGTTCAACGGAACTCTTCAATAAATAGGCCAATTCAGTTGAAACTTGGTTACCATACTTAGTATGTAGGTATATACAGTCGTGGTCAACTAATTAGGGACACTCTTTGGTTAAACCGAATTGTGAATTTATTTTTTATTTTCCAACGAGTCTAAACCATATTCCATATCTCTTACATGTAAGCATAATTAGTCATTTATGTGCCCGATTATACAAACAATAACAACTTCTTAAACATTAAACCTCTTTACAGTATAGCTGATAGATTATCGTAGTGCTATTTGTTCAAATAATGCTGGCTGGCCATTTAATTAGGGACACTGAGATATTGCGTTCTATTTTTCAAAATTTGAATCTCAATATTTTTTTACTTCTTCTCTTATTGTTTCGTGGTAGTTTTGGCGGCAATCCCGATATTTATTTTAAGGTTTGAAAAATATTTTGAAGAAAAATGGGTAAAAATAAAAGTTGCTATCCAACACTACGAAAAATTATCATGAAGTTTGTTGTCGAGCATGGTTGGCCATACCGAAGGATAGCAGAACATTTAAATTGTTCAAAAACTATGGTATACAATGCAGTGCAACATGTCAGACGCAATAACACAGATTTAAATGTGCCCAGAACAAAAAGATCGAGAAAAACAACTCCGCAAGAAGATAGAATGATAACCAGGTTAGCTAAGAAAGATCCGTTTCTAGGCTCTATTTTAACTAAACACGAAGTGTTTGGGACAGACGAAAGAGCTGGTGTCTCAGCGAGGACCGTTCGACGACGTCTGGTAGAAGCAGGGTTGTTCGGAAGAGTGGCTCGCAAAGTTCCGTTGTTGAAGAAAGAACATAGAAATGCTCGTTTGGCGTTTGCACGTAAATATGGACATTGGACCTACGCCCAATGGCAACATGTATTATTCTCTGACGAGACCAAGGTTAATTTGATTTCTTCAGATGGAAGGCAATACGTAAGGCGTCCATTAAAAGCGGAATTGAATCCAAGATTCACAAAAAAGCAGGTGAAACATGGCGGTGGAAACATTAAAATGTGGGGTTCATTTTCTGGACGTGGAGTGGGACCTGTGAGGAAAGTTCAGGGTAACTTAGACCAACATCAATACAAGGCAATATTGGAGGAAACGATGCTTCCCTATGCTGAGGAGCATCTCCCTATTATATGGACGTTTCAGCATGATAACGACCCGAAACATACCGCCCGTTCAGTCAAGTCGTTTCTTACCAGTCAGTCAGTATCGGTGCTAGATTGGCCAGCAAATAGCCTGGACCTTAACCCAATCGAGCATCTTTGGCACGAAATCAAGAAAAGCCACTTATCGTACCACAACTTTAGATGAACTTAATGAAGCTTTTTGTGAGGCATGGGCAAACATTCCTGTCGAAACATGCCAGAAACTGATAATGTCTATGCCACATCGGTGTCAAGCGGTAATTACTAACAAAGGTTTTGCTACTGGGTACTGATTTTACATGTAATAAAATGGAGCTGTTAAAGATATTATAATACTGCAGATTATTATTTTTGTTTAACTCTATTTTTCATTATAGTTTACTGTCCTTAATTAAATGTCCAGCTACAGAATTATACCTTAAAATTGAATACATGTTCAACCTTTGATATTAAATACTTTTTTCCATTTATTTATTCTTTTATTTACAGCCATTTAAAGCATAATAATCGGACCAAATTATGCAAATAATAGTTACTGAGAAATCAATAGGGTTTTATATTTGTATGTACATAACCGGTTATTGTTCTTCACTATCTTGCATGTCCCTAATTAGTTGACCACGACTGTATATATATAACTACCACTTACTTAAATTTTCGGAGCGTTCGCGTCGCGTCACGAGATCTTAGTTCGGGGCGAACTACTAGTATTGTTGAGCTTTCAGAAACCGGGGGTTAGTATGCTAAACGTGACAGGTTGCAAGCCTATTGCCGCTGGTAGAATACTAATTGATCGAGTGAGCGAAGCGAACGAAGACCTTACAATCAATTTGGGCGATTTGGCATTTTATGTATGTATGTTTGTATGTTTGTCCGACGATAACTTGAGAACCGCTTATCCGATCTGCATGAAATTTGGTAAGTGGATAGCTTGTACTTGAGAAATTTACTGGTAAGTATATGAGTAAAATCGGATAAGGGGTTATTAAAACATGGGGTTTTTTAAGGGGGCAAAAATTAAAAAAGTTACACAAAAAAATAAAGTTATATGTCATATGAAAGGGATTGGTTTGGACATTCCAAAACCGTTTTTATTTTTTTTCTAGGATGCCTGCTTTTAGAGTTACAATAAAAAAGTTAAATTAAGATAACCAACGAACTAAGAGCTCCCATTTCTAAGAGTTTCGTTGGTATCAAGGTTTTTCTACTGGTCGGCCAGTTCCCTTGCTTTTTAATAAAAAAAAAATATTGAAATAAATTAAAAAAGTTCTCAGTTCTCATAAAATGTTGACAGCGACCTGGTATGATGATGGAGCCAAGGTCTGTTCAACGGAACTCTTCAATAAGTCGGCCAGTTGAGTTAAAACTTCTTTACCATACAAAGTTGCAGTCAGGGGTTACAGTTACACAAAAAAAAAGCGGTTACAGCGGTCAGTGGGTACCATTTAGTAGGTAACCTTTCTAGGTAAGTATACCAAGTTAGTGGGGGATAATCAGAGGCAAGGCCAAACAGTACATCTATGTACTTAAATTTTCGGAGCTTTCGGATCGCATCACGAGATCTCAGTTCGGGGCGAACTACTAGTTAAAATAAAAAAAATAAATTAAATTATGCTGGACAATCCACACAGCACTATATCTAGCCCCAAAGTAAGCTACTAAAGCTTGTGTTATGGGTACTAGATAACTGATATATTTAATACATTATATAATTACATAGATAGATATTTTTTATTAAACATAGAAAACACCCAGACCAATTAACAAATTTCTGCAGATCGTACACAAATTTGTTCCGAGGCGGGAATCGAACCCGCAACCTCTGCGTCGCAGGCGGACTCTCGCCCGCTGCGCCACTGAGGTCGTCTTTTTTCACGATATTCATCCTTCAGCGTTTAATTGCGCACATAATTTTTCCATAGGAAACATCATTGATGCTCGACTAGATTCAAACCTGCCTTCCTACGAAGGCGTAAATTCTTGAAATAAAATTTAATCTGGAATCATTCAACCCATGCTCCAGTAGGTACACCATAAACATTAACAATACAATCGAACAAAACCACAGCCATAACAAGCCACCTAATATTGCAGGGTTACCGAATCTTTCCATCGAATTAACCCTTCAAAGCCCGCTCGTAAAGACCGCGCCAGAGGGCGACACGGTCGTAACGCAAATTGAGACATTTAGGTCTGTCCAAACCTATCAATGCAAACTGAACTTTGTTGCGTTGACTTTAAATCCAAATGCAGAATACAATTTTTCTAATGTTTTGTCCACCAGCGCTGATTGTTTAATTTTGTCAAAGGGATTATGAGCTGTCATACAAACGTTATAGGTTTGTTATCACTTGCGCCTGCCACAGATTAGTTTACCAGTGACGTGGATGTTCGAGGTAGGTTTGTTATGTGCATTTAGCATTGAATATCCCGTGTTAATGGTGTACACGATTGTGAATGACACCGTGGGTAATGAATTTAATGCGGAAGTCACTTGTGAATGATGGATATCATGAGAATGGCAATTTTAAAATATAAAGAAATGTGATTATTGTGTAAAAGTGTGATTAGCATTGGCAGTTATTTCGATATTTTGTGAGATCAAAATAACATAATATTCATAAACCCGCATCAAAGAATGCCTTCTATAATTTTTACCCTCATTAACACGGTTTAAGTCCCATATTCTAAAGTTTCCAAGCCAAAAAATCTGAATTAACAAACTCATTTTTATCAATATGCTTCTTTGAGCAACTCCCTTGGCAAAGAATCTTGGCTGGCGATGAGTTTGGTAGAAAAATCAACAAAAAATAGTTCATAAATCAAACGGGCCAGACGGACCGACCCACTGGATTCTGAATATGTAATGAGAGCATTTGAGGGTTAGATGCTTTTTTATGATTTTGTACGGATTTTCTCTTGCGTAATGTGTAATGGTTTGGATATCGATTTCTGTTAGAATTTATATTTGGATAATCAAAGTAATAACTGTTTAACCGCCGGTTTCTGAGAGCTCGAACAACACTAATCGGCTGTTAAGTCACCTGCTATTTCAGCTTCTTCTTCAAATTAGATAGAGTTAGAATGTGACTTGACAGCCGATTAGTGTTACTCGCTCTTTCAGAAACCGGGGGTAAGTCTTTTAAGAACCATATAGTTCATTAAAATGCCGCATATATTATTGTTTGCTGTTTCAGTATAGATTTTTTATGAGAATTTTTTTTACCTTTATCAACAACAAAAATTCTCTATCGCCCCGAATTTATTGTCATTCTGATCCAACATTTCTTTTTCATTTGCAATTCTTTCAAACTTTTCGTATTACGAGGTAATAACACCGTAATTTATTAAACAACAACGTGGAAAACTTATCATTTGAAACAATAAAGTAAAGAAAAATACCGTGTCCCACAAAGAATATCTGGGTACTTATTCACGCGGCGTTTCCTGCCCTGTGTTCTGTCGACAATGTACTTTTTGTGTTCACCCTGAACTAAACTTTTTCTGTTCATTTGTTCGGGAATTTCTTTTTTGTCCACCTCTGTTCAGGATTTCTTGAACCCATATTTCATGTTCATATTGTCTGAATTTGCATCTAGACTCGAATCTCTGCTGTTTATGAGGTTTGTTGTGGGATTTTTTGAAATTAAGCTTTTTAAGGTTTTCCTTGTTATTTTGTCTTCTGCTTGAAAAAATATCAACTACCTTTGAAAACACGTTGAAGAAAAACAATTCAATCTTCTGTTTCTTTGTAATAATAATGCATTAAGCTATTTTTTATATTATAAAGTATAGGTAACAATTTTTCAAACCTAGTTTTAGTCCTACTTAAAAAAATATATGGGTATACCCTTATTCGTACATAACGTACAGTGATACACCTACCTAGTTACTTAGCCATACAAAGCATAGGGGAAGCATGAGTAATGGCGATCATGTCGGGTAATACCGCTCACTCGAATAACATATTAAATAAGGTGCCTTAAAACACAGCGAGCACGCTGCAGCGCAGGGGTTGTAAC
The DNA here is from genome assembly GCA_963576535.1 of Plemyria rubiginata. Taxonomy (NCBI): domain Eukaryota; kingdom Metazoa; phylum Arthropoda; class Insecta; order Lepidoptera; family Geometridae; genus Plemyria; species Plemyria rubiginata. Next base: position 13,065,886 of record OY754910.1, read on the forward strand.
GCTTGAGCAGGTAGAGTATCTAAACCTCAAAACTAACACCCGTACCTAAAAACAAAAAATGCACGTTACATCTGCTTGATTGTAAATTTATTGATTAAATTATTTACTACTATGCTGTTAAATATATTTTCTCAAGCCATCTCTTTTAGTTCAACCCACAAGTTTGTAATAAACTATTCCACAGTCATACAATATTCATCGACCCTGCTTCTGCACCACATATGTCTAAGTGGGACGTCACAATTAAAAGCCGCCACTCAACTTGGGGTAACTTAATGCAATTACAGCAAATTTTTCGCGACATATGGCCGTATGTCGCTATACAGGGGTGTACGTAGATGCTGAAGAAACTAACAAGAATATTAACTATAAATACATCTGTACAAGAAAATTTTTAAATAGAGTAGTGCTCTTTATGAATGGCACGTCCGGGAAGAAACTACCACCCTGCATTTCAGCCGCTAACCTGCGTTGCAGTAGAGGGTTGAAGACGTGGTTGCTGGTAAAATTACAGGCACATGAAGCATAACGTATGCCTTAAATTGATGGACTGCATCTTCATATCGTGCATGACTTGCAATGCTGTGTAAGAAGCGATGGATACCACTTAGCATCAGATGGGCTAGCTTATTTCATCAGCAAGTACACACATAGCGTTAAAGTAAGCAAAAGGATAGGTTTATGTAATAGATATAAACTGAACCTAAAATTAGATAAAATACGAAAATGTACCTGCGTTTTTTTCCAGAAATGCAAATTTAATTAATCCGTTATATCAAACAACTATTTTTGAACACTTTGATACATATAAAGTTATAAATAAATAAATAAATAAATAAATAATGCTGGAAAATCCACACAGCACCATCTAGCCCCAAAGTAAGCTACTCAAAGCTTGTGTTATGGGTACTAGATGACTGATATATTTAATACATTATATACTTACATAGATAGATATTTTTTATTATATACATAGAAAACACCCAGACCAACGGAACAAATTTCTGCAGATCGTACACAAATTTGTTCCGAGGCGGGAATCGAACCCGCAACCTCTAGCGTCGCAGGCGGACTCTCGCCCGCTGCGCCACAGAGGTCGTCGAGTTGTTTAGTATATTTTACTAGTAGCTAGTATTTTTCAATGACATCGTCTATTTTATAACTTTTATCTTTCAGAATATCTTAACTCAATAAACAATAGCTTTGAACCAAAACGCGAAACAAAAACCTACAACGCTATTCATTTCTTTGCGAAGCCCTAAGCATGTTTACTGCCGAGGGAGTAGCTCCCTCGGGTGCTAAGCCCTAAGGTACATATGGCGTATAAATGCCCATCGTATTGCCCCACAGCTATGGCCATAGTTTAAATAGCTTAAAAATACTGTTGCGGTTTTCAATCGTAACATCTGGTAAGACTATAATGTTGCAATCGAAGGAGTTAATTTAAAGTTCTGCATGTCCATCACAAACTATGTTGAACTTGATTTTGAAAAAAGACTAATTTAAGGAAGGAAGGATGATAATGTTTGTGATGTACAAAATTATTGATTTCAACTGAACGAGATCACGTCAGATGTTATGACAAAAATCATCATTAGTCTCAAAAATCTATCGCCTTCCCAAAGTCTTGCATGGGCCTAAAAAATCCCAATAAATGCTAATTTTGAGCGTTATTCATCGAATATACTTGCTATGTATTAAATTTCGTCTGTCTTATCTTACGATTGCGGTATTCTGTTCTGTGGTTACCATTTAAACTGAAGTAATTCTACTTTCTAGTAATTACACAAAGCTTATTAAGTAGGTACCTGAAGAAATATACAATCACATTTTGCTCGTAAGTTCGTTGACTATCGCGATCAAGGTGCCAGTTATACGCGTAACTTTTTTTTTTCTTTATACAACTAGCTGATGGAACAAGCAGATGGCCCACCTGATGTTAAGTGGTAACCATCACCTATAAACAAAACATTGCCCCGTAGGTCACGCACAATAGGAACGTGCTCTACGATGCACTGCCCTGCGTCCATCAACTTGAGGCATACAGATGTTAAGCCTCATGTGCCTGTAATTACACCGGCATTAACTGGCACCTATTTTCAATTGAATAAATACATCTTGACTTGGTCTTAAACTGAGTTTTTATGATTGAGTTAAAATGTACTACTCAATAGTTTTTATACGTTTTCTGCTACATCTACAAGTTTGCAGTAAGTAGTTACTACAAGACACCAATCACCATCTGTCTGTTCGGCTACTTATCATTGATTTAGCGTATTTGCACTTCAAAGTAGTGCTCTGATTACACGCAGATAGAGGGGATGGTCGGTGACCATTATGGCGCGGTGATCAGATGGTGGGCGCATATGTTGCGTGCTGGTGGAGTGGGATTGGTCGACTTGGTCCTTGAAAATATCGAATTTAATAAACCAAATTAAAAAGAGTCCTGAAATTTTAATAACGGATCCATTAAGTACTTAATGATCTAGTTTCATCGACGCATTTTTCAGAAAACTGTCATTTTTTATGAGAATTAATAAATTCTATGCAAGAAAACGTAAAAAATTACACTACAAAACTTTACGTATAGCAATGCTGAATCTAACCTTTTACAAAATCGATTGAATTGAGACAGTTCATGGTTGTTTGAAATAGTACCCACATCATACGTCATCCTCATTAAATGACAAACTTTGTAAAAACACCGTTCATTTTGTGTTACAAAGTATCAAATTATGATACACTTCCCCCTAGTTCTGATGCTATACAATACGCATTTATTGAATGGCATTGCGCAAATGTTTATTTGCGCACGCGCTCATCGAGAGCATTACTGGCTTGATAAGTAGTTGCGTTATTAAATTGTGTGTTTGCGTCATGTTTTGCTATTCATAAATCGGTCAATACACTACTTATTGCGAAATATCTATGTGTTTTTTCCATAATCTATCGTTATATGTTTTTCCATAATCTAGCATAATATATTTTACAGACTGTGGTTGTTTGGTTTAAATTAATGGGCTAATACATCGGGTTTACCATCTTCCTGCTCTTAGGAAGAGGATGATGCAGAGGTCATAATTCTTTTCAGTTTATTATCTTTGTATGTAAATTATTAAACTATTCTGGAGCTATACATATCTTATTCTGGATCTCTGTTTCTCATCTCTCATTCAATCCATCTAAACCTTTCGAGGTCACCTTACAATTAACTTGAAAACGCTTGTAACGTGTCACATATGCATGGTAATAGGGCTATGGGGGTGCATTGTCTGACCGCGGCTTTTACACCATATGGTCCAAAAGTTCAAAAACAAGTGAATTCCACTTTAATACTCGGCATCATTCGTTTGAATCCACATCTGAATCCGCTACTGCATTTTACACCTTACTGCAATAGAAATAAAGATTTAAAACGTCGATGATTGGTAGTTTCATTAAAACTTTTCAACACTTAAAAATGTACTCTGACTTGGATCGAATAAGATCCAAAATCAATGATGCTGAAAAAGCCGTAGTCAACAAAGTACTGGTGCAAGTCAAAAGTGGCAGAACTACTATAAACGAGCTTGTATATCAAATAGGCGCTACAGTTGATTTTGAAGCTTAAATTGATAGATATAGTGTTGGATTTCATCTGAGGGTTCGAAAAAAAGAAGTTTTGACAGTTAATAGGGTGAACGATCTAAAAGAGCGGACTATTGAATGTGCATTGGGGATGATTGCAATTGCCAAGGTCTCCTTTGTTGTAAATCGCATACCATATGGTAGGGCTGCATTAGTCGCCTATTCAGCTAAGGATTAAGTTAAACATACTTTAATAATGGTACAGGTGGTATTGTTATCGAGATCAGCTGTTGGGGTACAATGCAGTAAGCGTACTATAATGTTGGTTGTTTATAAACTTTTAAGCATAACTTATTATAAATGAAGTGAAATAACAAGATAAGAAATAAAACTTAGAACTTATCACTAATATTAAATCAGTATTTTCTAACGTTATTTAAAATGTAACAGAAAAACATACAAGTATCAACTACGATTCATTAATTCCTACTCTTCGGTTCAGAGTAATAATAATAATAATAATAAAGCCATTTATTCAACAGTACATAGGTATTACTAACTACTTACATACTATTAACTTAAAAACTGTTACACACCCAAAATCGGGTGTAGGTAGGCCTTCTACTTGAAGCGATCTCGTGCCACTTGGTTCAAAGTAGGTTTCAATAATTTGATTATCAAAATGATAAAAGTATATGTTTATGTTTATTTCAGACAAAAAAGAAATACATATGAGTTGAGCCATACAGAGGTCCTAATTTAGGGATTTTAGCTTATCAGGCAATCTGGCGCACTCTGGTTACGGAACATTACCTTCCGTGCTAGTTAAAAAACTGTGTTACGGCAAGGTAAGTGCTTCTCTCCCCAGGTGCTACTATTTCTTATACCTATCTAGTGTTACAAACTCCTCCCGATGATTATACTTTAGCGCTCTGTCGAAGGTCTCCAGTAAGTCCGTGTCGTTGTTGTTGAGAATAATTTTCTTCGCCTTTCCAAATATATCCTTCAAGGATCTAAGGACATCCTGCTCTTCCTGGTGTAGGCTCTCAAAGTGGACCATGAGTTGCGATGCAGATTTCAGGTCGGCCTTGCATATTGGACACAGGAACCCTTCCAAAATCTCTTCATCGTTAGCTGCAGCCATGGTTTCCGTGATGGATTATGAGGTATACATGGATAAAATTGAACGTTTTATTAGCAAAATTTATATTGATATCGCAAAAAAAAAATTAATTATGCAAGGAATTTGAATGACATTTGAATATGGATGCCTTAGTTCTATTGCTTCAAATTGATGGACGCAGGGCAGTGCATCGTACGTAGGCCACGTTCCTATCATTGCTTTGTTATTGGTGTTGGTTACACCTAACCATCAGGTGGGCCATTTTATTGTATAGTCATGCACGAAGTCAATTAAAAACAAATTGCATGATCCTTTTGGTGTTAGCTTAAATAAATAAAATAGAAAAATTGCTTTTTTATGGTACCTTTGGTATGTTTACATGTTAAACAAGTAACTATACGCTTTGTCAGATACCAGTTTACCAAACAACTTTCCAATACAATTTTCATCCACCTCAGCACGATACATCAATGTCAGTTCCCAATCAAGTGTTGCTCCTCTGGGACTCTTCTCGATCACGTCACACAATGATACAAATAAAGAAACATTAGCAGGAGGACCGAGTAATCTGTCCAGACTTGCGACAACAATCCAGGCACAGAATAAAGTATACATTACGTACAGAAAGTTCTCTTCGATTTCATTTCTGCTCTGTTTTTTACATCCGCATTCTCAAAATTAAATACTCGTTTGTTACGTCTACATTGTGTCCTTTTATATTATTATTTTACTAAGCCGTTTATGGTCCCACTGCAGGGAAAAAGCCTCCCTTACTTGTTTCCACTTTTCGCGATTTAACGCAGCTATAGGCCACAAGCTTAGGTGGCAGTCAAGCTCGTCTCTCCATCTCATTTTGGGCCTTCCACGTCGCCGTCTTTAATTTTGTGGGATCCAACCGGTGGTCCTCTTTGCCCACAATGTGTCGGGTATGCGGCGGACGTGTCCAGTCCAGTTCTATTTCCATTCATGTCCTTTTTATAAATAAAAAAAAGGTTGACATAATTATTTTCGCAACACAATCCTTTTAAGGTTTTTGTTTTAGACTTACTTATATGGTTCTTGTATTGGTTTATCAATCAAACATACAATTTTTTTTATTCTTGTTTTACTGTTTAAATATTGTCTATTGTTTTCACTATAACAATGCTTAGAACATAGAGATTATAGCATTGTAAATTTTACATCAAAAGTAGGCTTTTTTAAATGACGAAGTGATTCATGCCCAAGAGTCCGAAGTAGTAACAGTTGTTTTAACTGTGGTCCAAGACGGGAACCAATCAAACTTGCAGATGCGACTTCTGATGTGGTGAGATTGGTTCTGGCGTTTTGTTCGATTGTTATGGGAATATCATAAAATTTTAATTTTCTTTCAAGAAAGATGACTTTACTCGTACTAAAACATCAAGAATTCAATCATGAATGAATATAAAACCATCCATCTAAAACTAAATCAATGTGATTATTATTTTAAAAAAACCCTATTCACCGAGAATTAGCAAAGATATAACAAATTATACAAATTAAACACACGATGAAATACAAATTTAACAATGTAATGCTTAGACTGTTTAAATGTTTTCACTGTAGTACTTTCACAATATTTTGAAATATACGATGAACCATTTGACATTGTGATAATCTAAGTAATTCACTGGATGACGAGAAAGACGAGGATGAAAGGAGACGCGAAATATTTTTTCTGGAAACATTATAGGATGCCCACCGTTGCACTTTTTCGGGCTGATGATGATAAAGATGACCAGTAAAAGACTTGAGCGATCGAATTTCAAGCAAGTGGCGAATTACTTACCAAGATCTAAAAACCATAAAATACTTTAGTGACAAACCAAGATATCAAATCCCCTTTTATGGCGGCCTTTAGTGACACGTGTGTGAGTTTTGATACGCGTGTCAGCAATTACTTATCAATAGATTTTGGCATATCAGCCTATGTTTCTATAAGTGACTGATTTGTTACTTAATGCCAACCTAAAAAGTTACTCAAGTTGAAACACTACTCAACTCACTGTTTTACATTACCTTTTGATGGCAATAATTTAAACACTATCTATATACTATCAATATCTTTTATGTTTATAAAGTAAGGTCATAAAATGATAGCCTTCTGTCTATTCTGTTGTTGAATTATCCTAAACTTACATAATCTGACAGCTCTAAAATTATAGCTGTCCATGTTGTTTTGGTCTTTTAGAAAGGGATAGCAATATCTTTAATACTGTTAAATTAGGCTATGTTAGGAAAATTCAACAACAAAATTGGCACCAGACAAAGACAGGTATCACCATAATTAGTACTTTTTGAATTTGTTTTTTCGAATTTTGCTTGGTTGTTGTTTGTGTTGTTTTATTTCAAAAACCTTTATATATTTTGGTTTTTGAAAAGGTATGTTATACATTTTTGACGATGTTGAACATTGGCTTAGTAAGTTCGTCATTATCGATATAAAAAGTTTATGTAACCATCGAACTAAAGTATCGTTTCCACATAAATTTTTATGTTGCAAATTATGTGTGTTTTTATGTCAATTACGAATCTTTTATTTCTTTATTATCGTAAATGAGTCCAAATAACATTCTTTTATTTTTTTTCTATTATCAATAAAAAGTGTATCAAACATATAACTGGAGGTAATGAAATTCACATCGATAAATATATTTTCCTTGAAATAATATCATTATCATTTGTTTTACGTAAAAGATAAAATATTAATTATGTCATTGTTTTTTTTACAAGCAATAGACCACAATCTCACCTGATGGTGAGCGGTGATGTAGCCGCCGTTGGATCAGAATGAAGAATGAAGAAGAGATTTATATTGTACTTTTTATACAACTTGCTGATGGAAGCAAATGGCCCACCTGATCAAATGGGAACCTTTAACAAAGCATTGCCTCGTAACTCACGCTCGATAGAACTGTGCCCTACGGATGTTAAGTGAGAACCATCACCTTTTACAAAGCATTGTTTTGTAAGCCACGCTCGATATGCACTGCCCTGCGATCATCAACCTGACGCATACAGATGTTAAGCCTCATGTGCTGGGCCTCCGTCTGTTTGTACTGCTAGCAGTTCTTTCTTTAGTTGATGGATTTTGTGTGTATGTCAAAATATATGCATACATAAAAACACGCCTGTCTCCTATAGGGGTAAGCAGATACCACGGAGTTCCACTTGCTACGATCCTTACATACCTCTTTCGCTTCATTCACTCTCTTACATTCCTCATACATTCTCGTCGGCTTAGGGTACTCTTTTCTTGGTATGTCAAAACTATTGTATTTTATTTCCTTATTTCAAGCTCTTTCAATTGACAGTTAGAACAGTCTCAATTCATCAGTTAGCAGTCAGCAGAACATGTAGAGCGATGTCTCAACATTCGATTCCATTAGCCAGCCTCGACGGGTTGATAGATGAACCGCTCGGGGCAAATCCGATCTACGAAGATGCGAAAAAACTGAATTGATGTCTGGCAAGCGACTGGTGATTTGGGTCTAGTTAAGTTAATAGAGGTGGTTTTATTTAAAATATTCTACTACTACTTGTGTCTGTAGCTTTAACTTTAAAACATTACCAAATAATGGAAAATGTTTTAAATTTTGTTTTTGTAGAATAAATGGCTTTTTTACTTTTACTTTACTTAGTAGTGTCTGTAGCTTTAAATTTAAAACAAATCCATTCAAATCTTACATTACAGATAGAGTGTATAAAAAGGTTGTCATAGTTAGCCCATAAATATTCTGAGTTTGAGACAAAATAAAAGTAAAGCAGTAAGTAGTGAAGATTTCTAACCTATTTCAATCATAAAACAGAAGTAATAAAAAGTGAGCCTTTATAAACTGATTTGTTTTCCTAAATATTTTTTTTATGTAGAATCCGAGTTTTGGAATTCAAATCTAAATGATTTCATAAAAGTATTCGTTTAAAACCTCATTAACGTCTCCCGCAAAATAAATGGAACAGATTTTCATTGAGCGCGAACGAATGGCGAAAAAAATGGCTAAAATCTGACAAATGGGTTTCCTTTAACGTCTGCACCCATCTTATTATCGTTACCCACTACCGAACAGAACTCATTCCGGTCTTCTTAAGTTCACCATAACATTATTACCATTCAAAAATGCATCTTCAACTCTTGATTTACAGTCTACTTTCGTGTGTCTACTTTTATCTATATTAGCTGCCTGAGTTGTTGCGCGATCTTCTGCCTTATTACATGGTGGTTTAAATTCTGTTTTGAATGTAGCGATGCTGAGTAGGATATCAATTTGAAAAGAAGCGTCTGTGTTAATAGCATTATACGCAATCTCATCCATACACTCGGGGGTTAGGCCTTCTATGGTTGGAGTATCATTTTTTATGCGACATATAAAACATATTTATTGCAATCATAATCGTTTGAGTTCCTACAGAGCCATGTTTGGGCGAGATAAATAGAATATAACGAGCGGACAAACTTTTTTATCGAATCTTATTTTTATTTTATTTACGAATGTAGTTCATAGCTACTATTATAATTTTAGCTAATATTTCAATCTTACCATGACCATCTATTTTATAAATACAAAGATTGAATGTACTTATAATATCTATAATATCATGATTGAGTAGTTTAGAAAGCTACAGTAATTTTATTACATTTAATGCTTAATCCCAAATAAGTATATATTGTTATTAATATCTCCATCATATTAGTAAACTACTACAATAAGTCTAATTAACATGATGAGATGTTTATTTTGACAAGATTCTCAATTGCCGTTCAAACATGTCTATAAGTTATGCCAACCACACGCTGTAAATCGAAACAAAGTACAATTTTCAATATCTCGTCGCGATTTCCAAGCTGACCCTACCGAAACTCAATGCGCTCTCAATTCGCGGCAGTTATTATTATCTTGACCTGGTGATTGAGCTCTCCTGCTCTCTATCGAGTCGAAGCTCAGTCATTGGTTGACATGTTATCGCACGCCTCTTGCTCTCCGCTGATTGGACGAGCTCGCCACGCCTCACAACTTCAAAGCCTGCTTCTAGTACTACAAACCCCACTTATATATTTTTCACCCTTATGTTTCCCTCGCATTTGTAGAGCAGCCACCAGATAGTACGCACGCGTATTTTCGGTTCAGTCGCGATATAAGTGTGAAAAGTTTCAAACTTTCGTAGCGAGTGCAAGAAATTAAATGTAAAAACAATGACAATGGACGTTCAAAACAACTACCAAAGTTATAAAGAAACGTCTCCTGATCCAAAAGAGACAAATTTGAGTATTGAAAGTGCAAAAATAACGCAGATCAGTAAATCTGATATGCAGTCGACAGTGGTGAATACGGGTAAACCTTCTAAAAGGTCCTTCGATGTGGCGTTTCTGATGATGCCAGATGACAAATCACGTCAGAAACCTCCAGAGAGGCAGCTTCGAGTCTCCAAGCAGCTGTTTCACCATGAAGAGTGGGAACCTAAGAGAATCCCTGAAATCTATAAACACAGTGAGTACTCAAGCGATGCTGATCAAGAAATAAAAGACCAGGATGATGAACGTTTGCGAATGAACAACAATATTTCGCCGACTTTTAGCTCCGATATAAATATCGACGTCGGCACAGATGAATATCCAGGCAAATCCATGTACTGTAGTGATTCTGAAAATTCTGACCGGTCCCGAAGTCGCCCTAACTCCAACGAGAGTGCGGCGAAGCACCCAAAGTTTTTGCCGGAGTATAAGAATAAGATCTTTGATGATCCAACTTTGATAAGCATGCAATCTCGTGCAAGATACGAAAGCCGCTACATGGATAAGTCGTCTGAGATGTCGCCAAGAAGTGCTTTTACAAAAGTATCAAATTATTCAATGAGGTCACCAAACCCTTCAGTGAGTCCTGATAACCTGCTGTATCAAAACTCTGTAAGTCCTCCTCTATCAGCGGCTGGTTCGCCGGCTGGCCCATACAGTAAATCACCCGGTTTCAACAGCTTGCTCACACCGGCTCATATTCTAAATAGCAGCAACTTTTTCAAAGGTCACAGCATTCCTTCGTCATCGCCCAACTACCCAGATCCAAGTATGCAGCAACGGGCAGGACTAACAAAAGGTATGGAGTATCAGGAGAAACAAGATAATAAAACACAGATGTCCCCGAATAAAATGAATTTCTTACCGTTCCGGCCCGAGATTCCGTATCTCCAAGCGGGGTCATCCTATCCATTTGGTGTGCAAAATTTCCATCAACCTAATTCAGATTTCATGAAGTTTTCTGGACCACCCCGAGAGTCTGTCAACCCCCTTATTGCAAACCCAGCCGCTGCGATTCTAAGTACGCTTCTGCCACCGACTTTGGCTGCATTTTCTTTGCCAGCCCAGAATGTTTGTGCCAAATGTAGCATCAGTTTCCGAATGACGTCGGACCTTGTGTACCATATGCGAACTCACCACAAGAGCGAGACTACGAATGATCCGCATAGGAGGAAACGAGAGGAAAAGTTGAAATGTCCAGTTTGCAATGAAAGTTTTCGAGAGCGCCATCACTTGACCAGGCACATGACAGCTCATCAGGATAAAGAGGGTGACATGGATGACGTGTCCCGACAAGGGTTCAAAAAAAGTAAGCAATTCTACTCTCACTCCGCCGGGTCCCTAGTTCATAAATGAGCTGTTATAGCGGTGAACTCTGTCGCTATAAGTGTTTAATCAATTCAAAATTATAAACTTACCCATAATAGATTTTGAAAAATCTCGCAAATGTTTCCAATTGTTCTTTTGAAGTTCGTTGTTGTTGTTATAAATACCTATATATCCTATATGTGCAATATTAGTTATAGTTTATATTGTAAATATTTTAGCTCTAGTAGTGAATCATTAAATTATTTAAGAATCCCATGTTGTGTTATTCATTCATCATTATACCAACGCCTTAGAAAACCTTTTCATTTAGAAGATAAAGAAATGGAGCCAAAAATCACTCAGATAAAGTAGTTTTATATTTGGCTTTGCCGATAGATGGGCAAACTGGAAAACCTTTGAGTAGCGCAAAAATATGAACTTCAAAATTAAATGATTTTACTTATTGAACAAAACTCTAGTGCAAAGAATTACTGTTTTTATAGCCATCATACTTTTTAACAGAACAAAGATTGTGAGATCTGAAAAATATATTGTTTTATTTCTTAAAAAGAATCACCCCTAGTAATTGCTCTTAAACTTTAGGAAGGCCATCAAAAGCCCTCGTTTACAAAATAAACAATTATTTTCGTACTAACTAGTCTGTATCACGGAACAGAAAAACCGTCTGGTATGTTTTATTTTGTTTCAAATAAATGTCACGGAATCTTATAAAACGTCAACTTTCTTATGTGAAAGCTACTAGGGGTTACTTTGTGTGTGTATAATAAATTTCTAAGATTCAATATTTTTCTGAAATCAATAAATTATTATTTATTATTATTATCTACGGTTTTTGGGGCATAAGTTCGTGAGGTATTTTTTTTATAATTTGTCTTAATCACCACGCTCAACTAGTTATTTTCCAAAATTGCTTTTATTCCCATAGCCCTGGTATGTATTTTATTTTATTTTATTCCCATAGCCCTGGTATGTATTTTATTTTATTTTATTCCCATAGCCCTGGTATGTATTTTATTTTATTTTATTTTATTCCCATAGCCCTGGTATGTATTTTATTTTATTCCCATAGCCCTGGTATGTATTTTGTTTTATTTTATTCCCATAGCCCTGGTATGTATTTTATTTTATTTTATTCCCATAGCCCTGGTATGTATTTTCTAGTTAATGTTTGTAACATTCGATTCGATAACGAGGCGTAGCGTAGCTAATTCTAAAGTTAGGGTGTTAGATAAAGTCATCAAGATCTTTGTTCTGAGCGTGTTGTGATTTTACGCCGAATAAATATTTTTAATTCTTCTGTATCAAATTAGGTCAATAGTTAGAAAAAAACGTACGGTGGCTTGTAAGAAGATTTTTCTATAAACTTGCTGATGTTACCACGACAAATAACGTAGGTTACACGGTTTTACAACTAAACAGCAGTCAAATGCATAAGGTGAGGTAAATTTGATCAATTTGAAAAAACAAAACCTCTTCCAAGAAACTTCATAATGATTGCCAGAATTGCCTTCTAGCCCTAACGTACTGCAACCTTATAGCATTTTGTATGAACATTTTTGAAAAAAAAAAACAGAAACAGCTTCATGACTTTGATCCCCAGGCACGGTAGATATCCCTTCAGATCTCTCAGTGCCAAGTACTAACTCAAGATTCTTTGAGGATGTCTAAGGGGGGGTAGTCAGAGGTACGTCCAAACATTACATTTGGCACATATATACCCACATTTTGCAGTGGTTAGTATTCCATACGTGACAGGTTGCAAGCCCATCGCCACTGTTAGAATACTAACTGGTTTCCTCACGATGTTTTCCTTCACCATTTAAGAGCACTGGCATTTTCGTATGTTAATAAATTAATAAGTCCTATCAGTCCATTATTTGTTATCAAATTTTCTCAAATTCATTACCATCATAATTAGATAAATCCATAACTTTCTGATTTTCAGAAATCACAATCGTAATTAGATTAGGTACAAATCATATTGCAATAATGCAGAGCGTATCAAACAACCGTAGCGAGCGCGGTGCGAACAGCGCAGTTCCCATGTTAGCGAGGGATAGCATAGCGTGTATAGACCACTGGCTCAGCAGCCGTGGAGAATTACCATCAAAGTTATGGGAACTTGCAGATTGAAGCTTTCTGAACTCTAATTATTTATTTATATCACCAAGTTATAAGTCGAACGAAAATAAATAATTATTTAAATGGTTCATTTATTTATAGGCTGATAATGATTGTAATTTGAATAGCTACGAAAACAATGGATATGCATTTTTTTATTCAACTAGACTAGCTTATGGAACAAGCAGAAGACTCACCTGATGTTAAGTGGTAACCGGCACCTATAACAATTATTGCCTCGTAAGTCACGCACGATAGGAATGCCTTACGATGCACTACCCTGTGTCCATTACTTGAAGCATACAGATGTTAAGTCTCATGTGCCTGTAATAATACCGGCACACTCTTCAAACCGAAACAGCGTTGCTGCTTGGCGGCAGAAAAAGGCGTGGTGGTAATACTTCCCCGGACAAGCCCTTCAATAAGAGCTCTACTACTTTTTAATTATATCAGCAATAAGAATAGATCAAAATATGGTCCATATCTAGATAAAGATCTAGATCAAAGATGTTTATAAAATGACAAGATCTTATCAGTTAGAGACGTAAAGAAAGAAATAAATGTAGCATAAACACGATTAATTCAAGCTTCATTGTAGAAGAAGTACATAGAAGTCAGCAAGATGACAAAAATTTAAAGAAAATATATTCAAAACTTCGAAATAACTTCAAGACATTTTCAAGGTAAATAAAACTAAATTCAACCTTGGACTATTCCATAAAACTTTGCATCGAAATGTATAAACTAAGGGTGTTCTCCGAATGTGTGTACTCACAGGGTGTCCGTTATATGAGGAGGACAATATTTCTGCAAGAGCGCTGAACCGAGAGTAATCCGATAGAAAATATTCATATTGGGGACAGAGCGTCTTCTACAGGGTGGTGGTACTTATAATATTAGCTGACGACCTCTGTGGCGCAGCGGGCGAGAGTCCGCCTGCGACGCTAGAGGTTGCGGGTTCGATTCCCGCCTCGGAACAAATTTGTGTACGATCTGCAGAAATTTGTTTCGTTGGTCTGGGTGTTTTCTATGTATATAATAAAAAATATCTATCTATGTAAGTATATAATGTATTAAATATATCAGTCATCTAGTACCCATAACACAAGCTTTGAATAGCTTACTTTGGGGCTAGATGGTGCTGTGTGGATTGTCCAGCATTATTTATTTATTTATTTTATTTAGCTTCAATAGGTGTGTTTGTTTTAATAAGTTTAAAGTATTAATAAATTCCCGCTTACATTTTAAAGTCACAATATGTATGTTCTTGGTGGGGATTGAACCCAGGACTAGATCCGCCCGCGGGTACGTAAGATTAATAAATAAACTATTCTAATTAGCTTACAAATATAATATATAATATGTATATTCCAAACTCTGAAGTTTTGACAGAGACCCTCATCTGTGTCAATAAAAAACACACAAATACAAACTTTCTTGAATATTTACAAACTTTCTTGAATACATACAAATTTATACCTACTATTAGTAGGACAGCAGTTGTAAGCACTCTGTATAGTAACTAAATTGTATGACTGATGCATGTTGTAATACGGAGATAAGTACATCTGAATAAGCTTCAAAACTTGGTTTAGTCATTATAACTTCCCTCCTGTAAAGTAGATGTACATAATTGTTTTCTAAAACATATTTTTTAGTTTATTCTGACAGTAACAGTTGTCGTAAGTATAAATCCTGGAAAAAATCCCAAAAAACAACGTTTTTCTTATTGCCTATTCGTCAAAAAGCCTTGGGAGCCATAGATTTCCCTAAAATCGAATTAAGACGGTCGGAAGCATCAAGATGATGTATGCAGTGCGAGCAAATTGATAAAATCATGAAATTATTCAAATGACAGTATAACAAAACGCCGGCCCAAATTAAATAAACAATCCATCCGAATCAGAGCGTTCGACAGACGCAAAATCAATACCAAAAGCACAATATTTTCCACTCAAATAACTCCGCAGAGAAATAATAAATATGTATTTTACTGAACGCATTTACAAGATTACAATATTAGCGAATGCACGTCCTCCTTCCGCCGCGGCGTCATTACAAATGATAAATAGTCGACACACTTCGATAATCAAATTCAAATTTGGAATCTGTTGTACCGTTGTCTACCCTCGCTTTTTTCTGCCGCTCAGTCATCCTGCCAGTATTGTGAGAAGCTTGTGACTTTATTAAGCGTGAACGAATGGTCTCTTTAACCGATTCTCTTCGCCGGCACGTGATCCGGAACCGATTTTGGTTCCGTACCCGATTTGTATGTATTTGTATGTAAATCTTAGCGTGGGGTGGAGAGATAACCGGGCGTGGTTGATAGGGATCTCTGTTATTGAATTAAGTGTCGTTTAGTGACTATTTAGCGACACTGTTGTGCTTTTGAGATATTAAGTTTGAATTGTTGGGGTAAGATTTCATATTGCAGGTTTTATTTTACCAAGCATTACAATAATTTATTACTGCCATAAAAAGTGTGATAAGCTAAATAAGCTTTGTTTTAAGTAACAATAAATAATCTTGTGACCTTATTTTTAGGCAATGATTAATGATAAAAAAAAAAAAAAAAAAAAAAATAAAAAAAAAAATAAAAAAAAAAAATAATAAAAAATTTAATTCATATTGGAATGTATCGTACCTACGAAATTTAATTATTAGCGTAAGGCGTAGCTTGTTATTATAAAATAATTTTAGCTTACGTTACCTATGTATGAATCTAATTATAAATTGTATTTAATTTAAACTTACACTCTTACCTAAATATGTAATTTGTGTCCAAAAATAAAAAAAATAAATAAATTATTATTATTATTATTATTAATGATTTATATTCTCACCGTACTTTGGAGCATAAGATCACAAAATTACAAAGATTTTATAATGTCCCAAAAGTTATTCTCCGAGCGGAATTTGAACCCGCGACCTTCCCCTAGATACGGGGCTGCGCTAACAACTGCGCCACCGGAGCTCTAATCACAGTCGATGAATAACTCCAGGACATGTTACTACGGTACTTATGCGACCGTGGCTCCATCTGACGATCTGACTTATACGAAGGTCGCGGGTTCAAATCGAGAAAACTTTTAGCATTATAAAATCTTTGTGATTTCCTTGTGTAGTAAGCACTATAAAAATCACAAAATTAATAATAATTATAGTACTTGCGTTTGAGAGAGGTACAACCAAATTTTCATCAAGCATGTCCGTACTTACGTACAGATACCAAGCTCACTTTGATATTATCGTTTTAATATTTTTTTTTTAGTTTTTTTATGCTTTGTGTAGTTTCATCTGTATTTGTGTGTACCTGTACCGAAACTTTGTTTGCTTCTTATAAAACCAGCCAAGAAAACCAAGACCACAGCTCTTGAATATCCATTTTTATTACAATTTAATTTAGTAAAGCTAGAACAGTGAAAACAATAAACAACCCATTACAATATCTAGCCAGCGAGTGTGACCAATGTTTTCCGTCTGCTCGACCCATCCTTATGTCTCGGGAGGAAGCTGCAGAGGTATCCATTCTGCCGCTTTGTTGTACTGCCTCGTAATGTCTAGAAATTGTAGAGCATTCTAAATTATATGAGAAATAATACCTATTTAATGGTTATTGTACAGCATAAAATGGAATGCTTACTGTGAATATCATAGTTGCTGTAGCTCTACACTTTTTTTCATGCTAGTTGCTGTTGGAGCAAAATAATGCTTTCAAAATAGTAGAGCTCTTTCTATAGGGCTCGTCCGGGAAATACTGCCACTATGCGTATTCTGCTGCCATACATTACGGTATTTCGGTTTGAAGGGTGTGGTTGGTGAAGGGATTTTATGGTTAACATCTGTATGCCTCAAGTTCATGGACGTAGGGCAGTGCACTTTGGGGCACGTTCCTATCGTGCGTGACTTGCGTAATAAATATTTTGTTATGAGTGTTGGTTACCATATAACATCAGGGGACAATGTACTTGATCTATCAGGGAGTAATGTAAAAAACACCAATACTCCCGAGTCTGGATTCGACTAAATGCAGCGTCCAAGCCCGCTTCTTCTTCTTCTTGTCGTGTCACTAGTTTCTTTCGAAACAGTGTGGTGAAAGGATTTTAAGTGCGCCTCAAGAGGCTCCTTTCGAGCACTTGACACATGTTATAGAACTTGTTTGGTTCTACAACATACAACAGCCCGCTTAAATATGCCATAAAACTGCAAACGCTTTCTATAAACACGAAATGTGGAAAACATTAGGTATTCTTGTTTCATAAACAAGTTTATTTCTGCATACATTTTATCGAATTGCAAATGAGTTGAGGCCCAAACTTGTGCCAGAGAGCGTAAGACGTAATGTATTCCGTGAATATTGCGGAAGGCCGCCTATTATTTTCAACTTATGGGTGGGTTCCTCTTGAACCCCTTTTATAACTCCGTTATAAAAGGACGTTAGGAAAGGAGGTTTTATAACGGAGTTATAATAAGGAGTTTTCAAAACTTAAATCCGCTTGGACAACGATCACAAGCCGTTTTTAACCAGCCACTTGACTTTCGGAGGCTAATTAAGATTATCGTCTTGCACAAGAAAAAATAAGGCGCTAAACATGATTATTGACAGTTCAATAATCATGTTTGGCGCCTTATTTTTTGGCCAAGACCAAGGAATTTGAATACTACGTCAGAAAATGTACTAACTGCTGCAAAATGTGGATACATAATGTGCCAAATGTAATGTTTCGGTGAACCTCTGCCTACCAACCTTATTCAGAGATACCTGAGACATTCCCAATGAATCTTAAGTTAGTAGGTACCTACTACCTACCTACCTACCTACCTACTGGATACTAAGAGATACTAAGAGATCTACATAGATAAAAAATAATAATAATAAAAGCTTTATTTCGGTACACAATTTTTTAAACTTAATTTTAACATTGAATAAAGGAACTAAGTGAATTATTTAAAAAAAATACTAATTATAATTTTTTTTTTTATCTAAATAGATAGAAATACTTTATTGCATACCATAATTATAATAATTACACATAGAACAATAATGAAAGTTGGTGATCTAAGGGGATATCTACCGTGACTGAGGTACAGTCGTGAAGCTGGTCTATTTTTCTGTTTATCTATTTTACCTTTTTTCATCTGAGTGGGTTGACTAGTCTTACAGTAGGTTCTAAACGAAACAACCTCTTTACGCCATTCTCTACGGCATGTATCCATATTAATTTAAACCATATTTCACTGTTTTAATTCATATGCTAAATAGATACAGACTTTGTCAAGCGTGCTTTATTTGCGTGGAACTTTATTAGTGTTGATTTTTGGATATTCATTATTTTGAATTTAATTCAATAATTTTTTATCTCAATAAAAATTTATTTATGAATTGTAAATTTTTATCTCAATAAAAATTTATTTATGAATTGTAAATTTTTATCTCAATAAAAAATTATTAATAGGCATTTTTCTCACCGCACTATCTAGCCCTGCAGCTAAGTAAACATTTCTTATCGTGACATAGATAAAGTATAAATTTGTAGGAATACACTTACAACAATAAATTAGGATATTATTATTCGTTTTGTTTCCTCTCTGGCCAGGTTTTTTTTGGAATAAGCAGATGGCCCACCTGATTTTCAGTGGTAACCATAACCTATAACAAAGCATTGCCTCGCAAGTCACGCACGAAGGGAACGTGCCCTAAGTCGCCCATGTGCTTGCAATTTTACTGGCAACCACAACATTTAAAATAAAACACAGCAACGCTTCTTGGCGGCAGTAATTATAGGTTTGGTATGCACTATCCTGGACCATCCCCTCACAAAAAGCTCTACTACTCTTGGTCGGAGAGAGAGAAAGGTAGTTGGATAGCCGAAAATATACCTATTCAAACTATCTACAAAACCCTCACCTATTGTTCCAGAACTAATAAAGCTTGCCACAAAACAATGCTACCAACGGAAAGGCAAGAAATATTCAGTCTATACAGTTGTCAGTTCGTTAGTTCGTGCGTCACGCCGGATGTACCGGATGTGCGTTAGTTTTGAATTGTTTGCAGCCTTTTGTTGCTTCTTTGGGTTATCTGTAAATTATAGACTTTGCATTTAGTTGTCCGAAATAAGGTTAATGAATTCTATTTTCCCGGTTCGTTCAGAAAAAACATACAAGACATTATTATGTCTTGTTTAGATTATAAGTAAGTCAAGTTCAAATCTGTATAATTTTAGGTGGATAGGTGGGTGGATGTATTGGCTGTATTCTTATCAATTGCAGACCAGTACACCTACATACCTACCCTCTCTCTCTTTCTTCTTCATTCATACGTTCATGCCGCCCGATATTTGTACTTACCTTATTTGCGGATAACGGTGCTGATTGCACTTGAAGAACTACATTATATACTTAGTACCTATTTATTGTAACATGTGAGTGTAATTGTTTGTTATCCTAAATAAAAACAATAAAACAATAATATTTTGTAGAGGCGCTTTAGAAAATTTACAGATTTTTTGTGTCTGACTACCAACTTATAAGTACTCGAAGAATCTGGAGTAAGTAGTTAGTATTAAAAGATCTGAAGACTCTCTTCCATCTTTAAAATAGATTCCATCCATTAGGATTACGCTGCGCGGCATAAATCGAACTTCACATTAGCTTGATGTATGGAGTGACGCCGCGGTATAACATTAGTGCAATCATTTAAGGCGAAGAAATCACATTAAGTTGAAAAATAGAATTGTCTTCATCAATATTACGTTCAACCAAAAAAAGATATTTAAGTATTCATACTATTCAAACCTGTACGGGTCGCACTTACGAGTATGTCTACGCCGTAGACAAGAACCTACGGCGTAGGTGAAAATAAAATGTTTTCCGTACCTGAACTCAGAAATAACATTATAGACTGATTTATAGCCCACATTTAGAAAAACCAATAGGAGTATGGCTCAGTGTGGTGTGTAGAATAGGGCAGCAAGACACAAATACAAAATTTAATGAGCTGAATTTTATTTTCTACAAAAGTATTTTAAAATGTATCTGTACATTTTACTTCATGTTTAGGTAGTTTGCTGTTTTATTAGTAAAAAAATCTAGTTCTATAATAATAACAAAGTTGCTATAAAACTGAAAATTTAAGCTATAGTCAGTGTATTAAAACGAAAATAGAAGCATCCCCTTAAATAAAAATATGATTACTCCAGGCTCTCGTCTGATCGCTGATTTATAGATTATCGAGAATGTGCTCTAGTTGATTGTTTGTTTGATATACAGCTTTGAGCCTTAAACGCTATTGATTTAAAGTGGAATTTATTAGTTCGGCTTCGAGGCCATAAACCAATATTTCTTTCGATTTTAACTTTCTTACTAAGCTTATACTGTGACGATTCGATTAGTAACAAAGAGATTTAATTTTTACTGCTTTGATTTGTTAGTTCGATCGTTATCTTAGATCGAACATAGGAATATCCTGAAAACCTGATTTTACGCAGAATAGTATTGAGCTTACTTCAATTGTCCATGCCGTCCAAAGACTAGGGAACCTAACCACTTTTCAGCAGGAGGGCCTTAGGCTAGTCTGAAAACGTACCTGACGTAGTCTGATATACGTAACTGTATAGTCATTGCTTCAAACATTTACCAAATTTTCTTATTCTTAAAAACCTTACTCTGACTCACTAACCGACTAACTAATAAATATAATAATATACAACCCATAATTGTCTATTATTAGAGGTGGGAAACGAATAAAATAACTGAATACCTCAAATTTAACCCTAAAAGAGTTGTAGCTGATTGTAAAAGTCTTGTATGGAAAATAACGCGAATGAAGTCACGTCTATGCCAGTAGTATGTAAACAAAATATTTCTACAGAATTAATTAATCTTTCTGAGTCCTCAAAAACTTTACTACTTCCTGAGAACCTCCGTTCGCATATTCAAACAACAAATTGTCGAAATTTATTCGAATATCTTCCGTTTTCAGGGGACCTACTATCGACAAAAGCTTAAAATAAAGTAGATTTGATCAGTAAGTTATGAGTAAAATCTAGGGTCCAATTCTGGGCGTGAAAGTTTGAGACCATCGAGTACTAATACATTTTTCTACTTGAATAATGATGTAAACTTTCACTTAGAATACCAACAACTTCAGAATGTGGTTTGGTGTTTTTGACCACCACTATATACTCTGGGATACCCTTATATACTCTGAAATTCTTAAGTAGGTCTCGGTAACAAAGATCAACCAAAAAATGTCTTATGGATCTTTAAGAAGGAAATAATTTAAAGCCATGGAATATTCGGCATAAAAGTTAATGGTAGGGCCCCTGAACAAAGAGCATTATGTCGCCGCCAATAAAATATTGCCGATTTGTTTACGCAAATATTGTTTAGATTGTGTGAAATATGCGAGCTGGAACCAGATAAGAAATGTGATGTATTTTGTGAAACAAACCTATCTGTAGATTGGTAAATGAACTTCAATGTTCGTCTTTGATTTATGTATGAATAAAAAGTAAAAAACCTTTATAGGTTTAAGTTGATAATAACAACTAAAAATAGTTAAAAAGCTGAAAAAATCCGTTATATTTTTTTTTTTCAAATTGTTAATTACATATAATATATCATACTTAGTCAATTTTGTTTTGACAATAATTATACATCGTTGAAATTTATACACAAACTAGCTGATCCCGCGGCCTTGCTCGCGCTCGTTTACTTTGAAAATTTCATACAAACTTTCATCCCCTATTATATCCTCTTGGGGGTAGAATTGATCAAAATCCTTTCTTAGCGGATGCCTACGTCATAACATCTACCTCTATGCCAAATTTCAGCCCGATCCATCCAGTGGTTTGGGCTGTGCGTTGATAGATCACTATGTCAGTCAGTCAGTCACCTTTGAGTTATATATATTTAGATAACCTGCATCAGAATGTATTTTAGCTTTAATGCTAAGCACTTTTTGCTTTAGTTAACGAAGTGGAGCTAGGTCCCCCCCCCCCAGCTCCACGCGACCAAGTTTATAAAAAGGACCAAGAATTTAACGGTTTTGCTCTTACCATTTTTAAGTATTATTATTCTATTCCTTCTTACAAAATAGTGACACTTAATATGTGGTGCCACCGAACTGATGCCATGATGTATGTAAGTCTTGACTGATCTTTTATATGTCAGTCTTTCAGCCAATCAGACACAAAGATATAATTAGTTATACGCATACCCCTCACATACATATTTGCATACAGCCTCCCTCACATTCACACATCAACATCATACACTTCACAATAATACACAACACACCCATACACAAAGACACTAACTGAACCCCTACTTTATATACACATGGGTGGGTTCTCTTGTGCTCCCTGGCTCTTAAGAGACTCGTGAAATCAGGAGAACTCACTCACACACACATAGGTTAATCATTTGGTAATTTATATTTATTTATCTATTTAATACTGTGAGTTCATAAAATTTAAAATTTCTGTTTTATTATTTATTGTCATTTTCCAAATTTTTCAACTGCTGCAGTGGCACTGCTTTTCATAGGGTTGAGTGACGGACCGGAGGTGCCGGCAGAATAACAGCGCTGACCCGTTTTCGGACGGTGAAGCATAATGCTGAGCCGAGACCTTTTTGCTGCTGTAGCACACAACATTGTTATTAGGTATTGGTTTATGTTTAATACTTAG
Source organism: Plemyria rubiginata (assembly GCA_963576535.1). Classification (NCBI taxonomy): domain Eukaryota; kingdom Metazoa; phylum Arthropoda; class Insecta; order Lepidoptera; family Geometridae; genus Plemyria; species Plemyria rubiginata. Next base: position 13,089,029 of record OY754910.1, read on the forward strand.
CGTCTGTATCATGTTATTTTTTTGTTTTTATCTAGCCATAATTTAAATAATGCTTGTTAATGTTATTATTATTTGTAAAAAACTCTTACCTATATGTCTAATCTTTGTTCTCTTCTGATATGTATGATACCTGTTTTCTAGTAATTCCAAGCCTAATTGTATATGTTGTGTGTTCTTTGTGGCAAATAAATAAATTTCTATGTCTATGTAAGCCAAAATGAAGTTATCCCAACAACACTTTTACCTCTTTATCTACAGAAAACCTACTGAAATCGAATGAAAATGTGCGAAAACCGAGTGTGGGAAAGGATGCAGCCACAATAAAACACAAATAAAGCGGTCACCAGTTACAAAACCGATACAGTCGCCTGAAAATACCATCAATCTCGCACAAAAAGGGGCTGAACAGTGTTGTGCTGAAATCTTTTTTCAGATTTCACCGGATGCGAGCCGCCGGAAGCTGCGGTTTCCATGGTAACTGTATTTTTAGGGTTCCACCGAAGTGTATACGAATTAAACATTATCGAAGCAGTTTACATACTGTTTATCTGCGAATTCAATCGAAATAATAAATTATTTCAGTAAGTACTGTACTTAATTGACAACCTACGTAGCTCAGTTGGTAGTAGCTCTGCCTTCTGCGCCGTAGGTCGTGGGTTCGATTCCCACCGTGAACAAACATTTGTGTGATGAACATAAATGTTTGTTCTCTGTCTGGGTGTTATATAATATTATAAGTATGTATTTACAAAAAAAAAGTATACAAGTAGTATATAAGCTATCTGGTTCCCATATCACAAGCATAAGCTTAGTTTGGGGCTAGATAGTGCTGTGTGGAAAGTCCACCAATATTTATTTTATTTATTTATTTATTTAATTTAATTGACAAAGTACTTGGTGAACTAAATGCTTCTGGCTAAGCTATTCCTCAAAAAAAGTTTTATCTTTGATCTTCCTAAGAAGATAAGAAAAAGAAACAAAAGATTATTTTGATGGGTAATCTTAAGAAAAATTACACAATTAACATTAATGTTACTTGTGTGTCGTATAAACTCAGTCATAAGTTGTACGGAAGCTTCTATTCGTAAACCTTTCTCGCACTTGGCTGTTTTAGTTTTATCGCACGAAATCCGCGAGTACACCTTTCTCGTTCATTCTTGTAGTGTTAGAGGGAGAGGTCGGAGTTTCGCCCGAGAATTGAATGTGGTCCCGTTAAATGGTGGCCCACAGGAAACAATACTCGATTCTGTGGAATTAATGACAGCGCGGAAGGCAACCAGGGGTGCATAGGCGTTGGAACTTCTTACATAAAATAATCAAATTGACACCTAAATCTATTTCAGGAAAAAAGTTGTAAGAAGTGGAAAAGATAACCAATTCGATACGCAATAGAAATATTTGTAAGATTTACTAAAAAACATCAAAGTTTTAATTTTATTTACAAGCTGTTTTGTCTTGCAAATAAACAAAATTTCTTGTAAGATTAATAAAAAAAGTATGATGTTCACGAATGTCATAATATATTATTATGGTAACAGTTGAAACCCAAATTGTTTAATCGATTAAAGTAACCAATTTTTTTAGGGCTGACGAAAGGCAGCACGAAAACATAAACAGACACAATATTGCCAAAGTTCTAACCGGCCTGAACGAAATCATCACATCATGGTAATAAAAAAAAACAAAAAAAAAAGTTTCCTAGAAAAAACCTACTTAAAAAAATTTACTGACACTATTTAAATAGTGAGTTATAGTGCGCTCTATAATTATCTTAGGTTACTTTTTAAGCTCAATTAATAAATTATTTGCTCAAATACTTTCACACAGTTTAGCACCCCTGCCGTTAGCAATATTTCAGTAGAACAATAGCCGGTGTAACTGGGGTTCGTTCAGATTTCACCTGCGGATATTTGTTGATGACCCCTGTTCCGCGGGATTATGCCGCCAGACCAAGGTTCGATTCTTGGCAAATAAATCAAAACTGTTATTATAAACAGGGACAATTTTATTGAGGAAAGTTAGAATACATCAGAAGATAGAAACAAATACATTTTAAATATAAACGTTCATATCTGAAATCAGTCCACCCATTAAAAAGTTTTAAGGTAAATAAACATAAAAAAATACAGTTGACTTGAGAACCTCCTCCTTTTTTTGAAGTTGGTTAGAAAAAGCCCATCCCATCGTATCATGGATGGTTTTGATGCTTGAAAAGAAAAATCTATTGGTACACCTCCCACATAATTACCGGTGCAATTAACTAGGCATATAGGTCGAAAACATCGTGAGGAAACCAGTTAGTATTCTAACAGCGGCGATGGGCTTGCAACCTGTCACGTATGGAATACTAACTACTGCAAAATGTGGGTATGTGCCAAATGTAATGTTTGGACGTACCTCTGACTACCCCCCTTAGACATCCTCAAAGAATCTTCAATTATAATACCTACTTGGTACTGGGAGATCTGAAGGGATATCTACCGTACCTGGGGATCAAAGTCGTGAAGCTGTTTCAGTTTCAGTTTATAGGTCGACGACCTATCATAATTTTAGAGGAGTGGTATGAATATAAGAGTAATAGGATAAAGAAATGCATTCATGCTATTCATGCATGCATGCCTATTTATGATATTTTTCATACAATTATTACATTTGTATATAACTTGTTAACACGTTGATGGACAGTAACGCCTGCAAGCGCCAAAGCTCTCAATTGTGGTACGACAGAACGCTTGTCGACGTCACAGTTTTTAGTCATCTAAAGACAGTACGCCGAAAGACGTGCGATTTTCCATACAAACATAAGGAACGGCATTCTGTACTGTCACCGTAGATATAATTCATTCCCTTGTAGTGTCACAATATAAGGTTAAAAAAATCATTCAAAAATAGTATGTCCACTCACACACCGACATTTCACCAATCCCCCCCGCGCGCACACTACGACCGTGGGCGTCGCGATTTCGTACATTCAGTCGGGTAGTGCCACGTTGCGGTGCGCCCGCACGTCGCCTCTAGTTTTCGCGCGCAAAGTTATTCTAAAAGGTCAGTATTGTTTGTTTACAATCATTTTCTTTTGATTTATTGATAAATAACACTTATTCAAGTTTAGTAGCACACGTAGACAATGAATTTCTTACGCTAACGCATGTTTGGAACATGATTTTGTGGTCATGAATTAGAATAAAATATATTTGCAGATGGCTTCCCGAGATTCATATGAAGAGCAACAAAAACGACTTCAAGACCTATTTGATGTGGCTTCTACCCCTGGTTCGAGTCAAGATCCTTTCGCTGATGATGACGGGGAGTACGGATCGGACAATGATTACCTGCCATCTGGCGCTGAATCCACCACCAGTTCTGAAAATGCAATAGGAGCCTCACAAATAAGACGTGTACGACAAACGACTGCTATTTCCTCTGGTGAGTCCGCAAGTTCATCTAGTGATTCAGATGATAATGATGACGACAAAACTTCATGTTCTGAGCCCGCGGAGCACCATGAACACATTGGTTTGCCTTTTGATGACTCTCTCGGCCTAGTACAAGTACTGGATTCAATGATAGCAGCTGATGAGCATATAAATTATGAAGATATCCAAAATGTGTCCCAAGTAACCTCTGGTCAGCCAAACTCGACCAATTCCAGTCCTAGAAGGTTAGAATCACCTGCCAGAGAAACAGCGTGGTCTAACACAGTTACTGAAATACCAGATTTCAATTTTGACAGCTCAGAGTGTGGTATAACCGTGAATGTTGATGATATGGAGCAAGTAATTGAGTTTTTCCACCTGGTATTTCCACAGAATTTTGTTGAATATCTGGTAAACTGCACTAATACTTATGGGAACGCTTTATGCTGTACTAACAGACCTCATACCAGATATAGCCGCAAAACAGTATACCGTGAAACAAACTGTGACGAAATGATGAGATTCCTTGGACTTAGTCTTCTCAAAGGTCACATAAAATGTCCTACACAAAGAAGCTTATTTTCACAAGCCAATGCCCTATATTATCATCCTGTGTTCAGTTATATAATGTCAGGACGAAGATATGAGCAAATTTTGCGCTGCATGTGTGCATCGGAATTAGATGCAAAAGGGTCCAAAAAAATTGAGCCTTTCATTGATATGTTGACACAAAACTTCCGAAAAGTTTACAACGCAGGTGAAGAACTGTCGCTGGATGAGTCCCTCCTACTATTTCGAGGTCGCTTACACTTCCGCCAATATATCAAAAACAAAAAAGCTCGCTACGGTATCAAATTTTACGAACTGACTACCCACGACGGCTACGTGCTAAACGTAAAAATGTACTCAGGAAAGGAAGCATCAGAACAGAATGGGGGTGAATCAGAGTCTCCGAGTAAGACAGCAAAACTTGTATTGAAATTGATGCGTCCATACTTGCTTCGCGGACATCACCTCTTCATGGATAATTATTATAATTCCGTAACTTTGGCCCAAAAACTGCTCGACTTGAAAACTCACTGCACTGGAACTTTACGTGTAAATCGGAAAGACAATCCTCAACACATTGTGAAGAAAAAGCTGAAAAAGGGTGAACACGTATGGTCACGAAAGAATAAGGTTTACGTGTCGAAATGGAAGGATAAGCGTCCCGTCCTGATGATTACCTCTAAGAAACACCCCTCGATCGTGGAAGTGCAAAATAGATATGGCAAGACCAGATTGAAACCTGTTGAGGTTGAAATTTATAACAGGTACATGTCCGGTATAGATCGTTCCGATCAAATGGTGTCTTACTACTCATGTCCCCGAAAAACTATTAGGTGGTATAAAAAGGTGCTTTTCCACTTTCTGGACATAGCAGTGTGGAATGCATTCTACCTATTCAAAAAATACAAGAAAAACAATGCTGCCTCATACCATTACATAAACTACAGAGATGAATTGGTCAAAACGATGATTGGGATTGACGTAAATATAAAAGGAAAAGACTTGCATTCATCGCATAGTATTCATGATAGCCGGCGATTCCGAGCAGCAGAACCTCAGCAGGAAAATGATTCTGCAATTACAAATACCATCAGTGGTCATTGGCCTGAGCAAGTGCCATCTCGACCTGGAACGAAAAAAAAATTTGCATTCCTAAAATGCAAAATTTGTAGCCAGAAAAATATTCGAAGGGAAACAAGCTACCGATGCAAAGGGTGTCCAGATAAACCCGCATTGTGCCCATCTTGTTTCGAACTCTATCATGAAAGTTTGAACAAGTAATTGATTGTTGTAAATGCCAGTATAAAAATTAAGGAAATTGATCTCGTAATTTAATTTCTGCATAAAAAACTAGTTTTAAGGTTGATTGAAAGACTAATTGTGATGCCTAAGAATTATAATGACGTTGTTTTTCTAATATTATATTATATTGCTATTCCAACGACTACCTAGTTTTAAGACAGATTGAGACACTACCTAGGTTTGAAACTGATTGTGAGACTAATTGTGATACGAATAGTAAGTTGTTTTCTATAATAAATACATGTGATTGAAAATGGTTTTTTATTTTTTCTTGTCGCTCACCACTATCGTCTGTAGGCGTAGGTAGAGGCACAACGCATAGGAGAACACATGTTGTAATATGACAGAACGCCCTAAGACGTATACGTCTGTAAGCGTTCTGTCATATCACATCAATAAAATAATAAACTGTGTGACAGGACGCCTTACGACGTATACGTCTATAAGCGTACTGACATATCATACACATACACATACTATGCGTTGTGCCACTACACCTATAGGCAATGTATGAAAAATAGTAGTGTCTCTGCGACATCGCCTAGCTATGTAGTTGTGTCCATCAACGTGTTAAAAAAAACAAAAAAACAAGGGTCTAGGCTCCGAATACGATTTTGTCCCATTCGGTGTCGAGACCCTTGGTCCGTGGGGTCCAAGCGCTATTAGGCTTTTTGAAGAAATAGCAAAGAGACTAGTCGACATCACAAGAGACCGAAGAGCTGGCAGCTACCTCGGACAAAGAATTAGTCTGACTATTCAAAGGGGGAATGCTGCCAGCATCGGCAGGGGGAATGTACGCTGTGTTTCGGTTTGAAGAGTGTGGTCGCCGGTGTAATTACAGGCACATGAGGCTTAACATCTGTAGGCCTCAAGTTGATGGGCGCAGGGCAGTGCATCGTAGGGCACGTTCCTATTGTGCGTGATCTACGGGGCAATGTTTTGTTTATAGGTGATGGTTACCACTTAACATCAGGTGGGCCATCTGCTTGTTCCATCAGCTAGTTGTAAAAAAAAAAATCTTCGGTACCTTGCCTAAAGGGACTCCTCTTAATAATATGTGTTAGTTATTATGTTTATTGTATTATTATTATTAGATTTAAGGTTTTTAGTTTTAGTAGACTAACAATAAGATTGTGGATTTTTAATACATAAATATACTTGTTTATATCTGTGGCATAAATTGTTTGCATTCTATTGTTTATTTATTATATGTATTCAAATTGTTCAAATGTTTAACAAGATTTCGATTTCCAAAGTGAAGCTCCAGTATTTGAATTCCGTAACACAATTACCGGCCGCCGCGTCCGGCTCAGAGGCCGGCCTGGCTTCCGGCGCGACTTTCCGATCGGATCGCGACCGGTTCCGATTGTAATTATTCGCGAGTGATTTAGATAGCTGTTTTAGCTGAGCTTTGAAAATGGTCTAATTGTTTGGTGATTAGGTGTGTACAAATTATAAAATGCTTTAAATAATTCATTTGCAAAGAGAATTACAATAAATAAGCATCCAATTCTTGTTGTTGACGACCTCTGTGGCGCAGCGGGCGAGAGCCTGCCTGCGACGCAAGTTGCGGGTTCGATTCCCGCCTGGGAACAAATTTGTGTACGATCTGCAGAAATTTGTTCCGATGGTCTGGGTGTTTTCTATATATAATAAAAATATCTATCTATGTAAGTATATAATGTATTAAATATATCAGTTATCTAGTACCCATAACACAAGCTTTGAATAGCTTACTTTGGGGCTAGATAGTGCTGTGTGGATTGTCCAGCATTATTTATTTATTTATTTGTTAAAAATTCTCTACCCTTGAAAGTTCAAGGTAGAGAACTTTTTTTAGGGTTAAGCTCACCTTTTTGTACATGTTTTACATAAGTTTACTGAATAATAATAATCAAATTATTTAATTTAGTGTATGTATCGTGTGTGTCCAAAATAAATGTATTTTCTTTCTTTCTTTCTAATTTGAATCGCTATCACAAGAAAAATACTATACTGTAAAAGGAACAGCTCACTAAATTAATTAAATGGGAATCGAAGTGCCCTAAGTTATTAATCGCACCTTACGGGTAATTAGTGGGCGCAAACGCAAAAGTTGGGAGTTTTCGTTCGAAAATGATGTTTTTATCTAGTTAGAAGTGATTTGTGGGAAAAGTAATCGGTTCTCATGGTTTTCAAAATTGCGGTCACCGTTAATGACGTTCACTTCAGTTGAGAGTGGTGTTGTCTATCAAGCCTAGGAATTGATCATCATTTCTACGCCTAATCTTAATCCTACAGATGTTAAGCCTAAAGTGCCTGTAATTTTAACGGCATCCTAAGATAAAGAGATAAAATCAGCTGCAGCTAACTCTAGCCTGGTTAGTCGCTGGCAGCGCAATTGACCTGTCCGGATGTGCCATTACGTAACGTATTTTAATAATGTCAGACTGTCAGACATAAGCATATCCCATACGCATTTTGCTGGATTGACGACCTCTGTGGCGCAGCGGGCGAGAGTCCGCCTGCAACGCAAGTGGTTGCGGGTTCGATTCCCGCCTCGGAACAAATTTCTGTACGATCTGCAGAAATATCTATCTATGTAAGTATATAATGTATTAAATATATCACTTATCTAGTACCCATAACACAAGCATTGAGTAGCTTACTCTGGGGCTAGATGGTGCTGTGTGGATTGTCCAGCATTATTTATTTCTTTATTGCTTTTGTCACCATGCTTGGCAGGCGGATTGCACTCAGAGATGCTCGATGTCTATGCTGGGTGAAGAATTGACTCCAACTCTGGTTAATAAGTTGCAGTGAGATTCGCCACGTCGCCGAGAAGTTGGAGTTCGAACCAGGCCGTAACTCATCTGCCCACTGATTCGTAGCTCGTGATAAGATGACTGCTGAATCAACGGTTACACTTTTGAAATAGTTATTGAACACCTTTCTGTAGGACGTTTTGTGTGCAAATGTGCTCATGTTACTGAGAGCTGGTTGGATTTTTGTACATGTACTAATAAATACATCCCAACGTACGATGTACGACGTACGTGGGATATGGCATTATTTTGAGCTACTTCTGTTTTTTTTGCTGGCTGGGTTTAGAGGGCGGTTTTATGTTTCTGTGTGATAAGTGAATCTTTTATCTAAGCACATGCAGTAGCAAAAGCCGTACGCAAAACGAGTCATTGCTGGTTGGACAAACAAATATCATAGCTATCGCTATTGCTTTCTGTCGTGCTAGCTGAAAGCTTTAGCTAGAATAAATAAATAAAATACACTAAAATGAGACGAGTATTATACAATAACTAGCTGATCCCGCGGCTTTGCTCGCGCTCGTTTACCTTGAAAATCTCATACAAACTTTCATCCCCTATTTCATCCCCTTGGGAGTGGAATTGATCAAAATCCTTTCTTAGCGGATGCCTACGTCATATCATCTACCTGCATGCAAAATTTCAGCCCGATCCGTCCAGTGGTTTGGGCTGTGCGTTGATAGATCACTATGTCAGTCAGTCAGTCAGTCAGTCACCTTTGAGTTATATATATTTAAAGATTTAGATAACAATGCTGGACAATCCACACAGCACTATCTAGCCCCAAAGTAAGCTACTCAAAGCTTGTGTTATGGGTACTCGATAACTGATATATTTAATGCATTATAATATACTAGATATATAGATATTTTTATTCTACATAGAAAACACCCAGACCGGTGTCTAGCCCCTCTGCAATGATGTGTAGGTAACTGTTGGAGCTATCGCGCACCCGCCGCGTCAGGGACGTCGACCTTTTGCGCATTATCGCCGCGAATGATATTGATGCGTGAAAGCAAAGTATCCCCTAATGTGCAAGCGACTCAGGTGATTTGGCCACATTCGAGTGTAACTGTCGAGGCGCGACACCGATACGGTAATGTCTACAAACATTCGAATGGTAATACATCGAGATCGCAGCCCAATGGCACGGAACAACTCTTGATATACGGAGTTATTGAAGAGGCAACTGAAATAAAGCCAGTGACGTTTAAGAAAACATTAGAAAGAAATCAGCACCCGTTCTTAAAATAGAGTCATGACAAAGTACCTTTAATTTTAACGGCAAAAGTACGAGTACTTCATCATCATCATCATCAACAGCCCACAGAAGTCCACTGCTGGACATAGGCCTCCCCTATCCGGTTCCAGGAAGAACGATTCTGAGCCCTTTCCATCCACCGACTACCCGCGATCCTAACAATGTCGTCAGTCCATCGGGTAGGAGGGCGTCCCACACTTCGCCTTCCTGTTCGTGGTCGCCATTCAAGAAACTTTATTCCCCATCGGTTGTCAGTTTTTCGAGCTATATGACCTGCCCATTGCCACTTCAACTTGCTGATTCTGAGAGCTATGTCGGCTACCTTGGTTCTCCTACGGATTTCCTCATTTCTGATTATATCTCGTAGTGAAACTCCTAGCATAGCTCTCTCCATAGCTCGTTGTGCGACTTTGAGCTTGGTGATGAGGCCAATAGTAAGCGACCACGTCTCAGTTCCATATGTCATCACTGGCAACACACACTGGTTACATTGGCACACTGGCAACACGAGTACTTAGTCGTGACTTTATATAATATACTAGCGACCCGCCCGCGCGCCCCTGCTTCGCACGGGTGCACATATTATGCATGTATTATACATATAAACCTTTCTCTTGAATCACTCTATCTATTAAAAAAAACCGAATCAAAATCCGTTGCGTAGTTTTAAAGATTTATGCATACATATGGACATGGGGCATAGGGATATAGTGACAGAGAAAGCGACTTTTATTGTTTTATCCATACTATCCTTAATAATGTTCTTATTTCAGTAAAGGCATGGCTGTTAGGGAAATCTTATGATGATAGTGAAAAGTTATTTTCTATAGCACAGTAATATTAAAATAGTAATAGTAATAACATTTGCAATATTAATACCTTCATTTTCGCATCCATAAACCTCTAAAACTCTCACACCCACACACACTTTATTCTCTACATACTTACAAACAAACGCACGCACACTACATGATTTCGCATCCATTACCCTCTACACTCACACTCACACACACACAAAAACACACCGTATTTTCATATACATACTAGCAAACACACACACGCACACTACAAACACACACACATACTACTCAACTCATAATCTATTTTGTTATTATTTAACTGTTATCCGTCGGCGGGCGCTACGAACCGGGACACAGATTCTCTAGTCCGGTTCATAGCGATTCTCATTATAAAATAACAACGATGTTACTATTACAAACTACTGTTTACTTGTTTTGTATTGCATTGTGTAACCATAAGTTTGTGTCCCAAATAAAAATATTTGATTTGATTTGATTTGATATTTAGCCACTGCTGAGAGATCTGCCTCGTTTTTGCCAACGCCTTGCAATCCCTAATGAATTCAAAACAATTGATTCGCCAATGTTACGAGAAAATATTTTTTTTGCACTTACCGTGAATTACTAATATGGTTTAGTCACTTTGTTACAACATCAGTAGTTTACACATCATTATATCATCATCATTATCATCATCATTATATTTTTCACATCAAAAGTATTCATGTTCGTGTTTTGTTTTTAAATAATAAAATATCAGGATTCTATAGTAAACTTTCATAGAATGAAGAACTTTATCCACAAAATCCTCGTATTTCAGCACCCCCACCCCTGGCCACAGTCTGTAAATCAGTTAGTGAAGATTGTTCGCGAAGATGACTCTGTAACTCGGTTTGCGCGGATACGCTACTGTTTAGCACCCGCTGTGAGCTAGGGCTGTCCGCACGCAATACTTCAACATAGTTATTGGTGTCAATTCAGTTATCGCCAGAAATAATGCAACTTCTTTCTTTTGGCTACTGTAGCTGTTACAACCAAGGAATTTATCAACTACACGTAATATACAATTTTCTTGGTATGAACAGTTTTGCTAAAGTCCGTTTCATGCTAGTTTAATTTACTGTAGTAGGACAGTGTTATGTGAATCCGCCATATTCTGTTTAATATAAACGGTGGTTTAAAATGAAAATCGTTTTTTAACCGAGGTAACCAACTTAAAAACTTGAGTAAATTTATTCCTATTAAGTGAAAGTTTCTTATTTAATGTATCTTTTTCAGGTTTAATCGTTTATTAAATCCAAAAAAGATATATTTCCTAAATTTTAAAAAGTGGTCAAAATAAAAAGTGCCAGCCCTATCCTTTACGGGTTGTAGCCTAAAGGGTTCCGCTCCCCGTCAAATTGTCGTTTAAAAACAACGTTATTAAACAAACCGCACTCTGATGCGTTTTGTGGACTCATAAATATTAAGCAGACACCGTTTTTGAGAGTTTTGGGACAGAAAATAGGACCTGTTTTGTTGCAACTTTGATTGTGTAGTTTGTGCTTTATTTGACGTCTTGCGTCAAAACGTAGAAAAAAAGTAATGCCAATTTTTTTTGCATCTCATTTTATTTTAATGAATAAACTAAACATGAAAATTGTTGTGTTCTTAAGTTTTTTCATTGACATCTTTTTTGTGTCGCAAATAAATTTCTTTCTTAAAAAAGACGTGCACTTTATACAGCAATTTTTGATTTTTCTCAATTCAGGTCACGTGACCAAGGTATCCGAAAGAGTTTTAAAACTTGTATAAATAACTAAACCAACATTTTTCCTCATTGTACCTGCACTTAACTCCGTAGTAGCTACGAACTACACTCGAGATCAATGAATCTGGGTCACCAACATAAACTTATATTGCAAAGGTAAAATACCAGATCTTCGGAATAAGGTGTTCTTCTCATGTAGACAACCAGCCACTCGTCATGGACACTCATTTTTAACTAATTAATGGTTGCGCTTATGAAAATTGTGAAAGGATAAATAAATGGCTTATGGCTTTTATTTTTATAATTTCATATTGAAATAGGCTTACCAATCAATGGGTGGATAGTGGCTGAAATTAATAATGTAATAATTGTTCAAAAGTAATTTATTTAAGTTTTCAAGTATGGGGGTAAACAAACTGGAAAGCTACGCAACTAGCTTTTTTTTTTTTTTTTTTTTTTTATTGTTTGATAGCTAGACGTTTGACTGCCATCTCACCTGATGTAAAGTGAAGATGCAGTCTAAGGTGGAGCACGCTTAGCTATAATCCACTTATTCACTCTTGACTTAAAAATTCCTAAGTTGTATCGTTCCGGAAATACCGACGACGGTAAAGTGTTCCACTCCTTGGCAGTTTGCACCAGGAAAGTGGAAGCAAAGCGCTTTGTGCGATAATGAGGGATTTCTACCATATAGGGGTGGCACTTATCCGTGCGTCTAGTAGTCCGGAGGTGGAAGGGTGACGGGAGAATGACCAAATGGAGCTTAAACCAAACCTAGGGTTGAAATGGTATCTTATTAATTTATAAAGTTTCCTGGGTCATTCCATACCTATAAGGGATTGCTCAGTCATCATGCATACAGTATATTGATGGGTATCCGCATGTGGCATTTGTATCTGAGTGCTTCCGTTTTCAGCTCCAGGAGTCGATAAAGAGAGAAAGAAAGAAAGAAAATACATTTATTTTGGACACACACGATACATACACTTATAATAATTACACTGATGGAGGCCTCAGAACGTACAAAAAATACCGTAACCGGAGTTGGCCAGCTCATTTAAATCATACTCTGACCCGAATTCGTTGCACTGGAGTGTAATCCTGTGGATAGCCGGGGGCTCCCCGAGATTGGAATATGCAAATACCAGATCGTGTTTTAACTTCGCCAACTGCTGTGATGGTATACAGTGGGAGTAATACGTTTATACGCTGTTTTGCAATAAACACAATTTAAATGTTAATACGCGAGATAGTTTCAGTAGCAATGCCATTACTTTCGATCGGTGAAGGAAAACATCGTGAGCGGACCCATTACACATCCAAAGTGTGATCACAGAGAATATTACTTAGTACTACAAACACTTGTGACGCAACGGATTACCGCCCGCCCTGCCGGCTAGGGCGGCGATTGCCCGCCCACGGAGGGTTAGCAATTAAACAGATTTACATCCCTTTACGTGCCGTTATGGTGGTTAAAATTTGCATCAAAATGCTGGAATGGATTTCATTGTTTTATTGACAGGTTTATGTAATGGGTACTGTTTTGTCAGTTACCCTCTTTAAGCTGTCGGCAATTAGCCATTACATTCAAATAAAAAAAATGTGTAATCTGTGTGTAACTGAAGCAGTATAATAATTGTAGTCATAATAAGCATATTATAATAGAGACTCCTTTGAAAATTACTTTACACATACATTATAAAACGGAATGGGCCTCTTTCAAAAAATAATGCATCAAAAAAATTACAATATGATATCATCACACTAACCGCCGGTTTATAAAAGCTCGATCAAAGCTAATCGTCTGCCAAGTCACTTGCTATCTCTATCTAATTTGTTAAAAGCTGAAATAGCAAGTGACTTGAGAGCCGATTAGCTTCGATCGAGCTTTCAGAAACCGGCGGTTACAATATCCTAAATATGAAAGTTTGGATATTTGTTACTCAATAACGCCAGAACGGCTGAACGGATCAAGAGGGAATTTGGCAAAAAGATAGAGTATAGTCTGGAAAGCACACACTTTTTATCGAATTAAAGAAACCTTTTCACATCGAAAAATGAGATGAACGAACCTAACAGAGCGAAAATGACTTAAATTAACTATATAACCTTTTTATACAACCAGTTTATGGAACAAGCAGATGGCCCACCGAATGTTAAGTGGTAACCATTACCTATACAAAGCATTCATAGGTCACGCACGATAGGAACGTACCCTACGATGCATTGCCCTGTGTCCATCAACGTGAGGCATAACTTCTAATATGCGGGCAAAGTCACGGGCGGCTGCAAGTTAACCTATTTTAGATCGTCATTTTCTGCGCTAAACGTCTTTTCCGACTCACCGGACGCCGCTCAGTGAATCATATTTCGTTACGTAATGAAATGCGTCGAGCGTCCGTAATATTTTTACGCACTGGGTTTAGAAATGCGTTTTTTTTACGCAATGACAGTATTCCGACAACACTTGCCCACTTGACCGTAGAATCCTCGGTGAGTATGTTAGTTCACCCATCACTAGCGCAACCTGTGACATTTTCACCGCCAATGGCGGATAAGTGAAATGATGATGAATGAAAATGTCGACGTGAGTGAGGCTAAGCTTATGATCGAAGCAGATCCAATGGGTTCCTGTGTTTGTTTCACTTATCTTTTTGCAAAAATAACTGGCTTCAAATGCACTGGAAAAAACAGTCATCTTAAATCAGATAATTATGATAATATCGGATATAATGGTCAGATCTGACTCCAACTTAAATGAGACCACATGACAAGCACCAGCTAAAAGGCAATAATTAAAAAGTTATGAAGTAACAAAACATTAAAAAAACTGTCGAAATGAGAACCTCTTACTTTTTTTTAAGTCGGTTAAAAATAGCACAACTGAAGTTCAGCGATGATGCAGTCGACGGTGTAGCTAGCTAAAAAGCCAATGCTTAGTAATCGCTTAAGATATCTATCCTAATTTCTCTAGAAAGCATACAAATTATAGGTATTTGGAATATCAGGCACTGGTTATGAAACTTGGTTACGTTAGGGTTTTTTCACTATATTTATTTTCTCTCGTCAGTAATTTACCGCAAATTTTTATCCCTGTGCGTAAACACCGGCCATTAGCGAATGACGCGCAACCGCATCAATCATAGTCCAGCCAATTCATTATCACCACTTGGCGCAGATTGAAAACTGTATGAGAAGCTGTTAAATGGTAGCAACTACTCATATCTACGAATATTATTATTTCGAAATCAAAATAAATTAGAAACAAACAAGAAACGGCTTTATGACTTTGATTCCTACGCCGGGATATCCCTTCAAATCTATTGGTATTAAGTACCAGCATATATTAAGCACTTAAAATCCTTTCATTGAAATAAATAAATAATGCTGGACAATCCACACAGCACTATCTAGCCCCAAAGTAAGCTACTCAAAGCTTGTGTTATGGGTACTAGTTAACTGATACATTTAAGTACATAATATTTATGATATAAGTAGATAATTTTTTTATTATGCATAGAAAACACCCAGACCAACGGGACAAATTTCTGCAGATCGTACACAAATTTGTTCCGAGGCGGGAATCGAACCCGCAATCTCTGCGTCGCAGGCGGACTCTCGCCCGCTGCGCCACAGAGGTCGGCTAACTGAAAGAAACTATTGACACGACAAGAAGAAGAAGAACAATTACAAATTCAAGATTCTTTGAAGATGTCTGAGGTGGGTCAAAGGTATGTCGTATTACATTTGGAACTTGCCTACATCTTCCAAACATGCATTGCTAAAATACAAACTGACGATCCAAGCGCTCCCATTTCTAAGTGCTTCGTTGATATCAAGGCATGTATGACGGCCGACACGGTTCAGTTGGTAGTAACTCTGACTTCTGCGCCGTATGCCGTGAGTTCGATTCCCACCAAGAACAAACATTTTGTGTGATGAGCTTAGATGTGTGTATTCTGTGTCTGGGTGTTATATAATATTTTAAGTATGTATTTTAATATGAATTTACAAAATAAAGTGTTATACGTACTATATCGGCTATCTGGTTACTATCGTACAAGCATTGGCTTAGTTTGGGGCTAGATAGTGCCGTGTGAAATTTCCACCAATATTTTTTTTTTTTACATTGTTTGTTTAGTTTCGACTATATTTCTATATTCGAATTGTGTGTACTAATATAATTTATTTATTTAATAAAATAATAATACTTATAAAAAAATAGAAAATAGAAAATTTATATATCATAAAAATAGAACATTAATATTCTAGGACGGTTTATTCCGGCTATAGTCGGACGGCTGGCATAATGACAGGCCTACCAGCCAACTACTTCATTTGGGCTGGTTCCACTTCCGCGTTGGTGATTTTTCGGTGTCCTGGGTATTTAGAAAGTAATTTAAGCAGGACCTTATAAAAATATGTAACCATACAAAAATACATGGCAAGGTAAACACCCCACAGATCGAGTCCGTAGCTAATAAAGCTAAGAACAATATTGCGCCATCCGTCACACGAACAAACATTTGGCGCACATTGTCCGGCGAACTCCGACACTGTCCGCTACGCTCGCATATGTGACAGGTTTGTGTCGTCAGTGTAATCCACTTAATGGTAACAAGGAGCGATGAAATCAAAAAGACGCCCAAATTTTGTGTATGTAATCCCCTATGTAATGTAATTTCTGAAAGCCCGATCAAAGCTAATCGGCGGTCCAGTCACTTGCTGTTTCAGCTTTTACTTCAAATTATGATAGCAAGTGACTTACTCGTAACAGCCGATTAGCATGGATCGGGCTTTCAGAAACCGGAGGCAAGAATTCCTACTATAATGACATTTATACGCACAGTCTACGCCAAAACCGTCAGAAATCTTCTCGCTCACAAGTACGAGTACGAAAAAAACTATATTTCGTACTGCGGATCTAAATTTTATTATTAACTTGAATCGTTCTAAATTGAAAATTAGAAAATTGGTTGTTTTTAATTTTTCTTCAAAAAAGTTGGTTTTAGAAGGAGAGGCAGGCGAAAAAAAGATGGATGGACTGTGTGAACGATGACATGAGTACATTAACAAGTGAATAGCGAGATGACAAATGATAGAAGAGAGTGGAAGAAGAAAACCTATTGTGCTGAATCCATGCAGCGTTGGATAAGGGCAGGAGGATGATGATGATTCTCATCAAACTGGTGAAATGTGTCACTGAGATGTTGTGTGACGATTATCTGCCGTTTAACTGTAGTACCTGTAAAGTTTCATTTATATCTATGTTTATACAGGATACGGTAGCATATTGAGATAAGCTCTTTTGGTTTGGTTTAGAAAAAGTGACGGAATCCATTTCATATTGGTTTTTGCAGAAACAATAGCTTCGAACAAATTTTGAACAATACTTGGTACCTTAAATATAAAATTTTTGGTGCCTTCTCTACAAAAACTATGCGAATGTTTCGTAGCTCCGCGCTCCATCGGGTAGCTTGACAATCGTACTGCATAGCGTTGTCCAATTTAATTATATCTGCCAAGTTTTTAGCAATTTTAATATCTCATAGTGCAATGGAAGGTTTGCGAAATTGCGTTATTGAAAAGGTTGTAGCATTTTAACTTTATTTTTTTTTGCTATTATTATAACTGATCAAATTTGCTAATAGCTAGATTTTTTTTCTTTTTTGAATTTTCAAATTATTTAGATAACTGTATTCTAAAAAACCAACGATAATGTGACATGGCAACATCACTTTCTGTCTAAATCTCATTAGGACTACACCGCGTTTAGAGTGGACACTTAACTGCTATCTTGCCAAATCATGATGCTGTCACATAGCTTCTAAAACCTTAATTTTGGCAGAATTGGTACTACAACCCATAAAAAAATATTTTGACAGAAAATAAATCAGAAGATCCTGACAAACGAACTAGAAAAATAACTTCCTGATCCACCACAATTCAGACGTATGATTACAATTGGGTTTTTCATAATAATCTGCTTCGGAATTTAAACCAGCCATTATATGAATTTAGACTTTAAAGTGGCCTGAAAATTTCGTCTACAGAGTCGGTCACTCTCACATAAGATTTTTTCTGAAAATGAATACAATGGATATTTCATTATTTCCTTTCGAATGTTCCATATATTCACGTGAACTGTTCACTACAGCCATTTAATCACTAAAGTGGCTTATTGTACTAACATAGTTACCCTCTGCACAATAAAGCAGTAAATTTCAATCAAAATGATGGAAGCAGCCGGACGGATGGAGAGGACTACTCTGGTTTTTGAAGCGATGCTAAAACGATTGTAAGACGATACGTACCTGCAAACAAAAATGAATTATTTTATTTCATTCGGAAATTCTACGTTTTTCCTTCTGATTAAACTGAATACAACTTGAAACGTTTTAGAGGCAAGTGAATCTATGTAAGTTTCACGCTAGACGAAGTCTAGAAGCAATGAACTTAAGCCTTGGTACCTAAAAAAGGAGGTTTATGTTCTTAACAGTGCGTGCTAACAGGCTGAAAGTATGAGAGAAGAAAAAGAAAACAAAAGAAAATACATTGCTTTGGACACACACGATACACACACTTTACAGTTATAACAAGAAAAAAAAGACTACCTGAAGGTGCGAAAAGACAACGCACGTGAAGACAATACGTATGGTGATAGTTGCTGAATAAAAAACTGAACACCATTACTTTGCCTCGGCACGGTAGATATCTCTCAGGTCACATATCACGTACTTACTCCAGATTTTGTAAGGGGGGTAGAGTTTATAGTTGCTAGCACATACGAACTCACGTGTTTACTATTTAAGGCGTTGACAACACCTAATATTTCTCTCGCTCGCACGATTCGACATTTTGAAAGATATAAAATCACAAATTCCAATTTTGAAAAATCGCAAACAACCATTTTGTGTGCAATCACATTGCGCATAGTTTGGTAAAAATTTCATTTTGATTGATGCAAGTTTTCCTACTCAAAAGTTTGCTTGAGTACGAAAACTAGAAAAGCAAACTTTTAAGTAGGAAAACTTGTATCGATCAAAGTGATTTTTCACATTAGCTCTTGTCTTCGTCTTAATACAGCGTATGCCCGTGGCAACGCAAACGTCAACGCTCTCTGTCTCTCTCGCGTTACCGCACGCGTTGCCTTTCACGCATTACCCATGTCGCTGCTCATGTTCCTGGCGCATTTTAGCTTAGTGAAAACGGGGTAATCTTATGAATAGGGATGCGAGGCGCAAGTGGCGACGGGCGGATGAAATATGCGGCCGGAGCGGACCAGAGACTACACGACACGACACTTTAAAATATTAACCCCCTGTATCGCTTTGTTATTATACACGCCCTAGATTTCACTATTGTGTATCTAAGACAATTTATAAATGGGTTGGTTTCAAAGTTTTGAAGGTTAAACTGAAACCGATTGGGATAAAGTTTTGCTCAGAGATTTTTTTTAATTTGAAGATGGACATGGAGTTTTTTGAATATAAATAAATAAATAATAATGCTGGACAATCCACACAGCACCATCTAGTCCCAAAGTAAGTTATTCAAAGCTTGTGTTATGGGTACTAGATGACTGATATATTTAATATATTATATACTTAGATAGATATTTTTTATTATACATAGATATGTATTGCATAAGTAGTTTTTTATGTATTATTTTTATAACCACAATATTTACATATTTTTAATATTGTCTGAGGGTTTCTAGTGTACTAGTCTGTAATTATGTATGAATTTGATCGGTAACCACATCCACAAGACAGAAACAGCGAAGCTACTTGACGTCAGAAATAGGCATGATGGTAATACATCTCCAGCCAACCAAGCTACTTCTTACTCTACTATTTTTTTTTATATTTCGACGTTCCAATGTCCAACCTGAAACTTTGGATAATACTTTGAGCAATCTGAAACCAATAAACAAACGCAAGCTATCTTTCATGTTGAGTTCACTCGCGACGAAACTAAACGCGACAATAACTTTAAACAGTTTCGCATAGTGTTGTAGCATAGGCGACAATATGACTATTGGACGTGAAGTTTCGTAATAAAGGAGAAGGGAAATCATTTAATTTTTTGTTTAGCTTCTTTCGTCCAACTCTCACTTAGGCGAAGGCCTATCCTAATGTTTTCCAGTTTTCCATATTCCCGAGCTTCCTTCACTATCTAATATTTTATAAACATCCTAATACCTAGAATTAGTTGCGCCCCGCGGTTTCACCCGTGGAGATTTAAATCCCGGTATTCCTACGGGATAAAAAGTGACCTATGTGCTATTCCAGACTATACTCTATCTCTCTGCCAAGTTTTTTCAGATCCGTTCATTCGTTCTGGCGTGAAAAAGTCACAAACATCCATCCATCCATACAAACGAGTAGGATATGAAATGGCGAGACCTTGACAACTTAGCTCTTTGTGTGTGACTCGTCCGGGGAAGTACACCATTCCTATTTTCGCTGCCAATTAGCGTGGCTGTATTTCGGATTAACTAACGGTGTCGGTGAAATTCAGAGACATGCCGTCTAACTTTAAACAATGTCTAAAATTTACGCTGTCTCTGTTTGCCATTACGCAATGGTAAGAGATGGCAAAAGTTTAAGGATAGCTTATCGTTTGCCTATTTTTTTGTAGTAAAGCCCATGAGCCCATGACGTCTCTATGCCTTATGTTGATAGACGCAGGGCCGTGCAACGGCTAGGCACGATCCTTTCGTGAATGACTTGTAAGGCAATGGTTTGATGACGTTGGTGGATGATGGTTACTCTACATCAAGTGGGCCCTCTGCTTGCTCCATCAGTAAATAATATAAAAAACTTTACGATAAAACTAGTTTTGGTTAGAAGTAATTTTATTTATACTACACCTGCTTGGAAAGTAGCTTGATATTTTATCAAATTTACGGTAGAAAGTACGTCATTTTATATCGAACAAATATGCGGGGAGAAAACGCATCTGAGCGGGAGAGAAAAGTGTATGAAAATCCATTTCTTACGTGGTTTTTCTTTTTTAATTTTGGGTAAGACTATGCGCCGGTAACCTAAATATCAAAAGCCAAAAAGTTTTTACAGTGAGTTTTTATCTCCAAGTTCGCAAAATGACACTGGCCACTAGCTGTGTGTTGGATGGTGTCGGGCTGGCAGTGCGACCCTGCGGCGGCAGGATAAACAATTTGAAAAAAGAACATGTGAAAATTGCAGACGCCATTGGCGCCATTTTCAATTTGTGTGTTGTTTGAGGATTCAGTTTTAGTTTTTTATTTTCCTCGTAGGATGTAGTATAAAGCGATCTCGGGTGTTTTAAAGCCCAAAGTTTCAAACGACACCCTCGACGGTAATCGGTCACTTTCTCCTCTCGGTGAACAATGTACTATAGTTTCTCCCACAACTCTTTCCTAGTTCCAGCTGATACATTTGGCAGCAATATGCGCGTTCAATTTCACCTAAAAGCCTGCCCGTATGGTCGCAAATATGCGCATAAAGATGTAAGCGACAAAACGTATTTAAGTGACACTTTAGGTAATTGAAATAAAAGATAAGTTATGTTTGAAGAATACGCTTGCGGAGAATATAAATCTAGGATAAAGATGAAAGAAATACAAAGTATCCTTAAAAAAAACCGGTAAGAACCAACCCGTTCATTTAAAAAACAGTGAATAATACAATTGCTACGTGTCTACGCCGTAGGTAATCACTATCACTACATAGTATAAAACAAAGTCGCTTCTCTGTCCCTATATCCCCATGTCCCTATGTCCCTATGTATGCTTAAATCTTTAAAACTACGCAACGGATTTTGATGCGGTTTTTTTTAATAGATGGAGTAATTCAAGAGGAAGGTTATATGTATAATACATGCATAATATGTGCATTCGTGCGAAGATTGGCGCGCGGGCGGGTCGCTAGTAATTCTATAAAGTCTTAGTACTATTTCTTAAATATGACGAATGAGGATATGGACGCTTATATCTCTTTCAAGGGCCTGAAATCATGATTTTGGCCTGAATCAGGTTTTGAAGTAGTTACAAAACGTTTTTATATTAGTTTCTGGATTTCGTTCAACAGATTAAAGTCAGAGTTAAAAGGTATTTATTCAATCACATGGATTACTTTGAAACGTCTTAAAGCTAGGTAAATCTAGGTGCCAGGGACGCCCACATATCCCCCTATCCTCCGCGGGTGGGAATATGTAATGCATTTTTCCCAGCGTCAAAAAAAAGGTGCCAGTTCCACGGGATTGTTTTTGATGGATATTAGTACTGACGCAGTTTAGCCTAACATTTTTGATAAAATTTTGGGCCAATTTTAAACAAAAAGTGAATATATTCACGTCGTTCTTAAAAATACTGTGCGTTCTTCAAACGTACAAACTTCAAGTCGAGGCAATAAACCCATCGAAAGAACTCCACATTAACTCACATAAACAAGTTTCATATCGACGCATTTACATACGTGGTGGTACAGTCAGAGTAAGGCAGATATTAGATTTACTCTATACAGTAGGGCCCACTCTATACAAATACAAATACATTTATTTACCAAAAACAATTACATAATGGTTACTGATGGATCTATTAAGACAGGAAAGTTTGTAACGCTGGATGTATTTCGTCAGAGTACAGAATATCACTCTAGTTTGAAGTACAATGCTAAAAAACACATGGTTTGGTCTAAAACCCTGATATTCACCATATCAATATAAGAATTTACAAGAACTAATGTACATCTCACTCGCACGTTTAGGCTTGTTGAAATAAATAAATAAATTAAACTCATTTAATAAAAATCTAAGGTTTTCCACGTAGTTCCATTAGAATCATTTTTATAAGGTCGTTATTACTGATCAAGGTACATAGATTTGTGACAACGACTGTACCGATGGAGTGCTCCGTGACGCCGCCCGCCCGGAAGCGAGGGCGGGCGGAAACGGGCTTGGCAGGTTGCGCTTTATGGCCGCCCTACCTCGTCACTCGTAATCGCTTTTTGAGCAGATATGTATGTACGAGCTCGTACATACCTTGTTACGTATTCACATGCCTTTGATATTGTAGCAATGTATATTTCGGTCAGAAGATTCAATTTGGTAACTTCTACTTTAATTCGTCGCGTTCAACTCTGACACCGCAGCTACCAGTCAGTTATGAAGAATCAGAAGAGAAATAAATAAATAAATAAATAATGCTGGACAATCCACACAGCACTATCTAGCCCCAAAGTAAGCTATTCAAAGCTTGTGTTATGGGTACTAGATAACTGATATATTTAATACATTATATACTTACATAGATAGATATTTTTTATTATACATAGAAAACACCCAGACCATCGGAACGAACTTCTGCAGATCGTACACAAATTTGTTCCAAGGCTGGAATCGAACCCGCAACCTCTTGCGTCGCAGGCAGGCTCTCGCCCGCTGCGCCACAGAGGTCGTCAAGAGAAAAGGTCACTTTCGCTTCGATCACCATTTTGTTTTTGTTAGGCAGAAGGTCTGCGGCAGCCCAAACAGTTATTATTTTATTATTATGAGCCTTTTATGTCCCACTGCTGGGCAAAGGCCTCCCCACATTTCCTCCACTCTGTGCTATCCTGTGCTGTGGCCCAAACAGTATCATGAGGAATTAATATTTCATTTCCCGAACCAACCATTAATTTTTCTGTATTCCCATTACATTTCTGATTCTGATTCTGATTTTGATTTATTTGAGGTGCAAATTGGTTAATCAGTGAAGAAAAAGATCGCGTGGAAACCAGCATGTCGTATAACGTTAAAAGTTCTTTAAGATGTGACAAGTACTCGACAAGAGCTTCTCCGAGGCGCACTTAAGTTTTTTCACCACACTGTTTCAAAAGATCTCAAAACGACAAAAAAGATTGCATTTTATACAAGAAGCCAGCATTTGTATAAAATGTATACCTCGGCTCCGTAAAACCCAGGAATATGTTATTACCGTGAAGTAGTAACAAATAAGATGTCCGTAGTAGCTTTACGCCCCGACCCCGCCTACCTATTACCTCGCGGCCCGAGGCGAAGTGGAAACGACTACACGTACAAGGACATCGATGTACTGGAATGCTCTTCACCTTGCTTCAGGCAAATAAATACATTTCATTTCTATTCCTTTTTTACCCATTTCATCTTTCAAATAATTCATACACATTTTATTTGACCTACACCCATTCCCATCCACATTCATACCTTGACATTCTTCTTGCCTTGTTTGCTGCTCATTGTCATAGGCACTGGTCCACTGACCAGCGCCTTTCAAACTTTTAACAAACCCATTTTTTTTACTATACTATACTCTTCACATCGAAATATAAAATGTTAATACGAATGGACTCGGAAAACTACAAGGCTTATAGGAATGTCAAAAAAACTGATGTATGTTTTGGCGCTTTACCATTTTATAACGTATCTAGTAATATAATTATCTATGTAAACCCGGTGTGCGATACAAAAAATATGAAGTCCAGTATAAAATATGCAAGATCCATATTGGCAGGTCACACCCGTCGGCCATATTGAGAGACGTTCCATTTTCCAGGAATAGCGGGAAATAAGCTTTTGGCAAGGACTAGGGCAAGCTTTGAAATTAAAATGTAATATCGTAGAAGGTAAAGAAGTTAGTGAAAACGAACGTGACTGTGAATTAAACTTTGCGGTTGTCCTATCGTATTTTCTTCTGTTCTATTTTAAGAATCATAATCATAAATCATTTATTAGCATCATTGGTGTAGGTACATAAGGATGACAATCATATTCAATTGGTAGCACTCATTCCCCATAGCTGGGATGCAAATTGAAGATGTGGCTTTAAAATAATAGTGATGGTTACCACTTAACACCATCAGCGAGTTGTATAAAAAAATATATATTTACGATACAATCCAGATCAGTTGTAATATTTTAGTTTTAGTTTTTTCTTGGTTGTAATGTGTTTTTTTGTGCGTTTAAATAAATAAATAAAACGGAATAGAAAATATGACCAAATTCATAAATACATAACAGATGATATCAGTGTGGGCCCTGACTACCGAAACGCGAGCGTAGCCACGAGTGGTAGCTAGTGGAACGATAAGAAGCGAAGTGGATCCGAAAGCTGGTGAATATTTGGCACATCAGCATTGTATTTAGCGTGACAATGCAGCGTCAGCGTCAATCACCTGCAACGGTCCACAGCTACACAAGGGTTACTATTGATAATACTTGTATAGGTATACTATATTTTTCATTGTTGTCTGACTATTATAATACCCTAAGAAACTTTGTTGAAGCTAAAGATTACTGAAATTTTTAAGAGAAAACGTGCAGCGTGAGAGTTTACTAAAAAAGATGACATTTTCTTACTGTAACAAAGATAGCTGAATAAATTCAGCTAGGTCTTTAATGAACTCAAAAAGAAAACAGATAAAGCACTAAATATATCTAAAAATACGGAATGCTACCCTTGATTTCTCAAATCTGCGTTCTGGTTCAAGAAGCTCCATAAACAAGCCACATTATCTGGAACTAGCGAATATGCAAAGCGTACACTCCCATGTACAGACAAACAAACAGTTGTTCTGGCGGGAGTTACTCAGGGGCCCCACACTGTCTTATGTTCAACCGACTGGATTTACGACGACTTTAGAAGCTGTGGATATTCCAGGTTTGCTCATGTAATACAGAAGAGAGAGTTCTTTCTTGGAGTTTCCACAGAGCATAGTTGGTCCAGAATCACTCTTTTCTCCTAAGTCTTCGTTATTATGTTTTGATCCTAAGATGGTGTTATCGATGCTATGCCAGTTTTGCGCACATAGTATAAATTCTGGTGGACTTTCAACACAGCACTGTCTAGTCCCAAACTAAGCCAAAGCTTTTAATTATGTGAACCAGAAGAAAGAAGGGCTTTGAAAAAGACATTGTACTCCAGCATCTTACATAAGGTAATAGGCTCAGATAATGTAACGTATGAAACGCCAACCATTGCAAAATGTGGGCATGTGAAAAATTTAGAGTTTGATAAGAGTTTAAGAGTACCCTTTCAAGGGTTTTACCACTTCAAGTTAAGGTTGCCTGTTCACTGAAACGGAGCGAGGTTCTGTAATCCTGTTGGTTAACATTTCTCCGTTTCTCCACTCTGCAGCCTTGCTCCGCTTCAGTGGACAGGCAGCCTAAAGGGTATCCGCCATTAAAAAATATTTCCGTCTTTACTTTAGACTTGTTAAAAATAAAAACTTTCAAGTCTTTGTAAACAGTAAAGCAAATAATGGTCGATGATGCCTAAATAATTATTTAAAACTGAAACTGAAACAGCTTCACGACTTTGATCCCCAGACACGGTAGATATCCCTTCATATCTCCCAGTACCAAGTAGGTACTAATTCAAGATTCTTTGAGGATGTCTAAGGGGGGTAGTCAGAGGTACGTCCAAACATTACATTTGGCACATACCTACATTTTGCAGTAGTTAGTATTCCATACGTGACAGGTTGCAAGCCCATCGCCGCTGTTAGAATACTACTGGTTTCCTCACGATGTTTTCCTTCACCGTTTAAGAGCACTGGCATTGCGCACATAATTTTTTCGATATTTTTTTCGAATTTTTCAATAGAAAAATCCATTGGTGCACGACCGGATTCGAACCTGCGACCTTACGATCGGGAGGCGGGGTCACTCCCACTAGACCAATAATTATTTTATGGTAGATATTTCGCAGAAGTCCATCTAGTCTTAAACAGCAATGCTTGCCTAAGAGAATCAGGTGTGTGAGGGTCCAAAAGAGGTGCTAAAGTCTTGAAGCTTTAAATATCATAGGTACCATATCCATGAATTCGTAGCTTCAAGTACAGTTTCCGCGACACCGCCCCACTACCCATAACTCGGTTCACATTCGAGTTATGCAGATTCCACGTATTTATCGTCAAACTTCAGATATGAGACAAGAGAAATCTGATTCCGTTTGCTGTATACGCGATTTATTCACTATATACATACCGATGCGCCAATATACATATTTATGCGCGAATATACCACGTAAGCACGTATAACGGTTATGAGGTTATAAATATGTTCTACAGGAAAAATTGACGTTTCCAGAAAAACAAAACATCTATACTGTCATTGAATTTGATAGTCGTAGCGATACCTTCTGAATTTACAGTCTGTAGTATGGTGAGTTCGAATCCAGCCGTAGATCGATTTAAAATGTTTTCTTCTTCTGCTGGATTTAAAGTGGCTCTCAAAAAGGCTCCTATCGCGCACTTGACAGATGTTTAGGACTTTATTTTCTTCAACATGCCGGTTTCCTTTCGATTTTTTCCCTCGCTGTTTGAGAGTAGGCACTGTGCACATAATCAGAGGGTGCACAATTGCTCGTAGTCTTAATAAATAGGTAAATAGGCTTTAAGATATCCAAAATAATACCGGAACACGTTTTCCCTTAGCAACTTGAACCCCGCAATTTTTATTCCAACCATCTGATTCAGATACGTAGAAATAGTCGTTTCGTCTTATCGTCTGAAAGAGTTATTTCGTCGTTTCTACGTTTATCTACGTTCTGTATTCAGAAGGTGTTCTTAGTCATTACTTCAAGCAATATAGATGCTTAGGAACGTTTAATATTTTATTACAGTTGTTCGCGGAATTAGGGTTGGCAAAACAGAATTTGGTATTTTTGAAAATTGTTTTTGGAGACAGTAAAGTAGTGAACTAGTTTGGGTATAAATAAATAAATAAAAAATGCTGGAAAATCCGCACAGCACTATCTAGCCCCAAAGTAAGCTACTCAAAGCTTGTGTTATGGGTACTAGATAACTGATATATTTAACACATTATATACTTACATAGATGTTTTTTACTACACATAAAAAACACCCAGACCAACGGAACAAATTTCTGCAGATCATACACAAATTTGTTCCGAGAATAGAACCCGCAATCTCTGCGGCGCAGGCAGACTCTCGCCCGCTGCGCCATTAAGGTCGCCAAAGTGGGGGGGTATGCCTTTTGTTTAGAGGTAGTCTAATAAAGAATAAACTGTGTTTAAAATTTAAATGGGATGTTTGGCGTCTGGATTTGATTGGTGCATTAGTTTGCTTACTTCACAAATCACAAGTATCTAAGCGCCAGTACGTAGCGGCTAGTGCCAGTACGTCCTAGCCTAGGAAAACAGACAAAAACTCACGGTTGTGGCCGCAACGCAAAACTGCATAGTTCTAACATAGGGAGGTTACTAAACATGTGTCTAGGCTAGGTCTTAGGACTTACCTCTAAGACGTTTCAAAATAATCCTTGTGATTGCTTCACTTTTACTTAGTGTGTGATTGTTCAACAATCTGCTTATTTGACGACCTCCAGGGGCGCAGCGGGCGAGAGTCCGCCTGCGATGCAAGAGGTTGCGGGTTTTATTCCCGCCTCGGAACAAATATGTGTACGATCTGCAGAAGTTTTTCCGATGGTCTGGGAGTTTTTAATAAAAAATATTATGTATGTAAGTATATTCTATTAAATATATCAGTTATCTAGTACCCATAACACAAGCTTTGAGTAGCTTACTATGTGGCTAGATGGTGTTATGTGGATTGTCCAGCATTATTTATTTAGTTCTATGAATTTGGTGTATAGTAGCCCCGCAGCCCTATTCAGCAAGAAGCTCAACCGCGGCCTTATCTGATCACGTTCGCGCTCGCGACTTGCATATTCCAAGCTCTAAACCTTATCGTTTTATATAAATTAATTGCGCGGAACAGAGATGGCGCTGCGTTCGTTTATCTCGCGGTTAATTGAAAACGGGGATATACAGATGAGAGGGTCGTTAGGTTGGTTAACGGGTCAATGCGTATTCGACAGTGCTATCGAATAAGATAAGCATATCTATTATTTGAAAACCAAAGAAAAATATTTTTTAAGTTTAGTTTGCTTTTAATTTTATTAAGAAAAAAATCGTGTAGGTCTCTGTGAAGGGCTCGTTTCTGGGGAAGTATTACTACCATGCCTATATTTATGGCGGCAGCGTTGCTGTGTTTCGGTTTGAAGGGTGTGGTTGCTGGTGTTAATTATATGCACACAAGGCATATTTGAAATTGATGGACGCACACATCACACATACATCGTTGGGAGCGTTTATATCGTACTCTACCAAACGAGGTAATGCTTTGTTATAGTTTTTTCTATTATTGTAAACATAAAAAAATTAATAAAATGTACATTACAATGTACATCGTACACAAGAAAAATTTCTTTTACTTACAAACATACAGTTTCCCTACAAGAAAAAATGCATACTGTTAAAAAAAATACATACAGTACATACAGTTTACCTACAAGAAAAAATACATGACGACATTAATAGGCACGAATGGAATCAAAAACATAAAGAGATCTTTGTGATTCTACAATGGCCATTATGAGTAATGTAATGTGAACCAAAAAAACTATAAAACTAAATAAAACAAAATCATAAGATAGAAATTTAAATTTTACTTTAGCCCACACTTTCCCCGCCAATAAAAAGCTCTCGACAAAATAAAAATTATAAGCAAAAAACGGGCAAAGTTTTCGAGGGCAATTTCGGGACAATATCTCGTTTATAGTTACAAAACAATCCCCCAGAGGGTGTTAGTAGCCAATGATTATTTTGTTCCATTTAGGGGTGTATTCTGGGTGAGTATAAAATGTCTCCAATATAACCTATAACTTACTACAGCCAGCGTATAAATTTATTAATTTGGACGTACATCGCTTTCAGTAACGGACCATTACTTGCCACCATCTTATATTTTTAATTAATAAATAAATAAATAATGCTGGACAATCTACACAGCACTATCTAGCCCCAAAGTAAGCTATTCAAAGCTTGTGTTATGGGTACTGATAACTGATATATTTCATACATTATATACTTACATAGATAGATATTTTTTATTATACATAGAAAACACCCAGACCATCGGAACAAATTTCTGCAGATCGTACACAAATTTGTTCCGAGGCGGGAATCGAACCCGCAACCTCTTGCGTCGCAGGCAAGCCCTCGCCCGCTGCGCCACAGAGGTTGTCAAATATTCGTTCCTCAAATATTTTCCGTCAAATTGGGCGATGGGCTTGCAACCTGTCACGTATGGAATACTAACTACTGCAAAATGTGGGTATTTGCCAAATGTAATGTTTGAACGTTTGACTACCCCCCTTAGACATCCTCAAAGGATCTAGAGTAAGTACTTGGTACTGAGAGATCTGAAGGGATATCTACCGTGCCTGGGGATCAAAGTCGTGAAGCTGTTTCAAATTGATAGAGACTATCAAAAAATCGTGAAACAAAAAACGAGGCCGAAACAAGGAATTTAGGTATTAAAATAAAACGACGAACGTCATTGAGGTTCGAAAGTAACCAAAAAAACATCACTTTTTACAAAGATTTCTGGTCATTCTTCACATTCTTGATAAAGTTGTCTATAACAAGCTGAGGGTCAGCTATTCTCACTAGTCTTTCTAGGTTCATCTGAAATTCTTCAACGAGTTTATGCGTTTTTTTCAGCAGAATCTGAATAGCTTTACTACTTCATTATTAAAATTTTTACGTATATTCAATTACAAAACATGTCTAAAAATCTAATTGTAATTGAAAAATAGTAGTTTATGAAGCTGTTGCATAATGAGGGGTATTAAAACTCGAGGGGGTGTTTAAAAACCGAGCCGTAGGCGAGGTTTTTAATAGTATCCCACGAGATTTTTAATACCTAGTTATGTGCAGTTTCATACACTACTTTATCTACTCTCATACATTAGTGTTGAACCTAATAAATAAAATATCAAAGTAAGAAATCCAGTTGACTGAAACAAAACGTATCAATTGGCGCCAAACCAACCGTATAACAGCGCATGCGCGCGCTGCGCCGCCGCCGCCGCCGCGCCGCGCCGTCGCCACAGACTATCAAACTCTTTGGCTGTACGGTTTCAAGACCCTTGCCTTTTCCAAAAAGAAAAAGAACTGTATCGTTATGGTAAAATAGTTATTTGTTATACAAGAGTGCAAAGTTACTTTTTAACCGCGTGTTCAATTTTGATGACCGAGCAAGCGAAGGATTCTAAAATTTAATCACGAGCGCAGCGAGTGATTTAAAATTAGAATCCTGAGCGTCAGCGAGGGAATCAAAAGAGCACGAGGTGAAAAATCTTTGCACTCGAGTGCAACACGTAACTTTTCATTCCACCTCAGCGAGGAAATGACTAAATGCAAAAAAAAACGTTTACAATCACATGTTGGCGTCAAACAAACTTCCTCGTCGCTAGAATCACTCATTTTAGTTTTTTCACTTGTTTTCAAGTTTCATGTTTTTAATATAAGGTTTAACAGTGACGTGAAAAAAAAGAACTGCGTACAAAGCAAATTGAGTCTGAGTTTTTAACAAATTAAAAAAAAGTTGTATGATATATTCGGCACCATAGAGGTAGCAGTAAATAGGTTTAATGTTTTTTTAATTCACAAACTTAGTGCACACGATGTTCTAAATTCAATTTACTTTACCCTCTAGAGAATAAAAACGGCTTTTGCACTCAGATATTGAAGAGCAAAAATACTCTTTCCGAGATGGTGGGATGAAAAAGTTATTTTATACAACTATCTTTGTATGAGGAGCTGTATCATAATTAATTTTTTTAATTTGGTTACGGTATTGCGTTTATAAAGTATATCAATATGAATTCGTTTTGACGTTTATAATTCGAATTTTATGACATGAGAGTACCTAGATAAAGTAATAAAAAACATCCTAATTTATTTTAATATCTTCACATGCTTTTTTTTCTAAATATCATTGCAATAAAACTATGGACATTATAAGTAGGTTCCAGAATACGCGCCCCTGCTTTGTATCCACCCCTCTTAAGATTCTCATAAACATGTTTTTCTCGCAATAAAAATGATAAATCATCCGTTTTTTATATGGTCAATCAGTAGATAGAGTTCCCTATTGATGGATAAAATCTATGGAGTTATTTGGAGGAAAATACTAGATAATATAAAGTATGATTTCATTTTGATTGATAGTGTTGTGATGTTCAGTGAGAACGCGAACGTTGCCTCTTTACTAAAGGCATTGGTCTGAGCAATTTGTGATTACTTTTTTAAAAATGTTTTCCTAAGGTTGTCCACCTAATTATAATTAATTAAATTATAAAATTATACACTTATTACCAAATCATTAAATTATACTACCAAAAAATTCAATTATGCACTTATTTTACGTCATCATTTGACTAATAAATTAAAAAATGAATTAATTAAATTACAAAATTATACACTTTTTACCAAATAATTAAATCATACCACCAAACAATTAAATTATGCACTTATTTTACGTCATCATTTGACTGGTTCATCTATTGGGAGAATTTCACGTTGCTATAATAATAGGTATTTGTGTGACAAATAAACCCATTTACTATCTAGCTAGATGTCAAAATCGTTTTGTGCCGTTGGTTGATGCATCCTATGTACGGTCAATTGATAATGATATTTTTTTTTTCAAATTACCAGTACGATCCACTCAAATCTAATAAAAATTGTGTCAGAAATATGAGAAAATACCACAGTAATTCTACATTTCCATAGATAAATAACTTTTTGCTAACAAAGCTTACGTTATGCCTTATTAAGTATGCGACGAAAACATTGTATGAAATATTGCACGCCGCGTAGGCTCTATATCATGCCTTGCATTAATATATCGGTACGAAATTACACAAATATTTTTCTGACCTTTTCATGTGGTATGGTAATAAAATAAGGTGAGCTGAAATGTGTAGAATAATTCATTATTATTTGCATTTTCGGACGAAAATTTGATTGTAAATAATACAATTGTAGACAGTTTTATCTTGAAATCACAGTTCATAGTTCATAGTTATTTATTGGTAAAGACTTATTACATGTCAGGGAAGGTAATATTGAAGGTTGTACAATTGTACATGTGAATACACCTAGCAAAAAACTGAATGGTATGCTTAGATCATAGCCTAAGGTTGAAGTCCGTCCATAGGTTAAAAATATCGAAATTGTAGTTCGTTTTGTGTATTTTTGAAGGGCTAGTCCGAGGACTTCCTAGAAAAATGGTGGTACTTACTACCACCACGCCTTTTTCTGCTGCCAAGCAGCTTTGCTGTGTTTCGGTTTGAAGAGTGTGGTTGCCGGTGTAATTACTTACAGGCACATGAGGCTTAATATCTGTATGCATCTAGTTGATGAATGCAGGGCAATGTATCGTAGGGCACGTTCACATCGTGCGTGACTTGCGAAGCAATGTTTTCTCATAGCTGATGTATACTACTTAGCCATCTGCGTGTTTTAACAGAATGTTCATAATCATAATTATTTTTATTAATCGATTCATGTTGCTAGAGTGGTTCGTAATAGGGAGAAACAAAATATCCAGGACATGTCATGTTCAGAGAATGTACAATAATTGTCACTGTGTATTCGAAATACAGCCGTAATTCTTTTTCATTTTCCTCTTATACAAATAAATAATGCTTCGACACAAACTACATTTCAACTGCCATCACTCACAGAACTGGCAATCATATTTTAGGGAAAACATAAAACTCCGCCACTCATCTTTTCTGCACGAAAGTTTAATTATTTTAGTCCCCAGGGCGTCGGCAAACAAAACTAGTTAACAGAACGATACAATAAGCGAATAATAAACTGAAACAACAAAACAGTTAGGTATTTTATTTGTTTATACATAAAACTGTGTTGGTTTTAAAGCTAAGCGCACAGGTTCATACAGAATAAAAGTAGCAACCAAACTGTAGGTTTGTGGCCCGTTCTACTAGAAACTGAAACATAATAAATAAATAAATAATGCTGGATAATCCACACAGCACCATCTAGCCCCAAAGTAAGCTACTCAAAGCTCGTGTTATGGGTACTAGATGACTGATATATTTAATACATTACATACTTACATAGATAAATATTTTTTATTATACATACAAAACAGCCAGACCAACGGAACAAATTTCTCCAGGTCTTACACAAATTTCTTCCGAGGCGGGAATCAAACCCGCAACCTCTTGTTTGTTTTTGTCGGCGGTTTTTTTAGGTCAAGAAAAAAAAATTACAGCCAAACATTTGTGTAATAAACATCTGTAGAGGTTTATTCTCTGTCTAGATGCATAGTATACAATAATATCAGCTATTTGGTTCTTTTAGCAGTCGTTTCGAGCTTGAAAAGTCCAAAAATACTAATGTATTATCACAAAACTATGCGCCCAACCTAACATCGCTACAGCCAGCATTCTCGAGTTTCCCATACACTTCGAGCGGAGAGGCTACATTATGGTGCGTCGCGGCGCCAACTTTTGACGATTATTGTTTTATTAACCAATATTGAACGCAAAATTTTGCATGGCTAGCTGCACAGAGCGCTAACGTTTGAATAAGGTTTTGGTAACAGTAGTTATTTTTACGTGCTTATTTGGTAAGTGTTGCTCTCGGTTTTTATGCTAGAAATATTTCCGCTCTGATTGTTAATGTCAAACGTAAACGTTACATAACCAAAACATATAAATTAACTATTTTAGGATTTATCTCCGGTTTCTGAAAGGCCGATAACACTAATCGGCTGTCAAGTCACTTGCTAATCGAACTTTAGTTCGATTAGCAAGTGACTCGTCGTCGTCGTTAGATTTTAATCTAACTTAAAGTAAAAGCTGAAAAAGCAAGTGACTTAACAGCCGATTAGCGTTAATCGGCCTTTCAGAAACCGGGCGTAAGTCAACCGCGAGTTGACGAGTGACAGTATGATAAGCCCAATTATAGGAAAAACATTTAAATCCACCGTTTTCCTTAACCATTTTCAAACTGTAAGTAGTGTAGGTATGTATGGTGTTGGTGCAAGTAGTCCCTAAGACAGTCCCAAGAGAGCAGCAGTTAGCCGAAGCGTCGCCGCTTGATTGGGCCGTCGTAAACCAATCCGCACCAACACTAACTAGAGCTAGGGATGGGACATTTTACATATCAATTCTTTTCTTTTCCTTTCTTTTTTATGGTTCCTGTGACAATCTTGCCAGTTTCAAGTGGTATCAGATATTATGGATAAGTCACGTCAGTCAATTGTTTTGAAGAAAATGGTGGCGGTTTCTTCAATACATTTGAAAAATTTTCGGTCAAATCACGATATCACATAATACACTTTAATTCCAAATGCTTACACTATGTGCTAAGAACCTATGTAATGTTAGATAAAATACCACTAAAATTACACAACACAACCCAAAATACCACTAGAAAAACGATTAATAATTATGCTATGTTGGTTTGCTAAATAACAGAAAACAAATCCATATCAATTCTTCAATGTAGTGTCGTTCTATTGAAAATTATGTACCTTTGTACATCATTTTTTTTACTTCTAAAAAGGTCCTACGTGTTTTTTTATACAACCAGCTGATGGAACAAGCAGATGGCCCACCTGATGTTAAGTGGTAACCATCGCCTATAAAAAGCATTGCCTCGCAAGTCACGCTCGATAGGAACGTGCCTTACGATGCACTGCCCTGCGTCCATCAACTTGAGGCATACAGATGTTAAGCCTCATGTGCCTGTAATTACACCGGCGACCACACTCTTCAAACCGAAACACAGCGTTGCTGCTTGGCGGCAGAAAAAGGCGTGGCGTGTACGTATGGCGTCTTTATTAAATAGATTATTTTTTTAATAGTTCTGCTTTGGCAGGTAATGATTTTTCCGCTGTATTACTCTAAATTAATATTTATATAGCACTACAAATGATGCAGTTAGTATTCTAAAAGCGGCGATGGGCCTGCAACCTGTTACGTATGGAAAACTACTGCAAAATGTGGGTATGTGCCAAATGTAATATATGGAGGTACCTCTGACTCAGATGTGCTCAAAAAATGTTGAGTTGGTATTTGAAATTGAGAGATCTGAGGGGATATATATCTACTGTGCCTTGGGATCAAAGTCGTGAAACTGTTCGTTTTTTTACAAATGATGCTCTTATAAACTCTTCCTTATAAACAAAAAACAAGGCGAGTTATTCGCAATTTATGGATGTTACAGTTTGTTTAAAATAACACTGTATCAAAATCTATATTAATTTATAAAGATTAGGGTAGAGCTGACCCTAAAAAGCTGGACTCAACCCTCTATCGTAGCCTCTGACCTTTTATTTCATAGCCTTTATATTCAAAATCGCATCGTCTCCAAACTTCAGGAGTTCCAGTTGTGAATGTTCAAACCTATGTGTTTTGTTCGACAACTTATTGGTGGCGAAACGGTTATTTGTTCTTGTTTTGTTCAGTCGCTGGTAAAAGTATATTTGTCTTTGCGCAAACATTCAAATAATTTGAGAGTTAGTTTTATTTTCGTCGGTAGTCTAGATTATTCAGATCAAAGAAAGTAGGTAAGTAAATTTTATGATGCTATTGGACGTTCGTGACATTCGTCACATCATTATTTTAAAATAGAAAGCATTCGGTAAGTACTATTAATTCATATTTAAATCGCAAACATTTAGTATGTGGGTATTATCATTGAGATAAAATTGATGATAAAAAAGTAGGTACATAAAGTTAAAAAAAAAGGTTAGTTTTTTGTTTACATAAAATAATGCTGATCTCTACACTGACAAACTTATATGTTCTTTATTTACTTCATAGTTCAACTATAACAATAAATGTTATTAATCGTCGTCATTTCTACCAAAACAGCTACTAACGCCATCTTCACTCAAACGTCGGTATCAAATAACTCAAAAGCTTTTGAATACATTGTTTCTCCTGAAAAGCTTTTACGCCAAAGAAAGCTTATTAGTTTAACCGTACCGCAACAGATGGCGCTTTTTGAACTTTAGTCTACATTTTATAAATTCCGATTAAAATAATTCTGCCTAGTTACCTTTGCTAGTGGAAGGAAAAATAACTAAAATGTCTTGCATTTTAATTTTAAAATAGATAAAAAAACTTATTTCATTCTATGTTTTGAAACTTCCGTAGTTCAAAGTCTGTAGATAGGTACTCTAAATAGGTTTTTCTAAAGCCACTGAGTAAAGTATACATAAAACATGGTAAACTAGGTTACACAATTCAATTGCCGACAATCAAGATCAACCCAATCCGAAGATTGCCCAATGTTGGGCAACAAATCAACAATAATATTTACACCAGTGGAAATGGGAAGAGAAACACCGGCCAAGATTGATCGTCGATCTGCGGGAACTGGTTCAGTATAAAATTACTTAATACAAAATGGGACTCTACCGGAATCGACCTAGAGCCTTGGTCACTATGACCATTTGCACCGCGATCACAGCTAAGACAAGGCAGCCGGTGTCATACGGTCAGGGCAAAGTATCTCCTATGTCATAAAGAATAAAGCCCAACATCAAGTTTGACGTTTCACGGTTAGGGGCAAGGAATCTCCTATTGTCATAGAGAATAATGCCCCTAGACGTTTTAGGTGACTTAGATGAAGAGATCACCGTCGCTAACGCAGTGGTGATTGAAGACTCATCGAACCCGGTAACTAGCAACACTGCACACATACACCGACCCCTCCGGAACACAAGCTTTGAGTAGCTTACTTTGGGGTAGATGGTGCTGTGTGGATTGTCCAGCATTATTTATTTATTTATCTCTCTTCCCCGCAACAGCCCAAGCTGAGGTGCGTACCTAATTGGTGCCCTTGCATTTGCTGCGAACCTTTTTGTATGGCTGAACGCCTTCTGCGCTCGCCAGTAGTCCGGTAAAGCTGTCTGCAATCGTCATACGATTATACCAGCATCATAGTCCATTCGGAAAAAAATACTGTTCTTTGTAGCAAAGTGGAAACTGGCTGAGATTATGACAGCTGACTTGCAAAACATTTTGTTTAATTTAACCTTTATTTATTAACAAATCAAGCACCCCAATTGACTGAAGTTTACTGAGTACGAAATACATGTAAAATTCTAAAATTTGTGAGGACAGGCTCTTATGCTTCTATTTTTATACAACAACATACTTGTCGATAGAACAAGCAGAGCCCCACCTGATGTTAAAGGGTAACCATCAGCTATACCGAAGCATTGCCTCGTAAGTCATGCACGATAGGAACGTGCCCTACGATGCACTGCCCTGTGAAACGTACTTGTAATTATTGGTAATAAAAAAGTATCACTACATAATGTGGCGCGTTGAAGTCTTTTATATAAAGTATATAAGGTTTATTAGGGTTTTCTAAGAATCGTATTGTTGCATTCGATTTCAACTCAAGAATTGATTATCCTGGAAATGAATAGGTGAGGCCTATGCCTGACAGCCTTCACAGCTCAGTGGGTAGCAGCTTTTGTGACGTAGGCCGTGGGTTCGATATCCACCGAAAACAAACATTTGTGTGATGAGCATAGATGTTATGTTTGTTCTCTGTCTGGGTGTCATATAACATTATAAGTATGTATTTACAAAAAAAAGTTAATCAGTAGTATCAGCTATCCGGTCCCCATATCACAAGCTTTTTTGGCTTAGATTGGGGCGAGATGGTGCTCAAAAATGTCCACCAATATTTATTTCTTGATTATTTATGTCCAGCAGTGGACTTTTTCACGTTGCCCATGATGCTGATGGCACTGGTGGTGCAAGATACTATATCACGGAACCCTAAACCCCTAATGTGATGGTCTTTACGTGTCTCGATAAAATATCTATGCGATTCCCATAGCTTCCGCGTCTCGCCTTTGATCGTGCACTAAAAATAGAAAACGTTCTAGATTTTAGAATCATTACTATTTCGTTTCACTGACGAGTAAACGTCCATTCGCTATTTGCTATGGATTTTGTCTACGAATTCATCTTTTACCACGTTTCTGAAACACACTTTTTATCGATTCTCCGCCTATATTTATTTGACACGATTGCCTATTTCTGCCTAGAAGCAACTGTGTTTCGGTTAAAAGGGTGTGGTTGCCGATGAAATTACAGGCACATCTGTGTACCTCAAGCTAATGGATGCAAGACAAGGCGTTGTAGGGTACGTATATGAATGAATGAAATGAATAATGCTTTGTGTAGGCTATGGTTTCCATGTAACATAAGATGGGACAGCTGCCTGTTACGCTAGAGAGTCATAGCTTGAGTTGAACAAGTCAAAAGTCCACCAATAAGCTTACACTTTGGTGGTCGACATAAATTTTATTTGTGAAAAAACCATGTTTCTAATATTTTTACTAATTTCCAACCGCTTTTTTATTCGATATGGGACAAGTGAGCCTAAAGTACAATTATTATTGGCAAATCAACAAAAAATTTCTTCGGCAATGGTATTTTGTAAAGGCTGCCCTTATTTGTTTTAGTCACCAACTTAATCGCAGAAATCAAGATTGAAAACTGAAACTGAAACAGCTTCACGACTTTGATCCTCAGTCACGGTAGATATCCCCTCAGATCTCTCAGTACAAACATTACATTAGGCACATACCCACATTTTGCAGTAGTTAGTATTCCATACGTGACAGGTTGCAAGCCCATCGCCGCTGTTAGAATACTAACTGGTTTCCTCACGATGTTTTCCTTCACCGTTTAAGAGCACTGGCATTGCGCACATAAATTTTTCGACAGAAAAATCCATTGGTGCACGACCGGATTCGAACCTGCGACCTTACGATCGGAAGGCGGGGTTACTTCCACTAGACCACCGGTGCTCTCTTCAGATCAAGATTGAGATTAGATAATTTTATACTATACATAATCAGTACCTACAAGGGGAAAGGTGAAAGCAATATTTGACAGATGCTCGATTCTCAATAACGGGCACGCTAAATTACGAAGGCAGATAAAAATTTACGCTAACTTATCAGTGATTCGATGCAGGAGCGTAGTTAGGACTTTTGGTTTACGACAATCTTCTTGATACAGGGATGTGTTAGCTTAAAGTAACTGAGCTATCGGCCCTTTATCCCACCCGCCTTAAAAAGTAGACTACTTAAAATACGTACTCTTGTAATTATATTTCATTACAAGTGCGGAAAGGTATTTTTAGTACAGTTGCGAAAAAATGAAGCAATTTAATAAAATAATGAAAAATGGCGCCAACCGTAGAATATAAGCAGAGATTTTTTTTTCTTCACCCGTTCTGGTAGGCAAAAGGAACTATGCCCATACAGCCAAGTCTTCAGTAGATTTTTTTTATTGATATTAAATGTAAATACAATTTAATGAGATGAAATGAAACCTAACCTAACTCATTCAATCAAATCATTAAATCTGATATTGAAACATAGTAGTTTCTTTTTAGAAATATACGTATTTGCATGAATCATAAAAACTTCTATGTGAATATTACTGTGAATTTATTTAATGTTTAAAGCCACACCTATTTGCATCCCAGCTATGGGGAATGAGTGCTACCAATTTAATATGGTTGTCATCCTTATGTACCTACACCATTTAAGCAAATTAATGATTTATGATTATGATTCTATGATTTTTTTTAGTGAAAACTTCATGGTTGGTTTTTCTTTTTAATAGACATTATTTTGACAGTTGGGAAAGAGAACGCAAGATTCGGGAAAGGTAAAAAAAAGCACGAGTATGTAATAGCCCACATCCCAAACGCTATACGTCCCTGCAATGCGCCACTTTTTGAGCAAAATAATTTTACTGATTTGTATCGAATACAAAATGTGTTGTACCTTTTTTGCTAGAATAAAAAATCTGGTATAGTCATCTAAAAAACACTGTCTAATGTCACGGTCACGGGTAATGTGAAAAGAAAGAAAAAACATTTATTTGACACTAGCTTTTGCTCGCGGCTTCGCTCGCGTTAAAAAGTATTATTATTATTAAAATTGACAAAGTTTCATACAAACTTTCATCCCCTATTTCATCCCCTTGGGGGTGGAATTGATCAAAATCCTTTCTTAGCGGATGCCTATGTCATATCATCTACCTGCATGCCAAATTTCAGCCCGATCCGTCCAGTGGTTTGGGCTGTGCGTTGATAGATCACTATGTCAGTCAGTCACCTTTGAGTTATATATATTTAAGATACACACAAGAAAAGAAATACATAGGTACATACCTACATAATAACAGTTATAAACAGAGACAAAACGAAAGAAGAAACAGTACTAAAAACAAAACTAAACTCTACTATTATATTCCGTCAACTAAAACAGCTTCACTACTTTGATCCCCAGACACGGTAGATATATCCTCAGTTTCTTAGTACCAAGTAAGAACTCCAGGTTATTTGACGTATAAGGAGTAATCAGATGGCTTGTGCCAAATGATAATCATTGGATGTAGGTACGCTAAGAATAACAAAATATGTGAATTATTAAAAATTTTATTAATTATGATTTATTTTGATATTATTTAAATAATAATTTAATTAGATTACGATCTTTAGAAAAGAATAAATTATTTTATTTGTTTTTGTGGGGGTCACCAATATCCCCCCTTTGAGGGTGCCTGGTTCGATGTTGGTGGCACTTTTTTCCGCGAACCTGTGGACCTCCCATCCTTTGGGGCAATAAATCATTTTGTTTGGTTAATTATTTCGATTAAAACACTCGGTAGCTGATAACTGGGCCACATTCCAAGGGTTAATCAAATTGAATGGAATATTTTGAATGAATAATCGATTTTCGTTTACTTATGGTCACTGTGCGGTCTAATGGCAGTATTGGCATCTTCTGATGTTAAGGTCGTCGGTTAAAAATCGATGAGTTTTCTATTCGATACATTCTCATAAGACTAACCAAATGCACTATGTACTCGTTTAGAATGTAATAAACCTCCCCATATTTATTACTATATAGCTGCGCCCCGCGGTTTCACCCACCCAGAATTAAATCCCGGTATTCCCACGGGATAAAAAGTAGCCTGTGTTATTCCAGACTATAATATATCTCTGTGCCAATTTTCACCAAGATCCGTTCAGCCGTTTTGGAGTTATAGAGTAACAAACAAACATCCACCCATCCATCCATCCGTCCATACAAACTTTCGCATTTATAATATTAGTAGGATAGTAGGATTAGTAAACTCTCATGTTGTTATAACTTCTACACTTACATAAAATAACTTATTGCAAACATGTTTTTAAGATCAATGTAATATCTCTAAAGTGAATTTATAAATCATTTTGAGATTTTAATTATTTAAACCTAAGCCTATTACAGAATAGGCTTAGGTTGACGAAGTGTGCACAAACTAAAGGGTTTATTATGTAATCCCAGATCCTACAATGTAACCTATAAATTGCAATAAATGGCGAATCTAGAGCCGGTACCAAAGCCTGGAAGAAAACAGCAAAAAATCCAACCAAGAACTTTCACCAACAGCTTCTTATCTCACGTCCACGAGTCTGTGACATCTATACATCCTAACATAGTGAACTCAATTGAACATCTTAATAACTCAATACCCTCAAGTCGGTAAATAAATAAACATACACGTGATTACCGACCTCCGGGGAGTCGCAAAAAGATTAAAAAATAAAAAAAAGCCCGCGAAAGCCGTACAACTCAATTTTGGAGGCACAGCGCGATGGAAATAAAGTTGGAAAAAATTTGCCGGGGCCTTTATTCGTGTTGCGAGTTCTGGCACATTCGTTTGTAAGTATGGGTGGGTGGATGGATGGACGTTTGTTACTCTTTCACGCCGGAACGGATGAACGGATCCGGATGAAACTTGGCAGGGAGATGATTGTGAAACCACGGGGCGCAACTAGTAAACTTAAATAGTAGGGCCATTTAGTAGGTCACATTTGACATCTCATCATCACATGTTTAGAATGGTCTAATAGTCAAGGTAAGTCGTAAAATTGCCTTCTTTTGTCCTTATTACAATAAAGATGTATGTTTAACTGAAAAAAGTGAAGCAATTGTGCAAAAAAAAATTTTTTACGACTTACTTTGACATTTTCTGACTGGAACTGACAGATGTCAATTGTTGCCTATTAAATTGTCGTTTTTATTACAAGGCAAACGAATGAATGAAGAATAATAAATCCCTCAAATGTAATTTTATAATACTCGTAACTATGAAACGAACAAGGATCATACTAAAGAACGGGTAACCAAGCTGTAAGTTTGTTGCCTGTTCTTCTAGGCTTTGGTCGCGTGGAACTGGTATCGAGAAGTGATCCTTGTGATTTTAGTGAATAAATACTTTTTATTTGACTTTAAACTAAACTTTAAAAATATGACGTCCTTCTTAACGTGTCCGCTGACGGTCACGTTTAGTCTATTACTACGACCGTTACATGACGCACAATGACAATGTTATGTCAATTTTGGGATATTTATCGTGCCCGGGGATCATACCCGTGAGACAAGCTGTTTTTTTTTTGTAATAACTTAAAATTAATCAGTTTCTATTTATATATTTTTATTTTATTTTATTTAAAGACGAGCAGCTTTCGCTGATATGTCTACGTCACAGTGTTGAAATTATTGATAATTGAATTTTAATTGATGAAATTATTAAAAATTGAAATTGAATCGTTGAAATTAGGTACTATTATTACTTAATTTCACATAATTAAGTAATTAACTACTAAATTTTTTACTTTATTTTCTGACGAAAATGCTCTCGGCTTATGAGAAAAATATTAAATTGTGTGTAGTAGTATTAGGTGTTGTATTCAGTATACAGGTATACTGTTTAATGCAGATTATTTAAGCAGGTGTCGGCACAGCAACAAATGTCCGCGCGCGCGCTCAGATTACAGAGCAGCGGCCGCGCGCGCCGGTGGTCTGCCCTCGTCGGCCCTTCGCGCACAGGCAGGTGCCCTACGTGCATTACATATAGCCATAATTTTCATTCAAAACGTGATTTTTAGATATTTGTTATTGTTTCCCGATATTTCGCTACAATTGCATGCGCTATAAAAATAAATAAATAATGCTGGACAATCCACACAGCATCATCTAGCCCCAAAGTAAGCTACAGATATATATTTTTATTATACATAAACACCCAGACCAACGTAACAAATTTCTGCAGATCGTACACAAATTTGTTCCGAGGCAGGAATCGAACCCATAACCTTTTGCGTCGCAGGCGGACTCTCGCCCGCTGCACCACTGAGGTCGTCATGAGGTCGTAAGGTCGCTATGACCACGGCGCACAATCATGTTCTTAACCATAATGATGATTTCAAAAATTACTAGATATAAATAGACCTACACATAACTAAGATTAACGGTTTTGGTCCTTCTCTATACCCCACGGATTCCCGTGATCCTAACAATGTCGTCAGTCCATAGGGGGGCGGCCCACGTATATTACAAACTAAAATTTATCGCTTTGTATCGCTTCGCTGTATGTGGGCCAGCGGTCCGCTCTACCAGTCTACACCTAACGAGACTGGGTTACGTGGAGGCCGATTAATTTGTGAGGACTTTTATCTGAGGCTTGGACCATTTTATAGTAAGAAGTGACGAAATAACTGATAGTAGACCTGTATTACAATAACCAATAAGAGTAGTAGAGCTCTTTGTGAAGGGCTCGTCTGGTGAAGTACACCACCACGCCTTTTTCTGCCGGCAAGCAGCAACGCTGTGTTTCGGTTTGAAGAGTGTGGTCGCCGGTGTAATTACAGGCACAGGCTTAACATATGTATGCCTCAAGATGATGGACGCAGGGCAGTGTATCGTAGGGCACGTTCCTATCGTGCGTGACTTA
The DNA here is from genome assembly GCA_963576535.1 of Plemyria rubiginata. Classification (NCBI taxonomy): domain Eukaryota; kingdom Metazoa; phylum Arthropoda; class Insecta; order Lepidoptera; family Geometridae; genus Plemyria; species Plemyria rubiginata. The sequence goes on from OY754910.1 coordinate 13,133,596, forward strand.
CCAAGGAATGCTGTGTTATAGGTGATGGTTACCACTTAACATCAGGTGGGCCTCTGCATGTTCCATCAGCTAGTTGTATACAAGAGCAAATGTAAACATCTCGCTAGAGACAAGCCACGGCACGGTAGACATCATCTCTGATTTCTGAGTGCTGAACTTTAATTCTACTTCCTATTTTTGGACCTGCCTGTATTATAATACTCTGTTGGTGGTAGATTTTCCTTTGCTGGTTTTGGGTTCGATTCGAAGACAAACATAATTTTGTGTGATGTATTCATGCAGTAATCTGTCTGTGAGTTATTATGAAAAAAAAATTGTAAGACAAAAATTATTTATGTATGCTAAACTTGCTACTTTTACCTTCGTATTGAGAAACTCAAAAAGTATTCGTTCTACGATCGCAGGTAAAAATAAATTGGCTAAGCGTGAGTCGGTTTATGCAAGGAGCGGATTCAGAAACCATCAGTATGTCTTAGAGTTTTGAAACTCTAATAGGTACCGTTATGTTATAATAGAACTCTTTGTTATGGTCTCGTCCGCAGAAGTACTACTGGCTATTTCTGCCACCAAGCAGCTGAAGCAGCGCTATGTTTCGGTTAGAAACAACAATACTAAAGGAATACAATAAAGAAGCTATAAAAATCGAGTAATAAAATCGAATATAAATTCTGTAAAATCGATATATATTTAAATAATTATAACGATTCTGACCAACGAGTATAAACAGGCGAACAACGAAACATTGACGGCTTCTTGTCGGTACTTGAGAACCCTAAAAATCGAGCAATATTTCACGATCCAAAACGTGTCCCGACAATGACACCCTGGATTAGGCTGTAAAACTATGCAATACCGAGAACACCCTTTATATTCCATGGAATAGTTAATATTTACTATTATTATGTCAATCAATAGAATGGGAAAAAGTTAAAAGACACGTAATCTGAATGGCGGCTATTTGGGGCGTTTGTCGGTAGTCACGCGCGACTGTGGGAGATTTGGCGATTTTTTGTGGGGAGTTAAGGGGTCCATGCTATGAAATAAGCGATGTTTTAAAATACATTCTAATTTCTTATGTTGGCACTTTTAGAGTCACCTAGTTTTTAAGACGTTTCAAGAATTTCCTTGTGATTTTATTGAATAAACATAATTATTTTGAATTTGATTTTTTTAAGCTATAGGTACGATTTTTTAATACCGAAGTATTCATGAATTTATAAGCTCGTGTATTTGCGTGTAAAGGTTCTGGAATGGCGACCTCGAACTGGAAAGCGTAACTTCGAGCGTACTCCACTCGACGGACTGACGACATTGTGAATTGTGAAGATCGTGGGAAGTCGGTGGATGGAAAAGATTCAGAATCGTGGTTAGGGGAGGCCTATGACCAGCAGTGGATTTAACAGGCTGATGATGGTGATTTACTAAAGTTTGTTTATGCCTAACAATGCGGCCAAGAACTGTAATATACAGAAGTTTCCATACGAGGCAGGTTTCAAGCCCATCGCAGCTGCGCGGTAACTCTTTTAATAAAAAATAAACAAAGTCTTTATTGTTATTTTAGAAAAATTATTCACAGTAATACTTAACTAAAATCTAATAAACTAATTTAACTAAGAACCCCTTGGCGGATATAGGCCTCCTCCAACAGCTTCCAATCTCTCCTTTCCGAAGCTTTCTTTGTCCATTCCTTGCCAGCTAGCTATCTAGCTACGTAACTCTTTTACTAAACTGAAACTGAAACAGCTTCACGACTTTGATCCCCAGGCACGGTAGATATCCCTTCAGATCTCTCAGTACCAAGTACTACCTCAAGATTCTTTGAGGATGTCTAAGGTGGGTAGTCAGAGGTACGTCCAAAAATTACATTTGGCACATACCCACATATTGCAGTAGTTAGTACTCCATACGTGACAGGTTGCAAGCCCATCGCCGCTGTTAGAATACTAACTGGTTTCCTCACGATGTTTTCCTTCATCGCTTAAGAGCACTGGCATTGCGCATATAAATTTTTCGATAGAAAAATCCATTGGTGCACGACCGGATTCGAACCTGCGACCTTACGATCAGAAGGCGGGGTCACTTCCACTAGACCTTATTAGACTCTTTTATTACATTTATATTTACATTACATACATCTAAAATAAATTGACGACCGTTGCACTGTGCTTAAATATTATAAAATACCGAATTGCATGAGATAATCTCCGAGTAAGGATAATGAAACATGCGGCGGAGGCTGCGTCGTCCCCACTCCATTCGATGCAAATTCTCACATCGCTCGTCTGAAGGCTGTGGGACAGACCACAAGATGAAGCGGACTATGGTGTTACTTGTTAACAGACAAAAGACACTACTTTTAAATTTTCCAAGCGCTTTGCTTCTTCATTCGACAACCTCTGTGGCGCATTGGGCGAGGGTCTGCCTGCGACGCAAGAGGTTGCGGGTTCGATTCCCGCCTCGGAACAAATTTGTGTACGATCTGCAGAAATTTGTTCCGTTGGTCTGGGTTTATGCATAATAAAAAATATCTATCTATGTAAGTATATAATGTACTAAATATATCAGTCATCTAGTACCCATAACACATACTAATTACTTTAAGACCACAGAAAAGAGGGGACTCCTCTAATACAGGTTTATATAACTTAAAAGAGGAGATCCCAGCCCATATTATTGTAAAAACTTGTGTTATTGAATAAAATATTTTTGTTTTTTTTTTTTTTTTTGATAACACATGCTTTGAGTAGCTTACTTTGGGGCTAGATGATGCTGTGTGGATTGTCCAGCATTTTATTAATTTATTTTAACCAATTGGCTAAGTGTGAGTAGGTCGATGCAAAACAAAAAACAAGACAAAATTTGCTCTTTGTTAAGTGTAGGTATATGCCTGTAATTCCACCAGCAACCACACATTTCAAACCAAAACACAGTAAAACTGCTTGACGACAAAAATATTCGGTAATAGTTCTTCCCCCAAAGAGACCAATGCAAAGAATCTTCTATTCCTTCAAATATTTTTTTTATTCAATTACACCCACCATCATCTTATAACTTGAGCCTGGCACCCATCGGTATGCGAAGAATGCAATATTCACTTCTACGGTGTAAAACCAACTTTAAAATAGCTATGAGCAAGAATGAGGGATTGCATGCAAGTCACTTGAGTTTGTTTAACTATTGTGCTATACTTTTTATGGGAAGTAATCCCTCACTACCCATTAAAAAATATAGTCATATCACCGACTATTATGGATTGCTTTTATTATTACATAGATTCGATTTATTGTTTGTAAGAATCTATGACGTCATCAGTGATGACGTCAGAGTAGCCGTGAGATCTAGGAAATATTATAATTTGTAATAACTTTGATTCAATAGATCGCAATGTCCCAGGATGATCATAACTTTGATAGTTAAGTGTCGAGCTTTATTTATAAACACTGATTTAAACAAATCTTGCTTTTGGATGGAATTTTATAAATTGTATTTATCAGGTCAAAATCACTAACGAACGCTATCTCCAATGCTTTGTATGTACTTATATACTAGTAGTATGTATTATAAAGTATGTGTTATTGTATGTGTATGTATATGGGTGATGGTTACTACTCAACATCAGGTAGATCATCTGCTAGTTCATTAGCTAGTAGTAGTAAAAAAACTTTATCAACGACACCATGTCCAGTATATTTTCAAATACATTGTATGTGTTTGTATGTTCCCCAGACAAGAGGGTAACTATTACGTGCTAATGCAAGGTCCAGACTACAATTATTATTGGAGAAAGAAGACCACAGATTTGCAGATCTGATATAATTACTGCGAGAGATAGTATCAAACCCTTTTAATTACGATAAAGTCATATTTATTACATAACTGCTGTGAACTTCGCAAAAACGATTACTGCGACCCGAAGAAACCAGCTAAGGATGTCACGCTATCCGGCTTTTCAACTGAAATAAACAGAAGTATCGGTGGTCATTCAACACATCACTATACAGTATTCCTAATCTAAGCAAAGCTTGTCTTACGAAAACCAAACTTATTCAAAAATTTGACTTTATTTTGATGCATATTTTCCGGCTGTAACAGATTTCACCAAGATGAAGGTTATTATTATTTATTATTATTATTATTAATGCGCTTGGTGTGGGCAGTACCTAGGTGCATGCACCATGAAGGAATGTCTCGTGTCCGTACGTCTGATGGTAGAATGAGGATGAAGGATCCAACTTGTACACGTCGCCGCGTCGTCAGGGTCAAGCGCACACTCTTCAAAATGTATTTTATCAAATTCAGATAGAGCGGCAACTTCGATTCGGATAAAAAAATCAACGCTACTGCAACGCATTTAAAAGCAAATCCATTGCGACATCAGCTTGTTCCTCAGCAAAGAGTATAAAAAAAGAGAAAATAAAGAGTTTCTGACGACCTCAGTTGCGCAGCGGGCAAGAGTCCACCTGCGACGCAAGAGGTGGCGGGTTCGATTCCCGCCTCGGAAACAATTTGTGTACGATCTGCAGAAATTTGTTCCGTTGGTCTGGGTGTTTATGTATTATAAAAAATATCTATCTATGTAAGTATATAATGTATTAAACATATCAGTCATCTAGTACCCATACCACAAGCTGTGAGTAGCTTACTTTGGGTCTAAATGGTGCTGTGTGGATAGTCCAGCATTATTTATTTTATAAAGAAAAAAGTATGTGCAGCTGGTTTCTCTGTGTAACCCTTCTCTACATCAAACTTACCACTCCGGCTATATCGTTTTATCCGGCTAAAAGGCAAGCTCTAGCAGGGTTGGGACATAAATAAAATATGCAAATCGCACAGCCACCGATGGATTAATACCTCGCAGTCCGCTAGTTCTCACGGTCAGTCGCTGCGTGGCTACCTATGTACATAGTACAGTGTATGTGCACAGTACCTCAACTTTATGTAATACTATGTATTTTACCTATAGCTATATTGTGTAGTTTCAGTTTTTTTTCTATAATTGTAGTAATTGTATTATTAAGTATTTTCTAACAATTGGGCGCCATGGTAATAGCTGTGAGCCGAATGTATTTTCTAAATTAATAAATGTATGAGTGAAAATATATTTTTGGTGATATCTACACGGACTGTTGATAGATAGATGAAAAATTATATATTGCACAAACAAAATGTCGTATAGCCGAACTTAATGCATTTTCTTCAAGTTAACCATTGTGTTGTTTAAAAAAAGACCTAAAAGGGCAGTGCACAACATGGCTTATAGGGAATATTTTTTTCTTCAGTTCCACTTGTGATCTCATGCATGCAACTGTGCCGAAATATCGGGAAACAATAAAACTCATAAATCATGTTAAATATGCCGTCTCAAGTTATATTTTGATAATAAAAGAATATTATTATTTAAGAATGGATCTTTGGACATCTGAATAAAACTAATTTTATTTTTTTTAATAAATATAGAGTGAAAATTTGGTACATAATAGGTTACAATATTGCTGTATCTCACTAATGTTTTCTGTTTAGGAGTTTTGACTGTTTTTATACAAAAATTAAGCCAACCTTTTTGAATGTTTATCGTTTCTTGCTCGTTCTTTGTGAGTCACGGAAACTAGGATACGTTTGGATAGCAATTTAAACTTATTCGTATAAACATTACTACTTTGAATTTGATGCACTGTTTACCATGATACTATGTGCTTACTAGAAGGACTACTATGTTCTAGTGTGACTGGTGGCTGGGGTTACAAGGTGCCTGTGTGTTCCTTCTCCGCTGATGTCCGACACGATTGTGCAAATCCTGTTATGCGTGTCGCTAATGGACTGGGGCTTGCTGTAATCAGCACTTTTAGACGTACTGGCTAGACAAATGTTTGATTATCAGGCACATGAGGAACGAAATAAGGAAAACCCTAGGGAAAAAAGAACACTTATAACTTATTTTTTTGTACAACTAGGATTTTTTTTTTTGTAATCTAGGATTTTTCATAAAACACCAAAAAATCTAACTAACTCAAAAACTACTGAACTTCGGTAGAACTAATATAATAATTTGGTGGCCTAATTTGCTGCATTTTAACCTTACTAGGACGTCCTGCAAGGAATACGTCGAGTTACCAGTAACCCTGTATATGTAAAAAAAAAAATCTAGGTGCCAGTCCAACGCGACCAAGCCTAGAAGAACAACAGTTTTGATTTGATCTAAGATCTCCATACTGTTCATTATTTTTTTCTAAAGGACTAAATGCTGGTGTAAGCATAACTTTCGTTACAATTCTACATTGTGCATTCTAGTTCGCATTACGAGGCTCATACAAGCATACTTTTTAGCGAGTACGCGGTATTCCCACGGCTTGGTGGCTTGGTTGCTTGGTCGCGAGGCGGCGCGACCGTAGTCGTCGAATTGGGCGACCCGCGACCACCCAGCGGCATTGTCCGCCGTCGACTGCCGCAGAATAACGAACAGTGGGCGGCGGGTTCGCGTGAGTTCCACTTTCGATTGTGGAATAGTGGTTTTATTGCAATTTGTTGATTTTTCAATCGTTTTTGCGATAAAACAAAGGTAAGATTTTTTTTTTCAGACAAATTGACAATCACCATCAGTAGTAGTATCATATTGAAACACATGACTTACTATACCCAGCTATTGCTCAAAAATTTATGAAGACTTTTTTTCTTTTATTTTACTTTTTTCTTTTATCAAAAATAATGAATAAATAAATAATAATATGGATCAGTTGAGCTATCTATAGATCGTTTGCAACGGTCTGCAGATAGCTCAACTGTTTCATATGTATTTTGTATATTTTGTACATTTTGTAAATAATTGTAACTATCTATTAGTTGTAATTTTCTTTGTCAATATAGTCAAAAATAAATAAATTCCTTCACACTATGACTGGTAGGTACTGATATATTCGCAATACTTGCGCAACAAAAAAAGTATTAAAGTATTATACTTTACATATTATTTACTTGGTTTGGGGCTAGATGGTGCTGTTTGAAATGTCTAACAATTTTTATATTTTATTCTATAACGTAAAAACAGCATGTCATTGTAATTGTAAAACAACATGTTATAATGATATTGTAAGCTTTCTTCCTTCTTTCTTTCTTCTTTTTATGGCTCCTGTCATAGACAATCTTGCCAATGTCAAGTGATTCAGAGATTATACTCTTTGTAGTTATGATTCTAGTCACGTCAGTTCAAAGTCGAGTCAGTCAATTGTTTTGAAGAAAATGGTGGCGGTTTCTTCAAAACATTTGAAACATTTTCGGTCAAATCACGATATCACATAATACACTTTCATTTCAAATGCTTACACTTTGTGCTAAGACCACAAGTAATGTTGGTTAAAATACCACCAAAATTACACAACACAACTCAAAATAACACTAGAAAAACAATTAAAATGAAAATGCTATGTTGCTTCGTTAGATGACAGGAAACGAATATATTGTAAGCTAGCCCACAACACTGTCTCATGATAACAGCATTTTGCGAAGCAGTTAACAGTTTCAATAAGCTGAGTAATGACTGGACATTTCCTGATTATAGTACAACAATCAACCACTAATTAAATCTCAGTTTGTGGAACGAAGATCTACAAAAAATGGATCGAGCAACAATCCTATGACTGAAATTGTTTTCTACGAATTTTGAAAAAAGATTCTTGAATGGTGTCCACGAAAGTGTACGCCGCCCATTCTTCTTCTATCTTTATTTTATTTAAAGTAAAATCTGAAATAGCAAGAGATTTAACAGCCGGTTAGCTTTGATCGAGCTTTCGGAAACCGGCCGTAAGTGTAACAGTGGACTTCTCAGGCTGATAATGATGATGGTTCTTTATTATGTAGTAAGATTCGTGAATATTCCTATAACATTTTCACGAATCTTACTATTCGTGAAAATTATAAAAAAATATTTCCATAAACTTTGTGAAAATGTCGTTCGTTACTTGGAATAAAATATACTGCAACATTTGATCAGGACATTGAATAACTTTAAAATTTGAACCTAAACCAACTCACCCAAACAAATCAACTTTCTTTGCTTTTTTTGTTGTTTCAGCAAGCGAAGCCGTGGCGGATTCTAGTTTATAATAAAACTTACTTCCTTTGACAACAAACCGATGAGTCATCTTGCCACATCCATCAGCGCATCATCTTTGTGGGTATAGTCATAGAATAAATAACAGTGAGGTACAGTTTAGGGCGTCTGCATGGCGTCTCGCCGGCGCCGCGTTGCCTAGCAACCAATGGCGCCTCGGAGGCTGCCGTCTGTTCTATTAATTGCCTACCACCTACCTTCTAGCTCCTACCTACTGTTTTTCACGCCTGTACCCATATTTTGTTTTAATCAATGCTTATACCGCGTTGTTTTAAGGCTTTTGGGATAGAAGATCTTGTCTGAAACTGAAAAACTGAAACAGCTTCACGACTTTGATCCCCAGGGACGGTAGATATCCCTTCAGATCTCCTAGTACCAAGTAGGTACTAATTCAAGATTCTTTGAGGATGTCTAAGGGGGGTAGTCAGAGGTACGCCCAAACATTACATTTGGCACATACCCACATTTTGCAGTAGTTAGTATTCCATACGTGACAGGTTGCAAGCCCATCGCCGCTGTTAGAATACTAACTGGTTTCCTCACGATGTTTTCCTTCACCGTTTAAGAGCACTGGCATTGCGCACATAAATTTTTCGATAGAAAAATCCATTGGTGCACGACCGGATTCGAACCTGCGACCTTACGATCGGAAGGCGGGGTCACTCCCACTAGACCACCGGTGCTATATCTTGTCTTATTTGATTATTTGTTTAATTTTTATTTATTTTATTTATTGATCTTACAAAAGAAAACGGTAGGAACCAAGCCGTAATTATGATTTTATAGCACATACTGCTTTCCACGTTTTATACATTCGTTGAAGCTATCAAAACCAAGGATTGAGTTATAGAGTCATCACAATCAAAATATGTAGCTTGAATTATGACATTTCCACGGCATTATGCAGTCAAGTACTTAGAGACCACGCTTCGATGCGCGCGGGAAGATCTAAGATAATGCTATACTCATATTATTATATTATATTATTTCGTACTTGGATAACAAAAATAAAATTTGTGATAATTTCAAGAAATATAGAGTTAAGTTATAACGTTAAACTAAGCGTTGTTAAACGTTATTTTAAGAGTAGTAGAGCTCTTTGTGAAGGGCTCGTCCGGGGAAGTACTGCTACCACCACGCCTTTTTCTGCCGCCAAGCAGCAACGCTGTGTTTCCGTTTGAAGAGTGTGGTCGCCGGTGTAATTACAGGCACATGAGGCTTAACATCTGTATGCCTAAAGTTGATGGACGCAGGGTAGTGCATCGTAGGGCACGTTAAATCGTGCGTGACTAACGAGGCAATGCTTTGTTAAAGGAGATGGTTACCACCTTACATCAGGTGAGCCATCTGCTTTTTCCATCAGCTAGATGTATAAAAAAAGTTAAACATAAACATGTTAGTCTTTGTTGAAAGACCTTTGCCTTCAATTGACTATCCTTTTGACTTTGACTTCGACTGCCTAGATCTGCCTTATTGTATACCAGACTGACTGTAAATTGAAAATTGCTGGTGATCGCAGTAAGATATGATCCAGACATTTGTGTGGGACACGGTCGGCGCGCGAGGGTAGATCCAAGATACGAAGACTCAAGGTTGCATTATCATTGAACTTGCAGTTACTGGTATTTTTATAGAGAAAGTGGCGGGACAGAATGCCTACCACCAGATGGAAGAGTAGTAGATAGAGCTCTTTGTGTGTGGCTCGTCCGGGGAAGTACTACCACCACGCCTTTTTCTGCCGCCAAGCAGCAACGCTGTGTTTCAATTTGAAGAGTGTGGTCGCCGGTGTAATTACAAGCACATGAGGCTTAACATCTGTATGCCTCAAGTCGATGGACGCAGAGCAGGGCATCTTAAAGCACGTTCCTATCGCGCGTGACTTACGAGGCAATGCTTTGTTATAGGCGATGGTTACCACTTAACATCAGGTGGGCCATCTGCTTGTTCCATAAGCTGGTTGTTTAAAAAAATGGTAGAGTGGTTACCGCAGGCTATGATAATGCAGGACCTCATTGAGTTTGTTCGACAAGCACTGCAAAGCCAATTTATTTATTTATTTATAAAAAAAAACACATGCGGCAATGCGGCATTACAGTAAGTACAACCCTTTATCCAAAAGCTGCTAAAGGCTAGACTATACTTGAATATCAATTAGTCAATACCAGTCAGCGGTGGTAACATTCCTTGGCAAGATTGTCTAATCAGGATATTATTACTTTGATTCCATATTCACACTTTGTGTTAGACCATCTTCACAAATTTGAATCAACTGATTGACGATTTTGAATCAACTCAAGGTTATTTTAGAGGATAGTCAGAGGTTTGCCCAGGTATTAAATTTGATACATACCCATATTTTGCATAAGTATTCCATACGTAACAGGTTATAGCTTGTCAGTGCTGTTATAATACCGACTGGTTACCTCACGATGTTTTCTTTAACCGTTTGAGATCATTGCGTCGGTGCAAACTGGATTCGAACCAACGACCTTTCAGAAGAGGGTCACTTCTATGTATGCTCCATTATGTGAGAACACCCTAGAAATTACTCTACATAACCGAATCAAAAAGAGTAAAACCCATCAAATTCAAAGGGTATTTTGCAGGCAAGGGTTTGAGTCACAAGGAACCAGGTTTCAAAACAATGCTCACTTAAGGGCCCGGCGACAGCGGCTCGCAGTTTTGAGGTGCGATTGGCTATTATTTCATTTTCTTTTATTTCGGGGAGGTTGTTTGAAAGAACATAAATGTTTGTTCTCTATCTGGGTGTTATATAATATTATAAGTATGTATTTACAAAAAAAAGTATTATAAGTAGTATATCAGCTATCTGGTTCTCCCATATTACAAGCATAAGCTTAGTTTGGGGCTAGATAGTGCTTTGTGGAAAGTCCACCAATATTTATTTTAATATTTATTTAATAACTATACAGTGACACGCATAAATTCTGTTCGAATACAAATAATACAATAATATAAGGGAAATGTGCTTGAGTCAGAAATCATTTTGGTATTAGGTAAACGTAAGGCCAAACATACTAATACCAAAATGATTTCTGATTCGGGCATGTTTCCCTTATATTATTGTGTTATTTGTGTTGGAACAGTATTTATGCGTGTCACTGGATAGTTATTCTTTCAAACAACCTCCCCGAAATGAAATAAAATGAAATAATAGCCAATCGCACCTCGAAACTGCGAGTCGCTGTCGCCGGGCCCTTAACACCACCCTAGCACGGTAGAGATACCCTTAGATACCTTGGTACCAAGATAAATGAGATGACTAAGACTTAAAATAAAAAAGCCTGTTTATTTCATCACACAAACGAACCATTTCAATCGCTATGCTATATATATGTATATTTGCTATGCTATATATTTTCTAATTTTTATTTTAGATTTATGTATGGACATAATTTTGTTTGGTAAATTTAATTACATAATTAAAAAGGTTTACTTAACGTCTTAAAGGTTTACTTAACTTCGACGCGACCAAGCCCAGAAGAACAGCCAACAAACTGACGCCTTTCCATTCATTTTGTCTCAGGCGGTCGTTATAAGGTCTAAGGTCAATCACTTGCTATACTTTCTCGCCCGGTTCCGGTCGGCGGGCTCGGATGCTATCGGCTGCAGTAATTAGTGTGTCTGTGCGCCGCCGAGCGTGGCGCAGTCGCCAGCCGTGCAGACGTGCCCAGGGCCACTCGATCTATCACAATACATAATATTCAATATTACACGGGTATTTATCAGGTATTTTTTTAAGAGAAGTAGAGCTCTTTGTGAAGGGCGCGTCCGGGGAAGAACCTACCACCACGCCTTTTTCTGCCGCCAAGGAGCAACGCTGTGTTTCGGTTTGAAGAGTGTGGTCGCCGGCGTAATTACAGGCACATGAGGCTTAAAATCTGTATGCCTCAAGTTGATGGACGCAGGGCAATGCATCGTAGGGCACGTTTAATCGTGCGTGACTAAAGCTGACGAAAATTAAAAAAAACTTGAATCAGAATACAATACCAAAAATTTCGGCAGTTTTCGTTCTTTTCGGCACCGTTAAATTACTACGCTCATGTACATAAACATACGCATTAAAAAAACTTTGAATAAAATCAAAAACTTCTCGAGATAATTTCTCTTCCATTCGAACTAATTGTATTGTAACACCATTCTGTTTTTTCCGTGGATTTCCCGCTTAGCAACCTGAACTGCTTCTAGAAAAATAATAAAAAATATTATAAAAAGAGCACATTATTTTCGAATATTAAATAAAATATCGTAAGATACCTGTAATATATATTATTATTTTATCAAACGTCGTGGTGGAAGTGGATAGGTTGTTTTTTTTCATTTACGGATTTATGTATTCTGAGGCATCAAATATTACTGTCTAACCGAACAATCGCTCGTCTGCTAAAATATGTAAGGGGTTCGCCAAAATCTAACGATGACCCATACAACATGTTATTTGACGAACGTAATAAGGTAAGCCTTAATTCCGTTGCATAAATTTAATTGTAACTGGTTCTAAATATGAATTCTAATGATTATGAATTAAGTAGTACTTAGTTGATTATAACTGCTTTACATCTCTTACACAGTTCTAGAAAAGATAATTGGGAAAGTAGGTATCAAAGTGAGGTTAGCAGGGGAATAATGGACGTTAAAAATAATAATAACATTATAATTGTTATGAGCATAGGTAACCGCTCACCATCAGGTGGGTTATGCCCTTATTCCGTCGCATCTATACAACTATATGAACTACTAGTTGCGCCCCGCGGTTTCACCCGTGCAGATTTAAATCCCGGTATTCCCACGGGATAAAAAGTAGCCTATGTGTTATTCCAGACTATAATGTATCTCTCTGCCAAGTTTCATTCAGATCCGTTCAGCCGTTTCGGCGTGAAAGAGTAACTAACATCCATCCATCCATCCATAAATCCATCCATACTTACACGTTTCACGTTTATAATATTTAGTAGGATGATGAAATATAACCCATATATTTTCATAAGCATCTAGATCTAGACGTTGTATTACCGAGTCCTACTATATTCTTAAGGTATATCTGATTAGCACCAGGTGGGCCATGCTTCTTGTTCAGTCACAACGTTGTCAAAAACAGTAAAAATATCGTGGTGGTCGTCTCCACCTTAATCAGATTGGAGATCGTTTGTGCCGGCGTTAATACAAAGGCTCTCAAAATAAAGGACAACGCATAAAAAATACAAAGTAAACCCATCGGACCATTGGACAGTGTCAAAAGGAGGTCAGAATATTTTTTTACTTACCGTGTAGCACCTCGAATAAATAATTAATTATTTTCACTTTTAAAAACCTTTATGTCAACAATGTTGCTATCTATATTAATTAATATGAGTTTGTTTGTTTGTTTTAATTTATGTGCGCAATGCCAGTGCTCTTTAACGGTGAAGGAAAACATCGTGAGGAAACCAGTTATAGTATTCTAGCAGCGGCGATGGGCTTGCAACCTGTCACGTATGGAATACTAACTACTGCAAAATGTGGGTATGTGCCAAATGTAATGTTTGGACGTACCTCTGACTACCCTCCTTAGACATCCACAAAGAATCTTGAGTAAGTACTTGGTACTGAGAGATCTGAAGGGATATCTACCGTGCCTGGGGATCAAAGTCGTGAAGCTGTTTCAGTTTTTTCAGTTTCAGTTTGTTTGACAAAATATTAGATCTAGAAGATTAAATAAAAATGCATTTTTTATACAATTCAATTTTGCTATGTTTCAGTTTGAAGCATATGTTCGCGGTGAAATCACAGGTAGGTACATACATGAGGCTTAACACCTGTATGCCTCGGGTTGGTGTTATTAAATTAATTCGAGCCCACTATTTAGAATGTTTTGAAAATGTAAAGATGGTGGGCAATTATTATTATTACTTATTAGCAATCAATAACGGTTTATCAAATTTGTTGAATTCTGACCCACATTTGTGTGGTTTTAATAATAAATAATTTTAAAAAATAGCCAAAGTTTTTGTTATGTTTTCTTTCTCATAGGTTATAGGTATACATAATAATAATTATGTTCTTAAGGCTCCGGTGACAGCGGCTCGCAATTTCGAGGTGAGATTGGCTATTATTTCATTTTATTTAATTTCGGGGAGGTTGTTTGAAAGAATAAATCTAAAGAAACACGCATTACGGTTTGACAGCCTACGTAGCTCAGTTGGTAGTAGCTATGCCTTCTGCGCCGTAGGTCGTGAGTTCGATTCCCACCGTGAACAAACATTTGTGCGGTGAACATAAATGTTTGTTCTCTGTCTGGGTGTTATATAATATTATAAGTATGTATTTACAAAAAAAAAAAGTATTATAAGTAGTATATCAGCTATCTGGTTCTCCCATATTACAAGCATAAGCTTAGTTTGGGACTAGATAGTGCTGTGTGGAAAGTCCACCAATATTAAAAATATTATTATTAATTAATACTGTTCGAACACAAATAATACAATAATATAAGGGAAACATGCCCGAATCAGAAATCATTTTGGTATTAGTATGTTTGGTCTTACGTTTACCTAATACCAAAATGATATCTGACTCAAGCACATTTCCCTTATATTATTGTATTTTTTGTGTTCGAACAGTATTTATGCGTGTTTCTTTAGAGTTATTCTTTCAAACAACCTCCCCGAAATGAAATAAAATGAAATAATAGCCAATCGCACCTCGAAATTGCGAGCCGCTGTCACCGGACCCTTAATAATATCCTTTGCAGTTAGTTGAAATCGGAAACGCAAAAATATTTAAAATAATTGAAACCACGCAAATGATTTTAACGTAGGTATGATAATCTCTCTAGATATTGATAATATTATAAAAACAATTTATATTTTTTTTATTTCCATCAAAAAATCGGATCTCGGTCGACTGGTAACCCTTCCTGTGATTTATCACTGCACAGAAGGTCTAGATTTCGAGACTTGTAAATTAAAATTCATTCTGAATTAGAAACCTGGAATGTCTTAAGTTATTTAAGGAGAATAAAAAACATTGGTTTTTGTTAATTTATCGCGACGTATTATATTTTAATGAAATAGCGACCACCAGCCATTCTTTCAAATTAGGTTAGTAGGTATTCAAATATACATAGTTAAGTATGTACTGGATCAGGAATGTTTTAGGTATCATATATTTACGTAATACCTTACAAATTGGATTGGCTTTGTTAAATACCTTAGTTCATCAGGTTGAGAAAGCAATATTATGGTACTTCTTTGGATTTCCATTTTCGGTAAGTTTTGTAGATTTTGTCGACTTGAAAAGCGACCCATTCTTTTAAAATAGCACATACACGTATATATTGATATGTTTATAAAATTGAAAAGTCGTGCGCTATTCTAACCATTTTATAGTAGGGCACGACGCTCCAATGTCTGTTCTGCCAGAGTTTGCTTGATGCAAAAAGCGAACTTCACTTCGCCAAAGCAAGCTTTGGCCCGGGATTTAAATTCTTTAAGCACTTTAAGCACACAAAGGTACGCAATAGCCCTCGGGTGGGCCACCCGAATTGCAAATATACCTACTTATTCAGATAATATGGGTACATTCCCGAGTTCGATGTACAGGTGTGATCATTTAGCGGTTTGGAAATGCATAGAGTCGTCGTATTAATAATTTTTTAAATGTATTTTTTCTTTCTACTTAGACCTCAAGGCAAGTCTGAACAGGCTAACACTGGTTGAAGGTCTGTACAGTACACTTGGCTGATAGAAACTCAATGTGTGAGAAGTGGGTAAGATATATCTAACTCGCTCGCACTAAACAGGAAAGCCTAATATACAGGGTGGGGCAAAAGTAATCACCCGATGCTCCATTGCTGTATTTTTTTACGAATACCATTACCCTACCATTGATCATCATGGCCGTTAATTTTTTTTGAGGGTTTTCCTTTTTTCTAGCACTGGCGGTGATAGATTCGCAATCTCACGTTGGTAATGACTAGTGAAATTATTATTTTGTTTATACTAAGGACCCCTCCACAGTTTCTGAGTGCGCATATGTAATTAAGGCCGCGGGGCACACGCGCCTCGCAGATGCCCCGGCGCAGTCCACAGACGCCCTTATCGTGTCATTCCTTAATTATATCGACCTAAATGACAATAGGGCTACGTTTTTACAACAGGTATTAGGTTTTCTTTATTGCAAAAATTTTATGACGCTTACTTATTGATACTTAGATTCTCCTCGTAAAAATACCTGACGGTAGCTTAAACTTGACATTATGATATAATTTTCAAATCAAATCAAATCAAATAATGTTTATTTGCAACTATTAACAAAAGTAGTAAAACAAAGGCAGTTGCAGAATGGTCCCAACTCAGCATATGTAAGCTATAGAAACTTACGCTGGTCTTCCGTTGGGGCCATTATGATGACGTGAACGGCCCAGAATGAGACGGAGAGACGAGCTTGACTTCAACTAAGCTCATGGCCTGTAGCTGTGTTAAATCGCGACGAGTAGAAACAAGGAAAGGAGGCCTTATCAGGCCTTTACCCTACAGTGGGACCATAATGGCTAAGTAATAATAATAATAATAAATAAATAAATAAATAAATAATGCAGGACAATCCACACAGCACTATCTAGCCCCAAAGTAAGCTACTCAAAGCTTGTGTTATTGGTACTAGATAACTGATATATTTAATACATTATATATTTACATAGATAGATATTTTTTATTATACATAGAAAATAAATCATAATATCATACGCTGGCTGTAGTTAGGTAACAACAGTTTTTATTAAATGCATACGTTTTGTTACCAACCTGACACCACTACACCCTTCCACCACAGGCAAGTAAGGCTCAATACCACCCAAAGCTAGTAAAAAAATATAAATATACCACCCATTCGCACTAAGCGCTTTTGGTCCTCATTTATAATGCGAACCGCCAAGGAGTGGAACTCACTGCCGTCGTCTGTCTTTCCCGAACACTACAATTTGGGCCTTTTCAAGGCAAGAGTGAATAGGTGTCTTCTAGACCGTTCTGCTCCATCGTCGGCTGCATCGTCGCTTACCATCAGGTGAGATTGAACCCAGCAGACAGTTTATTTAAAAAAACTAAGCTGAGGTTTCTGTGATATTTTATCCTTGATTGCTTATAATAAGTTTTTTTTGATCTAATGAAGGCTGAAAGAGCTTTTCATCGCTACAAGTACATGGTGATGGTGAAGTAGACGAAAATCACGTCATAGAACCACGTGGTCGGATGAACTACTATTGGTGTAACCAACAGCATAACCTACACCAACTCGACACTTAAAAATTGAGTTTTTTTATACAACTACATGACAAGCAGATGGCCCATCTGATGTTAAGTGCTAACCATCACCTATAACAAAGCATTGCCTCGTAAGTCACGCACGATAACGTGCCCTACGATGCACTGCCCTGTGTTCATTAACTTGAGGCTTACCGATGTTAATCCTCATGTGCCTGTAATTACACCGGCGACCATACTCTTTAAACCGGAACACAGTATCTAGATAAAATATGTTCACTTTAGTCAAAGGACTTTTAAATTGAATTCTCCATCCACCGGTTTTTTGGCGCAAACTGTACAAACTTGCAGATCCAAAGGGTCGTATTGCAGTCGTTTATTCATACATTTTTATACAATCACTCAAAGCTTGCTTAGTTTGGACAAAACCCAAAGCACATTATCCACTTTCGTCGATAACCGTTTGGAACTGTAAAAGAAGCATGAAAAGGAAGGTGAGCGAAATCAGACGTCTTAAACAGTCCAAACTCTCAGTAGAAAATTATGATGATAACGTGAAAACCTATACGTGAAAACCTTATTGGCCTTATGCTACTATCTTCTTTTCTTTCCTGTTTTTTATGCTGTTGGTTTTCCTAAAAATAAATAAATAACAATTAAAGTGTCTTTTTTCTAGATCCTGCAAAAAAAATGGAAGGAACTAAGTTGTAGTGATTATCCAACAACGACAGATATCAAGGCGACTGACAGGCATATCCAACTCGATCGATCGGTGTTTTGTGGCTGTTTTTTATGCGCTGGTGTCTACAATCGAGTTTCAAATAACCCGTGGTAGGTTCGGAGTTATATTTACTCCGAGGCGCGAGAGAAACAAACCACACGGAGCCGATACCTTGGCGGAGTAGGTGTGTGCTTCACCTACCGGCTGTTGCTAGGGTTTGTGATTTAGCCGTTACATTCTGATATAGGCATTCATCTTTCTATCTTATTTTATTTCATTCTAGAATTAAACATTTTGTTTATTAAATATATTTACAGTAAAACTGTGCTAATAATAAAATAAAATTACATAAAGATGATTGAAAATCACATAAAATGATGAAGGAACATTATTTACAATTCATACGAAATCTATTAATATTTCTTCAGGGCACATGAAACAACTATGGAATAACTAAACAAAGTAATCAATTTATCTATGAGGCAGTTTGAAATTCATAAACATGAGCAACATACACTGTATATTTTTTAGAAGGTTATTCAAGTAACCAGAATTTAAAATAAAAGGAAAAAAAATAATTATTGAAATGCTATAAGATGGATGAGTGAGAGAATATAACAAAGCACTGAAATACAGAATGTAAAAACTACCAAAAATTAAAGCAAACCGTACAATCCTTTTGAACGATAAAACAAAGACTCACGAATCTAATTCCCAGGTTGGTATCCATGTATATACGGCTACGCTTCAGACTACCCTATTAAGACTACTAAAATAGAAGTTGAATGTTGCAAATCGTACAAGAGGGCTATATAATAAATAATAAATAATGCTAGACAATCCACACAGCACTATCTAGCCCCAAAGTAAGCTATTCAAAGCTTGTGTTATGGGTACTAGATAACTGATATATTTAATACATTATATACTTACATAGATAGATATTTTTTATCATACATACAGAACACCCAGACCATCGGAACAAATTTCTGCAGATCGTACACAAATTTGTTCCAAGGCGGGAATCGAAACCGCAACCTCTTGCGTCACAGGCAGGCTCTCGCCCGCTGCGCCACAGAGGTCGTCAAAACATACTATATGTTGCTGTTGCCAATCTCACTAGTCGGCAATGCCGGGGCTCAAGGGAGCAGCAGACTCCCAAATGATCCATAGGATTTTATCTGATACAGCAACCGCTAAACTACCACCACGTGGCTTCATCACAAGGTACACACAGTGCATTTAAATTCCTTAGGTTTAATTCAAATCATTTCACTCTATAAATCTATAAATATAAAATAAATATTGGTGGACTTTCCACACAGCACTATCTAGCCCCAAACTAAGCTTATGCTTGTAATATGGGAACCAGATAGCTGATATACTACTTATAATACTTTTTTTTTGTAAATACATACTTATAATATTATATTATATTATATGACGACCTCTGTGGCGCAGCGGGCGAGAGTCCGCCTGCGAAGCAGAAGGTTGCGGGTTCGATTCCCGCCTCGGAACAAAGTTGTGTACGATCTGCAGAAATTTGTTCCGTGGGTCTGGGTGTTTTCTATGTATAATAAAAAATATCTATCTATGTAATTTATAATGTATTAAATATATCAATAATCTAGTACCCATAACACAAGCTTTGAGTAGCTTACTCTGGGGCTAGATGGTGCTGTGTGGATTGTCCAGCATTATTATTTATTTATTTATTTATTATATAACACCCAGACAGAGAACAAACATTTATGTTCACCACACAAAATATGTTTGTTCACGGTGGGAATCGAACCCACGACCTACGGCGCAGAAGGCATAGCTACTACCAACTGAGCTACGTAGGCTGTCAACAACTCTATGTTTCATACGAACATATATGGGTCACAAACATAATAGGAACAGTATTTTTTAAACTTTCGCGATCATAACACACACTTATTTAAGATATTTCACGGGTATTTTTATCGTGTATT
This sequence comes from Plemyria rubiginata, assembly GCA_963576535.1. Lineage (NCBI taxonomy): Eukaryota > Metazoa > Arthropoda > Insecta > Lepidoptera > Geometridae > Plemyria > Plemyria rubiginata. The sequence goes on from OY754910.1 coordinate 13,153,657, forward strand.
CACCTTTTTTATTTTCCCGACGACCGCGACCACGGCTATTGCAACATAGCCGAAACGTCGGGAAAATAAAAAAGGTAAATACGCGATAAATGCCCGTGAAATATCTTAAATAAGTATAATAGGAACATGTAAACTAGTTATGATAGTCGTAGTATGAAATTAATTTCCACAACAAGTTGAAACTAACACTAAATTGAACTTTTGCACTGCAATACTAAATAACCTTCAGCAATGTAACAAGTTACGGAGCCTACAGACTACACAATAAGCACTCTATCCCGTTGCAATATAGTCTAAAATCGTTAAACCACAGAATTTCGTGACCAAAAAATTCGATAAATCTTGTGAAGCGTCTGCAATTATTGTTATCAGAAGGTCGATAAATAAATATTTATGGAAACATTATGCGGGCGAAATTGTCACAATTTAAACAATTATACGGCTAACGAGAAGCGGCGCAGGCGCTGAGGGTGGCCGCTCGATTGCTCGCAGGATGCTCTACTTCAAAACATTAAAAAAAAAGTAGGTAGGTACCTTACCGATTGACATAAAACTTAGATCGAATATGTTTAGTAACCTGCAGTACAAGTACCGTTCTTATCGATCGCTTAATTGACATTTAGAATCGTCAAAAATTCGTTAAAAATGGTTTCAACAATGGTTACCACTTTTAACGAATTTTTACGATTCTAAAATCAAATTAAGCGGTCGATAAGAACGGTACTTGCACTGTTGAACAAAGGCTTAATTTTATTTCGAAAAGTTACTAGAAACTGGGTAATAAAAGGAATCAAATAAACAGAAAACGCCTGAAAATTGATATGAATATGAATGACTACTAATACGCGAACGAGGCCGAGGGCGACAGCTGGTAAGTAATACTTTTGACGGCGAAGTAAAGCATCTTACCTACAAAATTTCTCCAAATGTCGTCAGTTCGGAACATTATAATTTATTTAGTCATTTCGTATCACAATGACTCGGGCGGCTAATGAAGACCTCACGATTTGAGTAACAACTCTAAACGAATTGAGACATTACTCGTGAATTACACTATGGTGAACACTTCTCTTTTGCGCTCAAATTTGGGTTTTATGTGATCCCATCACTTTGTTTGTATCAGTTTCTGTTTATTTCCTTTTTATCGCCCTTCAAAGTTTTATTTTTCGACTCAAATTGCATCACTGGCGGGCGAATAAAAAACAACGAAATTTTGTTATACATTCTCTTTCTGGTGCCTTTGCTTTTGGGATATTGACGCTGTAACTAGAAAAAGAAAACTGAAAACACGGATCATGAACTTGAGGCATAGATGTTAGGCCTCATGTGCCTGTAATTACACCGGCAACCACACCCTTCGAAACGAATGTGTCTTAACCTGAATGTGCCCTACGATGTCTTTAGCAACTAGAAGCATCAAATGCTAAGCCTCATGTGTGTTTGGTCAATTTAAAGTTTAAGACTAACTACTGTTTACTTACTGTTGTACTGTAAGAGCATTGAAAAAATAAATAAATAAACAAGGGGTTCGCGGCCGCTGGTTTTCGGCCCGAGTGAAAGACCAAAGAGGCTCATTTCCTTCCAAATCTCAATACAATCCACCTTCAGAACAATACAATTGAATAAACACAAGGCCAAGGTAAGTACAGGTGAGATCAATTGAGAAAAAAAACAGAAAGTTATTGCAATATCCGTTTTGTCAAACAATAAAAAATGCTTCCCACACCCCTAATTGCAACCACGTTTACCGAGACAATGCGTGTAAAACTCCTTTATTTAAGGCTATTGTTACGCGGCAATAGTGGCAGATAAGACAAGGTAACAGAGGGTATCAGTTCAAATTGGCATGGACAAGTGTGAGTGGCCTTCGTGCTGCAAGGGTTCCAATACTGAAAACCTTCCTACTAAAGTATATACTTTAGTAGGTATTTTTTCAGTCATACTGATTATAGTGCACGCTAAATTGTTCGTATGCCCAAATAGTAGGATCCATTGAAGTCAATTTTTACAACTTTATTAGTACTGTTTTCGCTAGAATAGTTATTTATATTATACTTAATTAAAATACCACAGAGAGGATTAATATGGCCCCAGCAGCGCTAGGATGAAGAGCGCAAATCGTGTATTTATTTTGCCTAATTTCACAAACAATAACAAATTTATAATTTGATTCTTCACATAATAGTCATTACCTGGTACAAAACCCTAAAAAGTCTGTAAAATTGCCGCGTGTTTGTTTACTGGTAATCCATAACACCTGTATAGCTATTGTTTCTTAGGCGATTAGGGGGTACTGTAGCCTTCGCCTCTTTAAACCTTATCCCAAACATCTGGTTGGATTTATGTTAATATTTATTATGTTGTGTTATTATACAAAAAGGTAGGTATAGGAAGCCTTTTTATTTGTTATGAATTTCAAGTTATGAATAATTTTCGCTTATACAAATAATACCTATATTTAAGGTATCTTTGGGTAAAGATTTCCTGCATTGCTTATTGCCATTCTCCTAGACTTCTATTACTTTCAATAAACTTTGAAAGACTACATTAATACCTAAGAATAAATAATAACTCTCTTATTCATAATCCCTGCCATTTATAGCGGCTCTATAGAGTACTCTGTATGTAGTAGTAAGAGTAAGTAGTAAGAATCGTCAAGCGAGCCACTGCCCCTATATGACGACCACGACCACTCTGTCAGGAGTGCAACGACCAAGAACAAGATAGAGTACTGTCACTTTCATGCCAACGAAAAGAGAGAGCACCAGACAATTCTTTATTGCACATAAATAAATTACATTAGGCGAACTTAATGCCAATTAAGCATTTTCTTCCAGTAAACCTTTGGGTTTTGTGGAGTGGGTGGTAGTGCTCTTTGAACAGTATAGAGGACTGACTTATCGGTCTGACAAGCTATTGGTGCCCTTATTGATCATTATGAGTATGGGCATAAGTCTATAATTCATAGGTTGATCCATTTTCAACCTGCTGTCAAAGGTATAAGCTTTTGTTTATCTGTTCTTCTTCTTTTTGTTGCTGTCACACTGTTTCGAAAGCAACAACTGTGTGGTGAAAGGATTTTAGGTGAGCCTCAGACCACAGGGGCCAGACGATTGAAGGCCCGCTAAATAATAGTGGACTTCTTCTGTATGGGGTTGATGATGATGGGTAAACAATGCAGTGATTCACAATATTTATTTACCTGGTCACTGTGGGAATACTATCCCACCGCGCGTGCGTACTAACGCTGCGCCTGATCATCACAAAAAAGGTTCCGGCTAGTTTCTTCAATGCAACCGCTTTTTTTTATCTCAGGAGAGTTTTAGTAATGGTGTTCCGTATGATTTTAATTACGGCGTGCTTTACTATTGACTGAAATTATAAATAAATAATACTGGACAATCCACATAACACCATCTAGCCCCAAAGTAAGCTACTCAAAGCTTGTGTTATGGGTACTAGATAACTGATATATTATACTTAAATTTTAGAAGCAGATAATTTTTATTATACATAAAAACACCCGGATAAAAACAACGGAAAAAATTCTGCAGATCGTACACAAATTTGTTCCGAGGCGGGAATCGAACCCGCATCCTCTTGAGTCGCAGGCAGACTCTCGCCCGCTGCGGAATGAAAGTGTATTATGTATATTGTGATTTGACCGAAAATGTTTTGAAGAAGCCACCGCCATTTTCTTCAAAACAATTGACTGAATCGACTTTGAACTGACCGTGACTAGAAACTTTTATCTCTGATATCACTTGACACTAGCAAGATTGTCTGTAGACACAACACTGTAATGTTAATTACCCGTATACATATATATCATAAGTGCTTCATATTTAAGGAATCATAAAAGTATTTTTTTCAAGTAGGTGCCTGAAACCGTGTAAAATATTGTTGATTGTTACGAGTGTTTTTTAATCACCATATATACTTTTTTTTTACAAAAATTATTACTTAATTTTTCATTTTACTATACGTGTCAAGATTGATCCTCTCTCGAGCGGTTGTATTTATTAATCTTATAATTGGTAGCTAATCAAATAAGTAGGTGCTCTTCTTTAAAACTTAAATTAGGACTGTTTTGCAGCTTTTATTTGAAGGAACCCCAAAACCCACCGGTCATTCATTCAGGGGTTGAATGAGCCGCCTACCTGGCAAGGGTGGCAAAATAAGGTTGTTTTCATAATGTTTATTTTTTGCACCGGATGTGCGGCAAATTGGAGTCGGAAGACCGTTAGAGGCTCATTCATTCATACTGTGAGAACGGAGGAAGGGTCTACTCGCTGTTTCGTTTCGGAATGGCTCTATCATTTCTGATAATTCTATCAAAACGGCTCCATTTACAAATACAGCGATAGTTATTTGCTCAAAGCACCATAAGCAGTACTGCCTGTCCTAATGCTGCTAGTGATTAACACTTAAATGGATGAAAACTTTAACATAATTTTCTCAACGATTGCAGACTTCAACATTTAATTTTATAGCAACAAATAAGTTTTAATATATTTTATGTAAACAAGCAATAACATAATTTTGATTGCGTCACGTCTGAGTATCTCATATTTTTACAACTAATAAAATCCTGGAACCAATATTAAAAATATTTTACTACAAGATATAAAACATTTGACTCGTTTTATGAATTTGGTGACATACAAGGCCGCTACGAGAGGTCACGCTACGGCTACGCGCGTAGGCGCCTACGAGCGAAAGTTGAGATTCTCTGCTACGAAATCTCGGCTAGACAGACTGATCATAGAGCAATATAGTTGTAAAATAAAATTGAAAAGGCTCTATTAGTTTTCTGAAGAAAACATCTGCCCTGGTTTTTTTAAAGTATAGATTCTAAAATTTTGATACTAATTCATATTATCCAAAATGGTTTCTGCTAATATTTTTTCTAAATTCGCAAAACTTTAGTGTCTAGTTTTCAAACCTGGACTATGTTTAAAATCTTGAAATCCAAATCATCAAGTCCCTTAAAACAGATTTTGCAATATATTAAAAAAAACAGAAAATTCTATATTTTTCACTACAATCTTAATTTTTTTACTGTAAAATGATATGCAATAGGAAATAACCTAAGAGTAATTTTAAAAATATTTGTCAAGAATGCGAAAAAATCTCAGTCAAAAAATTCAGCCCCAAATAAAGCCCACCAATCCCTAATCACACCATAACGAGCATATTAATCATCCCACGAGATAAATTACAGACGCGTGCCTCGCGAATGAGTGCGAACGTAGCCCATGTCACTGACGAGTGGGGAGTCAGCCAGGCGACGGAATGTCCACGCGGCAATACGTACCTCACGCGGCATCTACATAATAGAGCTTTTATTTTTTAATTTCGATATTGTATAGATTGTTATTTTGAAACGTATTAAACAACTATAATTATCGAGTAAGCATGATCACAATTTATATAAATTTGCGTTTGTTTCAAAGTAACTCGTGTTTATTTATAATAGATTAATTTCTTAATTTATCTGAATTTGGTAATTTTTGATCACAAAATTAATTATTGATATTTGACGAAAGCGACGACGAATGATTGTAATTCGTTTCAGGGCAAAGGTTATGATTGAATATATTTTTTCCACGTCTCAATCACATGAGCCCAAAACTTTTATCCAAGCTTCGATAATCAAACCTCATGAAACTGTCGTAGTTCCGGAACAATACTATTTGTTTCGGAACTTCGGAAGCTAGACGTTTTAGGTATCAGCTAGTTGTGTTGGTGTGGACTGCGACGTCGCGCCGGGGCGGCGGGTGCCGGCGCGCTCGGGCCGCAGTCGCGCGCGGTCGCTAGCGGCGACACAACGCACGACGGCGCGTGCGATGGAGCGATGAGGCCTCGGGGCCGCGCCGCCTGGTGTGCGTGCTGGTGGCTGCTGTGCGTGGTGGGCGCGCGCGCGGCGCCGCTGTCGCGCTACTGCGAGCGCGCCGACGTGGCGTGGCGAGCCTACCGCGCGCCGCACGCCTTCGAGGCAAGAGTTCTGAGTCTGGCGAGGGACGCCGCCACGGTGCAAGTGCGGCGCCCGCTGCGGCGGCAGGCGCACTGGCCCAAGGCGGACCAGGTGCTGCGGCTGCGGCTGCCGGCCGAGACCCGCGAGTGCAGCGGCCGCTTCGAGCTGCCGCTGCGCAACCGCAGGACGTACATCGTGTTCGCGGAGCGCCACGGCCGCGAGGCGGTCGCGCTGGGCCCGCCGCTGCGCCGCACCGCCGCGCTCATCAAGCGAGTGCGCGCTGTCTACAAGCCGGGCTACAGTGAGTGCCGCATGCCGCGTGCCGCGTGCCGAGTGCCGCCTAGTGATCACGTCTCCGTAGGTAGGCCTAGCCTGAGGAGCTCTCTAGCTCGATTCGAGGTCCCGTTCCGTTTCCGAGAAGGTGAACCACAAGTGACCCTCCACGCGAGTCTATCTGTTCGGGATCAGACGAAAACTCGGAGTCGGTCTCTTTATTTCCTCGCGGCTAGGATGCGTGCGGATAGTGGAAGAAGCAGCGAGTCCGTACATAAATAGAATTTAAGATCCGATAAATACTCGCAACAAATACGCGATGGCAGGTGTATCGTCGGAACGAGTAGCCATTATGAGTCCATTTTAGGGCGAAGAGTGAATAGTGGTCAGCGCTAACGTGGCCGAGGCAAAACATACTAAGCGCGTACCACTTATACGCGGACCTTATTTATGCACCCTTCATAAACGGTCAGTTGGATAAGGAAATGGATATAAAGCACAAGACGTTACGTCTGTACGTGTGTACGAGTCATTTCATTGTAATTAAACCGTTGGATCTAGTTAAAATATTTCGTTGAAAGCAAAAACTTATGAAACAAACAATTTTTTGTCGAATTCTTAAGTTTATTAAAGGTCTAATTAAAATTCTAGAAATAATTATCTCAGCGTTGGTATGCAACTAACACGTAAAGCTTACAAAAAATATCCAAATCACAGTTAGCAAATATGTTTAATATTTTTATACCTAAACCATTACTATTTAAAAAATGACATGAATGACAAAGATAACTAAATCAAGGTTACACTAAAAGCTTCCCTAACGTACCTATTTAACATCAAAAGTGTGATTTACTTTCTCAAAAACACCTGAATATTAATAGCAATACATACAGTTGAAGATACTAAACAGCTAAACATCTTAGCTATTTCTACAGTCAATCAAAATCTCAATAACATAAATAATTTTTCACGTAAAAATTTGGCATTCATCATTTTGTTCTTCAGTCTCCAGGCTTTAGTATATGTCCCAATTTTCTAACGTTTAATAGCACACGTGTCCAGAACGTAAAACCAAACCAATATTTACCAGCTATTTTCCCAACACATTTCCAGACTTTTTTAATCCAGCCGATAAATCTACCACCGGAAACCGAGGATTTGCCAAAATACAGTAAAACTTATACGAATTATGTGTTGATACGACCTAACACTTTCATGAGAAAGAAAAAGTTTTATTACATAGAATATAGACATCATAGATAAGCGTGATCGGTTGAACAAGCATGCACAGTGCAAGAGATGAGTTTTGGATTCTAAATTAAAGAAAGAACGCAAAGACTTATGTGTAAAAGGAAATCCGTAAAAGATTGTACACAGGGTTGACTACTTTTCTACAGGCATTTAAACATTTGCACTTATCATGTACCTAGCATCTCAATAAGCATGTGTTTGACTTGAGTCATAGAATAGTCTTTCTGTCTGTCCTCATCCCATGTCAAATTGGGTCAGCACATACTTAATAATATGTATTCTTCTTCCACTATCTTCTATCATCCTTCTTTCATTCATACTCATGTAATATTTCGGACAGACCTTCTTTTCTGTGATCTACCTCTTCTTTTATAGCTATCAAAGAGTTCTAACGCGTAAAAACAAGTAATACACAGTTTGACAGCCTACGTAGCTCAGTTGGTAGTAGCTCTGCCTTCTGCGCCGTAGGTCGTGGGTTCGATTCCCACCGTGAACAAACATTTGTGTGATGAAAATAAATGTTTGTTCTCTGTCTGGGTGTTATATAAATAAAATAAAAATAAATAAATAAATAATGCTGGACAATCCACACAGCACTATCTAGCCCCAAAGTAAGCTACTAAGCTTGTGTTATGGGTACTAGATAACTGATATATTTAATACATTATATAATTACATAGATAGATATTTTTTATTATACATAGAAAACACCCAGACCAATGAACAAATTTCTGCAGATCATACACAAATTTGTTCCGAGGCGGGAATCGAACCCGCAACCTCTGCGTCGCAGGCGGACTCTCGCCCGCTGCGCCACTGAGGTCGTCATATATTATTATAAGTATGTATTTACAAAAAAAAGTATTATAAGTAGTATATCAGCTATCTGGTTCCCATATTACAAGCATAAGCTTAGTTTGGGGCTAGATAGTGCTGTGTGGAAAGTCCACCAATATTTATTTATTTTATTTTATTTATTAATACATTCATACAAATTACTAAAGGCACTAAGTTACTAAAAAGTGACTTATTATTATTGAGATGATCAAATTCTCTACCAATATTTGTTTTGCGTTTCGGTGTTGTGAACTCATACTTGTTAATTACGATACGTATTGAAAACTGGAATATTTATTTGATAATTTGTTGTGTGTGAATAACAGTTAATCTTAGTTACTATTTTATGAAAGAAACAATGTTGCATCATTACACCGTTGATATACAAGAAATTTCATTTCAATAATCGTCTTAAATGAGCGATCGCGAATTTAACTTACTCGACGAAATCAGACAAGTCTCGACTAGATCGAGTGACGTCATCCATTGACGAATTGACTGACCTAATTTCTAATCAAGATTGCAACCACTGCGTATAGTACGATTCTTAAATTAACTGTCCATATTTTATGTCACTACTTTTACCCCTTTCACATAGGCACATTTAGCCTGGCCTTTCGGAAAAGTATTAAGGGCGCGGCGACAGCGGCTTGCAGTTTCGAGGTGCGATTGGCTATTATTTCATTTCGGGGAGGTTGTTTGAAAGAATAACTATCCAGTGACACGCATAAATACTGTTCAAATACAAATAATACAATAATATAAGGGAAATTGCTTGAGTCAGAAATCATTTTGGTATTAAGTAAACGTAAGGCCAAACATACTAATACCAAAATGATTTCTGATTCGGGCATGTTTCTCTTATATTATTGTGTTATTTGTGTTCGAACAGTATTTATGCGTGTCACTGGATAGTTATTTTTTCAAACAACCTCCCCGAAATGAAATAATAGCCAATCGCACCTCGAAACTGCGAGCCGCTGTCACCGGGCCCTTAACTTGCCAAAACCCAGAAGTTCCTTTTGCAAGGGGCCTACTGAAATAACACGTGAAATATACCTACCTGATTCATACTAGCTACAAAATTTTTATTCAAGAATATTTAATTTTTTATTAGTACTTAACATGAAACTTGAACTAACAGATTGATAATTTCTAAAATTCCCATGTATTTATTAAGTTACTGAACTTTTAAAAATATTGTGCTTTCTGTTTACCCGCTCTGTTAGCAAAATGTTTATCTGTCTGTGTAGTATCCTTCATTTCTTTGTGCGCTGGATCTCGATACCACCACTGTAAATCTGTCTCGACGGTTTTGATGTGCGCGCTCATATGTTTTTTTATTTGATTTACGTTCTAAATATTAGAAACGATGGAGTAGAATAATATAAGATGCCCTAATTTGTGGAAGCAGCCCCCGATAAATCTTGCTCAGTTTGTTACAAAATTATGGATACATACCAAGTTCTACGAATTTAAAATCACTTTTGTACCTATCTTGTCGTTATGTTATTAAAATATCAATTAGATTTTATTTCTAGATGTCTCTCAATATTTATTGACCAAATCATTTACTAAAACATACACTAAATTTAATTTCAGCCGCTACAAAATACAGGAATTTCTTAAAACTAAGTTATTATTATAAATTTTTAAAAATGAATACCTATTAATAAATTTCATAAAACGTATGGGAACACTGATTTTGCACAGAAAACTATGATGTGAATACTTTACTCTAGAAAATCTGGGAAATTAGCCAAATAGTTGATGATTTGTGAGGGAAAACAATAGTAAAACAGAATACAGTACAGTCAACAAGAATGCTAATATACCAAATGCGTCATAGATTTGCCTAAATCTAGATAGGTCGACCAGCCTGGCCCGTAAATGCTGGTCTTACGTCTATTGTATTTAAACATTTATTATATTTAAAATGTTTAATTATATGTATCTGGTGTGGACATGCTTTTAGATTGAGTTCAGGCATAAATAAAAACGACTTCGATGGTATGGGAACGTATAGAGACGCCCCCAAGATCACATAGCAAACAGCCCTGAACTTGCCAACGACGATACTTAGACGATTAAGCCCACCCTCCACCTAATTGACGACCGTCGAAGAGGACCTAAGAGTATCTCGACATAGCCACCGCACAAAAGCGTGCGCAGAGGAGAAAACAGACAAGGACGGCCGACCCCAAGTAAATGGGATAAAGAGTCGAGGGATAAATTATTATATACTGGCTGCGCCCCAAGGTTTCACCCGCGTAGTTAAATCCTGGTATTCCCACGAGATATAAAGTAGCCTATGTGATATTCCAGACTATAGTCTATCTCAGTGTCTAATTTCATCTAGATCCAACCAGCCGTTCCGGCGTGAAAGAGTAACAAACATCCATCCATACTTACAAACTTTCGCGTTTATAATATTAGTCAGATTTTAGGCTTCCCCAGCACCTAAACCATACTCTCTGATAATTTTCAGGAAAGTCATTCTTTTTAAATACACCTAGCCACGTGTGTACTGACTGTTTTTTTCATTACCGTAGAACCACGGGCCTATCGCAATTATATTTGTTTCATCTTGGTGGAACAACGTTAAAATCTAAAGATACAACGATCGTAAAGTATAATAATTCCACGTTCGTATGTTAATATTTATTAGGACAGTAAAGCCAACAGAGCGGCACTGTAACTGATAATGAAGCTGTGACTGAAGCGAGGTGTGTCTGTAACAATGCTAAGCTGGATATACTAAAGCATTTAGAACTTAGTTGCTGTTGTAAACGGCTGCATCAAAGAGCAATAGTAAAGAATTGTAAGAACTATGAAGAATCTATTATTAAACAACACAATGAAATCGGCAAAGCTTTGGAGCTACAAAACCGCAGACGGACGAATAAACGGACACACATAGGACCCAATCACCCTAACTTCTAGCACTCGAGAGTAACGAAATTCAACTGTTTACAAATCTCTATTATACTACCACTAGCATCCCGCCCGCCGCCCCTGCTTTGCACGGGTGCACATATCATGCATGTATTATACATATAAACCTTCCTCTTGAATCATTCTATCTATTAAAAAAAACCGCATCAAAATCCGTTGCGTAGTTTTAAAGATTTAAGCTTACATAGGGACATAGGGATATAGGGACATGGGGTCAGAGAAAGCGACTTTGTTTTATACTATGTAGTGATTAAAAAATATTCAAACCTTTCTTCATACAAATTTTGATACGTTGTAAAAACAATGTAAAACTGATTGAATCCTCAATCAAATTGTCGTCGAAATCACTTTCGTTTCTTGATGTTCGTTTTCCCAGGCAGTTAGTGCGGTAATCGCCAGCAAGTTCATAATCACGGTGCAAAGTTATTAGCTAAAACCAACACTTGAAATAGTACTTAAATGTACCTACAACGTGGGAACTTACTTTTATGATAAAACAATGGACGTGGCAACTGGTTATTAGATGATGCTAATGATTTCGAAATATAATAAAGATACATGATGTATGTTCTGCAAATAAGTTTGATTTGTATTGAATAAATACATTTTGGTGGAAATTTCACACAGTACTAGTCCAAAACCAAGCTCAGCCTGTATACGGGCACATTCGTAAGACCCTTGTGACAAAATAATGTAATCATGAAGCTCCTGCGGTGCAAATAAAAATTTGTAGTAAGTTAAATCAACGCTTCAAGACGGATACCGGCCCAATAGAGCCCCTCTGATTAAGTCGTGATTATGTAGGTGAAAAATAAACCACGAACTAGATATGTTTTTTATCTACTCTGCCTGAAAGCCAGCGCTGCGCGGCATGTAGATACCTACATTTTTAGGCAGCAAAAGCTGTTGACATGCCATTTGGTGACGGGACTGCCCAGCCTAGCCGCTTTCAATAGAAAGCGCTGGCTCTCAGGCAGAGTAGATAAAAAACATATCTAGTTCGTGGTTTATTTTTCACCTACATAATCACGACTTAATCAGAGGGGCTCTATTGGGCCGGTATCCGTTTCCGACAATAGTGGCCTTGCAATTAACGCGTGGTTCCGCCCCGCCCGTGTCGTTAATTGTATTTGTCAATCGATGCATCAGCTGCTGTCGATTTATTAGGTCATTGCAGATGTGATGGCGCGGTGACAGACGGGGGACGTAATCCTCAAGTGGATGGATATGTCACGCCTCAGCAGGAGTCAACGCTGTTTGGATTATCTTGAAACTGTGAGGGTGTGAGACATTGGTTTTAAATTTTGGGTTCACTTTGGTGGCTCAGCACTCAGATTCCTACAAAACGACCGGTCGTATAATTGTTTTGTGAATTTTCTCTAACTTTCTAGATCAAAGAGACTATTGACGAACCGAAGCAAAATCTCTTCGAAATTGGTCTTCGAAGACATTAATCTCCCTCTTTTTAATTGATTTTATTTGGCTTGATAAGATCTCCAAGATCTAACGGTCGGAAAACTTCCCAGACGACCCGTCGTCTAATTGGGAATCGCAAGAATGCTTCAACGACGTCATGTGACAAATAAAAATTCCACAATTTGAATATATTAGCGGCAGACGAGACGGCTAGACTCTGTTAAAAACTACAGAAATAGATCGGGTTCAGTGAATAGATAGCACAGTGAAAGTGAATTTTAAAACGCAATGCTGACGTACAATTTTCTTGCAGGAAAATCATAAAATCTTATTCAAGAATCAAAAACTATCCTCACTGATTTATCAACGCTAGCTTCACAATACTCTTTTCCAAGATAATTCTTTGTTAAACCATCTGAATCCCAACTAATATTATAAATGCGAAAGTAACTCTGTCTATGTGTCTGTCTGTCTGTCTGTCTGTCTGTTACGCTTTCCCGCTTAAACCTCTCAACCGATTTTGATAAAATTTGGCACAGACAATCTTTAGACCCTGAGAAAGAACATAGGCTACCTTTTATTGCGAAAAAAAGAGATGAAGAGATTAAAAGTATGCAGACGAAGTCGCGGGTACCAGCTAGTAATAAATAAATAATGCTGGCCAATCCACACAGCACTATCTAGCCCCAAAGTACGCTATTCAAAGCTTTTGTTATGGGTACTAGATAACTGATATATTTAATACATTATATACTTACATAGATAGATATATTTTATTATACATAGAAAACACCCAGACCATCGGAACAAATTTCTGCAGATCGTACACAAATTTGTTCTAAGGCGGGAATCGAACCCGCAACCACTTGCGTCGCAGGCAGGCTCTCGCCCGCTGCGCCACAGAGGTCGTCAAAATGAATGACTTTCAGTTGCAGTTGTAAACCTAACTGGCTAGTAGTCGTGGGACAGCTTCACCAATTTACCCATTAACTCCAATTGACAGGTCTAACAGGAGTATTTATTAACTAAATAATGTAGTTTGACCGAAACGAGTGCGTTCGTATCTTTGCAGTTTTATTGAAAAGCGCATTGTTGTCCACTACAGATCTTAAATTGAACCGTAGTTTATAAATTCCTTGAGTTGAAGTTATGACATGATTCTCTACTGCTTTTAGGTAGTCCGCAGATACACAATAAAAAAACTTATTTGAGCACAGAAGAAATAGGTACAAGCTACATACAAAAAAAATTCTGAAAAGCTACATATTGATGTTAATATGAAAAAAAATACAAAAATAAATAAATTAATTTATTTGGTTTTAACTCTAGGGCATATAGCATTAACTTGAGAATTGCAATATTAAATTTTTGGTTTGGATATGGTATCTCTTACAGGAGTAATGAGCGATAACTACAAACATTTGTTTAACTCGACCTGCAATAATCGTGTGACTGATATGGAGTCGGCTAGTTTTTGCGAGCGGGCTTCTGCCATACTTACCCAGCCCGTTACGGTACTACGATTTTATTTTATTTACTAGCGGCGGCCGCCGACTCAGTTTGACTTGAATTGTTCATTGTTCAGCTTAGCTTTGACTGCGTGTAAGTTTAACTTTAGTTTAATCTGTCTCTAGTATAAGACAATAGTTTAGTAAACTATCGAAATTATAGCTTTGCTTAGTCTAACGTTGTTGATATGTATGTACTTTCTGACCAAAAACGGAGACATGAACTGTGTACAACACTTTAAGTTTTATCCAAATCTGTTGAACCGAATCGGATATGAGTGGAAACGAAAATACAGTACCTACTTTAGGCACACACACACTCATACTCTCTCATCTCCTCCCACATTTTCGTAGTTCGTAGGTAGTCAGTACTAAGGGATCTATAAAGGGACATCTACTTTACCTGAGTCAGAGTTGTTTTGGTTTTGAGTTTTATTATCTAAACGAATGTTATGGTACTTGGTAAATGAGTTTTGCAGACGTAGAATCTAAGTAGGTATTTGGATACTATAATTACTACCACGAGTAATACTCGTAGTTTTATTTACGCAATCACGTATCGGATGCACTTGTATCCGATTGTCGACCTCAGTGGCGCAGCGGGCGAGAGTCCGCCTGCGACGCAAGAGGTTGCGGGTTCGATTCCCGCCTCGGAACCAATTTGTGTATGATCTGCAGAAATTTGTTCCGTAGGTCTGGGTGTTTATGTATAATAAAAAAATATGTATCTATGTAAGTATAAAATGTATTAGATATATCAGTCGTCTAGTACCCATAACACAAGCTTTGAGTAGCTTACTTTGGGGCTAGATGATGCTGTGTGGATTGTCCAGCATTATTTATTTATTTATTTATTATTATTGTCGTGATTTATTTTCAACAAACCGACATACACTTCCCAAAATCATAAAGCAGTGCATAAAATGTAAAAGCATAATTTTATTTGTGTAATTGTGAAGTTGTAAGCTTATTGTAATGATTATTGCTGAATTCATTTGGTGACAAAAACTTTAACCTGATAAGTTCGTTTACGAAATTCTGGCACGTGAGACTTTTCTTTTTAGGGAACCGATATTTAATTTTATTATAGAGTACGAAACAAATTAAGACCACGAAATAAAGAACCATATAGGTTATAAAAGAATAATAAGTAGATAAAAAAATCTTCATATTTTAATCCACTATCTAACATCTACTGCACCTGGAGAGGCACGGTAGATATCCTTTCAGATCACTACAACTGAGTTACCAACCTAAGGAGGGTAGTCAGAGAGACCTACATTTTGGAGTAGTTGCATGGTATTCCATACGGAACAAGTTGCAAGACCGCTGTTCGAATACTACCTGGTTTTTCAAGATGTTTTTCTTCACCGTTTGAGAGCATAAATAAAGCCAAGTCCATTTTTCGATCAAAAAAATCAATTGATTCGAACCAACAATTATGAGACGGGATCAGCCCAACTAAACCACCGGAGGACAGAGAGAAGATATAAACACAAAATCAGAATCAGAAGTTTCCGCAGTCACATTTATAATCACCTACATCCAAGTGGTAGCCTGTTCTGTAGTACGAAACAGAATCTCACAAACATGCCAAGCACAAGATACTTTTGAATAAATAAAGTCATTTTCGTCATGGCTTGTAATTGCACTGGTCGTAACACTGACACCATTAGAAGGTTTAGATCAGAGCGAGATTGCGATCCATCAGAGGTTTCTAGGAAAGAGCTCGGAGACAAAATATACCGCGGTTTGAGAGATGGCTACATGCACTATCTTGTATTTGTAAATTATAGCGTTTCAATACTTAGCTATAGAAGCACACTTTATTTCCTTTCACCACATTGTTTCAGAAGTAATAGTGACTCAGTTGGACAAGCATTTTATAATCTTTGCATCAGTATTGCGCATGGCGATTCAGCGTTTTGGGAACGCTTCCAATCGGCACTGATTTAGATCAGTGTAGCTATCACTAGATCGTTTGGAACTGTCTGTAGATAGCTTTGTGTATTGTGTATTTTGAACATTTAGTAATTACGTACGTTTATTTTAATTTATATTTGAACCCAAAAACGATCCTTCTCTTTCTTCTTGTCGTGTCACTAGTTTCTTTCGAAACAGTGTGGTGGATGGATTACAAGTGCGCCTCAAAGAGGCTTCTTTTGAGCATTCAAAACGTACCTAAAATCATTGTCATCAGCCTGAAATCCACTGCCTCAATCATAAGCTTCCAGGAGAAACAGTTCAAAGCTTTCTCTATCTACCAACTTCCCAAGATCTTCATAATGTTATCAGTCCATCACTGTATTTTTATAGTAGGAATACTAGTCTTCAGATATTAAACCTAAAAATGTCTCACCTTTAAATTTCAGCATTCGCCTCGATCCAAAACCACGTTCAAACTTTTTTTTCTTTATTATTGTCCAAAAGGAAGCGACTCGCTGAGTGATACGCGACACATGACGCCACAGCGAAAGCTAAACGACGCAAAAGTCCCCCATCGTCGCATCGCAAATTAAACTCTAACAGGTAAACGACAGGGTCGATATTTGTATAGGAGAGTGACGCGCGCGCACGGTCTCTGAACTCCTAAAATAATATTTCAGTTCGAGCCACTTCAGATGTTACGTAACCGGTGGTATAATTATAAAGCTAGGACCAAGTTCTAAGGCAAAGTTAACGCGAATCACATATCATATCACATATTTGGATAGACAGACGACAGACCCGGATCTTAGTCCAAACTGATGTAAGCGCTTGAATGTTTTTTTCTACGTTCCTTTTCTCGATTTCGAAGAACTGGTAAAAATTAGGTGCTTTGAGATCTACTTTGAGATGTTGATACTTGATGATGTTCTCATGAACTAACAAATAAGAACGCTTAAAACGGGTCAAATTATGGCAACTAATTTGTAAAAGCAAAAACGTGCTTGTTACAAAACAGCTGGTGAACTACTTAACTTATGCTCTGCTGGCATGGATTTACTAGTTCACAATATGCTAAAAAAAATACGGTACCGGTAGCAACCCCGCTGGACCCTACCGTCGAGGGTTAGAATCCAATCGTGTAGCCATGGATTTCTGATTCGCAAAAATCATAGTGCGTAATGCTAGTGGTCACACGAATTGACCATGCCTTTCCTGTCGGACCTCAATCTAAGTGGACTACGCTGTGAGGATAATAGGTGCTAGGCAAGCATACTCCATCTAAACCGAGTCCCAAGCACTACACCATCAAGAAGGAGCATGAGTGAAAAAGTTACCTCTGTCTGATTGACAGAGGCAAAGAGCTCTATTGAATTGAATAGCAGAAATAATGCGCAATACAGAAACTTAAGCAATTTCTTAGCGGAATCATGTTCAAGTAGAACAAGTACCTTCAAGAATCTTGGATGAAATAGACATAAATCCTAAAAACCACAAGATGGTCCAGCCGTACGATACAAAGAAGCCCGCTATGCGCCAATCTGACCAATTACCAGCCAACCTGCGTAAAAGGTAAAGCATGGGATTAATTTTCGAATCGTTAGAAAAACTTCATCATCCTATTAAGGGCTGGCGCCTGCATCCGTCTGTACGTGCGCCGCTTTTGTATGTAGTTATGTTGAATATGGATATTCGGAGATCGATAGATATTGGTGGACAATGCATTGTTATCATATTGCGGGCAAAAAGTTACTGTACTTAACTTAAACGAACTTAGTTTGCGAACAAGATCCGCAAGATAAAGTGACGACCGACGGACTAGAGTTTTACCGACGAGCCATAAGACCGCGGTATTACTCGCACGTCGATCGTCGAGATCGTCGTCGGCCATTAGGAATAGATAGATTGGCAAATTGGTATAAAAAATAGATAGTGACAATACTACTAAGAGCAGTAGACCGCTCTTTGTGAAGACTTCGGGGAAGTACTACCACCACGCCTTTTTCTATCTCGCCTTTTTCTGCCGCCAAGCAGTAACGCTGTGTTACGGTTCGAAGAGTGTGGTTGCCGGTGTAATTACAGGCACATGAGGCCTATCATCTGTATGCCTCAAATTTTAGCTGTTACTTTTACCTATAGCGATACCTTACAAAGCACGTCCTTTAAGCACGTTTATCACTGAGACAAGAGTTAAAAAGAGAGTGTTTGGAATCACTCCAGCCTTGCAACGTTCACATATTGAAAATGCATGTTTTTTCAGATCTTTTATCCATTGAAACCCCTCGCAGAGTACTTCACCGCTGGTCTACGAGGCTTTCCACTGCGTCCTTGACGTATTTTTTTTTTTACTTTTGTTTTCTTTATGTTCGTGCATTTTTGCAAAAGGCTTCCTGAGATATTTCTGAACGGTAAAAATGTATTCCAAAATGCGCACGCACAGGTGTAATCAGACTATGTCAATCAGTGAACTTTACAAAGTGACCCAGTGCGCTTTGCTACATAATCGAATACTTTCTTCCCCGCATTTCGGCCGACATTTTCACTCACCGCGCCCTCCCAATTAATTCTAAATGTCATATGGATCCGAATACTTCATTGCTTAAGTTATGGACGGATAGCGAGTTAAAAACTATCCTGTTAGCAAACAGGAATTAATTAATCCATCCATCCAATCCACTAAAAACTATCACCATGCTTATTTGTGCCACCAGTAGCGTTGCTGTGTTTCAGTTTTCAAGGGTATGCCTCAAGTTCTCAAGCCGTAGAGCATGTGTAGGATCGTGCCCTAAGGCTTGAGTGCGTGACTTGCGAGGTAATGCTTTGTTATAACTGATTACTTGCTACTTAACGTCAGGTGGACCATCTGCTTATCTTTAAATATCTTATGCGTTCGTCCTACTTTTCTTCCTCAAAACGTATGCATAGACATCGTAATCATATCATCCGCTTGAAGATGTCCACTGCTCTATAGATATTAGATAGCAATATATCTGATATTGCTATCATATACTGTTCTATAGCAGTGGACATCTTCAAGCTGATGATAATTGATCCATTCATCCATTCATCCCATCACATATCAATTGTGTCGCTTCAAGACTTGCGCTTTTGACTTGGCCCCCGTGCCCTCGACATTTTGCTTGTAAAAATGTACCGCATCACCCAGTCCGCAGTTATGCAACATGTCGTCCACCATCGTTTGCATTCGTTACCCGCGGTAGGAGGAATTGTAGTAATTATCGAGATTAATCGAACCGACAATGCCGCTGGCAAGTAGTGCTTTATTGTAAACTAGTAGCGCCCTGCGGTTTCACCCGCGTAGTTCTAAATCCCGGCATCCCACGGAATAAAAGTAATCTATGTGTTATTCTAATAATAATAATAATAATAAAAATATTTATTTATAAGGTGCATGTATAGTTGTAAGTTTTTGTGTATTTGATATTTTATGGATTGTTATAATTATCTGAAATAAATGAGTTAATAATAATAATAATAATTCCAGACTATAATATATCTCTGTACCAATTTTCACCAAGATCCGTTCAGCAGTTCTGGAGTTAGAGTGACAAACATCCATCCATACTCACAAACTTTCGCATTTATAATATTAGTAGGATTTGTTTTATAGACTGTATTAGCTACCCGCCCGCGCGCCCCTGCTTCGCACGGGTGCACATATCATGCATGTATTATACATATAAACCTTCCTCTTGAATCACTCTATCTATTAAAAAAACCTTTTAAAGATTTAAGCATACATAGGGACATGGGGACTTTTTTTCATACTATGTAGTGATTGGCATTTGTGGTCACTTCAGCTTAGTCGATCCTTTGAAAATCTGTTCACGATTAAATTTTATAAAAAAACGGCTGCGGCTTTTACGCATGCGGATCTACGCGACATACCATAAGAGTAGTAGAGCTCTTTGTGTGTGGCTCATCATAGGAAGTACTACCACCACACCTGTTTCTGCTGCCCAGCAGCAACGCTGTGTTTCTGTTTGAAGAGTGTGGTCGCCGGTGTAATTACAGATCTGTATGCCTCAAGTTGATGGACGCAGCTGTGCCCCCTACGTGCTACGTGTCCTACAAGACAATGCTTTATTTTAGGTGATAGTTACCACTTATTGTTCCATCAGCTAGTTGTTTTACACGGCTCGCACTCATTTTCAGGCTGACTTCTGCTTCTTCATAATCGTGATACAATTTTTTTCAAAACAGTGCAGTGAAAGGATTTTTAAGTGCGCCTCAAAGAAGCTCCTTTCCAGCACTTGGCAATATCTTATATATTTTTTTAGATTCTACGACATGCTGGTTTCCTTATATGATGTCTTTTTTAATACCTTTAGGCAAAACGTTTGACCGCAATCTCACCTGGTGTTAGGTAATGATGCAGTCTACGATGTGGCACGTTTACCTAGACAATACCTGTTCACTCTTCTCTTGAAAGCATCCAAATTATAGGTATTCGGAAAAATGTTTTCACCATTTCTCTAACGGTACGTCTTGTACTTGCGTTCCAAGAACTGAAAAATGCCGAATAGCTCATCTTTACTTTATGGCGCTTCACCGCTATTTTTATGCAACTAGCTTATATCAGACACAAGCTACGTCCCGCGGTTTCACCCGCGTAGTCTTAAATCCCGGTATTCCTACGGGATAAAAAGTAGCCTATGTGTTATTCCAGACTATAATATATCTCTGTGCCAATTTTCACCAAGATCCGTTCAGACGTTGTGGAGTTATATAGTAACAAACATCCATCCATCCATCCGTACTTACAAACTTTCGCAGTTATAATATTAGTAGGATGAATGCGGTAGGCCTAATTCGCGCTAGTCAATTTACAAGTTAGTAGGGTGACACCCATTGATGACGTGCGCGGGTGGCCTCACTGCACACTGGTCACTAATGGCCTCTTGATTATCAGCACTACCACATCGATACTAACGGAACTTATATAGGAAAATTTAACAGGAAAATTATGAAAATTATGGAATAACTAACATGAAAGTAAAATGATGTAGGCTCACGATTCATATCTGTATAAATCTCTCTAGCAACTATAACTAAAATTTTAATAACGATGACTTGTAATAAGCTTACCAAATAAATAATTTTTATTATTATTGATTAGTTAACTATCATAATATAGCTTTTACTTCAAATTAGATAGAGATAGCAAGTGGCTTAACAGCCGATTAGGATTGATCGGGCTTTCAGAAACCGGGGGTAAGAAAAACAAATTTATGAAATTTTACTAAAACGCAGTAGCAGTGGTTTGAGTTGTACATAAAACTTTTCAACAAATGAAATGAAATCGTTATCGATTTTGCTATGAATGCTGAAAACTATAAGTTGTAACCATCTCTTTCTGTTATGTTGTAACAATGTGTATTGTGCAAAGAAGGCTATAATTTTAGTGCTGTAAAATTAACGTAAGGATTATCAACAACAACATCATAATCTACACCAACAAATATATGCGGCGTATTTCATATCTGTCACACTCCTTGACATGACATGAATGTAGTAGGGACAAGCATTCCCTAAAAAGCCGCAATACAATGACCCTTTTTGATCTTTGAAAAATGAACTTTGATTAATAAATCTAGGTTCTCATGTACTGAGTATGCTGCAAATAGAAACTACCATCTAAGTACCTATCAATAAAATACCTTTGCCCATAAAATTGTAAAATAAATGAACAAACAAAGAATGTTTTTCAACCACCTGTCTGATACATGCATTTTCGCCCACCTTCATTGTTCCAAAGAGCTATAAATGTAACTTAGTTCTCCTCAGTATTACTAGTAGTTCTCCGTTGGTTAGTCTGTTGTAATGTGTGCTAAGGCAGTAGTAATTCCTGACGCTCGTCACATAGTCTGGTCAGAGCCTAATATGTAGGGTCCGACCTCGGCCAAGCGAGGTGTACCAAGTCATGAGAGGAAGCGGGCGATAACAACAAAACTGCCAGGGGGTCTACTACGAAGTGATAAATCCGAAATATCAGCTGAATGTTCGGACGTTTCCTGCTATGAACTACCACTCTATTCGGGGTCTGTAGTAAGACAACAATCGGAACTTCGGTCGGGTTTCCGTCGGGCCCGAACATTCGGGTGTGTCAATTCGGAGCAGACGCCCAGATTACCGGTAAGAGGACCGGTGTAATTACAGGCACATGAGTAGTATAAGTTGCTATTTGCATTGATATTTAACATATTGCATTTATACCAAAAAAAAGTTGTCTAGAAATGCTGTATATTTGTTTTTGGAATTCGATCTTATTTTATTTAAGTAAGCAAATAGGCCAAGGCGCTGTGATGTAGGCATAATGCCTACACCTAAACCTATCTTAAAGAAATCAGAATATAAAAACGCTACCTCTTATTTCCTGGACCATCATATCTCGTTCTAATCCATCTAACGCTTATAGAGCTACAAGTTGACATTATCACATTAATCGCGGTTTATTTGTCTTCAATAACTGATTAGCGGCACTTTGTCGATTTACGCCAAGAGTGCGCAAATGGCAAGCTTTTTGCGAAGATCTCTTAAATTGGTAATTTTATCTTTGAATTATGACGTTTCTGTCAGTTTTATACGAAGCGTACGTTTCTATATTGAGTAATGGACGCTTGCCATGAATGACATCCGAAATCGGAATGAAAACGTTATTTACTTTGACGTTGTAAAAATAAACATTCTCTATTGGGTGTTCTATTTTGATTAGTGTTCCAAATAACGATTTTGTTTTTCATAATAGGTAAAAAGTGCTTTTTTAGTCGCTTGCCTTATAGGCATTTTCCCGTCTTCTAATATTAAAGTAAGGTCGTGGAATCGAATACAGTCACTTTCTACATTTGTACAAAGTATTCGTGTATTTTGGATGGGTTACCATTATAGTCAGCTAGCCAGCAGGCGGATTGGAGACTGCTTTTTTTTTATAAAATTTGCTGATGAAAGAAACCGATGGCCAACCTGATGTTAAGTTGTAACCATCAACCATCACTTATGGGAAAGCATTGCCTAATAAGCATCTTGTAAGTCACGTACAATAGAAAGGTGCCCTACGATGCTCTACGTAAAAGAGACGAGAAACAAGAAGTAAAAAACGGCCTTACTAACTTCTAGACCTTGCAATAAAAGATTATATCTAGACACACAACGTTTGCACCTATTCCACGTATCGAGCGATGTTTTGGCACATCTTTAGCGCCACAGATAGCCTATTAGCTCGAACTAGTAACACAGATCACGTATCAGTTTCTACTAGCATGGCGTAGCTCATCGAATAGTTCTTGCGATGTTGAATCATCCTACATCTAAAGTAATTTTGCAAGAGATATCGAATGGAACTACTAGTTATTTGAGTAAGTGATAAACCATCATAATTACTATATAATTATAAATGCGAATGTTACGATGTTTGGATGTTCGTGGCTTTATCACGGCCTAGGTAACCAATGAACCGATTGGGGTAAAACTTAGGACAATAATAATAATAATAATCATTTATTTGGAAAGCATATTACACGTTTATTTCGTAACCAGGTTTTTAAGCTAATATTTTAATATCATTTTGAAATGCACGAGCACAATGTGCTTGATGAATATAAATAAATAAATTTAATATAAATAATAATGCTGGACAATCCTCACAGCATCATTTAGCCCCAAAGTAAGATACTCAAAGTTTGTGTAATGGGTACTAGATGACTGATATATTTAATACATTATATACTTACATATCTATATATTTTTTATCATACATAAACACCCAGACCACCAGAATGTGAGTTAGTTGTGATAAGTTCTTTATGTTTTTCACACAAGGTTGATATTAGTTCAACGCTGGTAAAAAACGAGAAAAACATATTTTTCTCGCGTAAGAAAACCTATCGCTAGCTGAAAAAATTGGGTCGCAACAATTTTTCAAATTTAAAACGTTTCATTTATTTTACTTTTTTTGTGTAATTAATTTATCAACGAGACAAGTCGAAAATCTGTATTCAGATAGTCATAAAGTCGTTGAACTGTATTCAACGACATTTTCTATTTGTTAGTCTTTTCTGTGACAAAATAAGTTTTTTTGCTAGACTTCAAAAACTAACAAATCAGAAGTGATTGATAGTCTTACTAGCATTAATAAACATTGATAATTTTATTCAACATCAACCCTGTTTATCGCGGAATATATTTACGGTACAACACAGTAAGTCGAGGAGTCAAAGCACACTCTTCACATGATTTGTTACTATGTCTTCCACTCCCTAAAATTTCCTGATCACTACAATTTGGGCCTCTTTAAGGCAAGAGTGAATAAGGTGTCTTCTAGACCGTTCTGCTCCATCGTCGGTTACATTGGCGCTTACCATCAGGTGAGATTGTAGCCAATGGACAGTCTATCAAATATAAAAAAAAATCTTACCCAGGCGTTGAGGTGGAAGATTTAGGGAGATACTGTCTCCGCAGTGAGACAAATATAAAAAAAAAACACCTTTTGTTATTCATTGTGATGTATAAAAGTTACTGATGCGTTGGAAATTCCATTGTCAGATATGTTTACGCGTCCCAGCCTTGTTTAGTCTAGTCTCTGCAGTCTAGATGTCAGGGAGCCACCGGAAGGTCTAAATGCAGATCGCATTACAACGGATATTGTACCTACCTGCTTTGCACTCAGGTGGTCAGATGGTAGGTCAGTAAGCGACCAATAGAAAAACGTCTTTATTCCTAGCATCGCTAACAGAAAAATAGCTCCAGTCATGACTTTGATCCGGCACGGATTTTAAATTTAAGGCGAGGATATCCCAGAACCTCCGACCTCCAAGACTTGCAGCACTTGAAATGCTAAATTTCGTTAGATTTTCTTCTCAGAGATTAATAATAATAAAATTTTAAAATTATTTTTTACACAGCGCTAGTAAATATTAATCCCTATCTTTTGATATAACTTTGACATGATTTCAAGAAAAACTCAGTGGATGTTTGAAATATCGATTTAGTGTCATCTTTATGATTTTTTTTAATCCAGAAAATTATCATTATTTACGTTTCTATCTTTACACAGCGCTCGAGTACATGTTCAATTTTAAAGTTTTTTTTTATGTATATTTTTAAATTTTAGTAGATTTACAGCTGTTCAAAAACCGTCATCAAAAGCCGCCTTAGGCGGCACGGGAGGTTGGCGGTTTTGGGATATCCTCGCTAGTTATGTCAGACCTCTGAATCAATTCAAGATTCAGATTTCAGTCTTAAAATAATCCCTGCACTGAACAATGAATGGACATAATAATATTAATATTATGCTCGTAAGGAGCCTCTTTGAGGCGCCCTTAAAATCCTTTCACCACACTGTTTTGAAAGAACCAGTGACACGTTAAAAAACAAATAACTATGGTGTGCCTTCTCCATAGTATGTTTTATGAAATATAAAATTTTCATACGATTTCGAATTGTGCCTTATGAAGTTGTAATGGTATCTAAAGTGTTGATGCTGCTATGGCATATTTCCATCAGGTGACGGTGTAAGTTACCATCAGGTCTGTAGGCCGGATTTACTACGTATCTTTTTATTTTATTTTATTAATTTTATTTTAACAATTTTGGGAAAACTTACAGCTAGGCGGGTATACATTAGGTTGTTTATAATAAATACATGCAGCATGCAAAGTTGCTACACATATGCTGACGGCCAATTACAAGTTTCCGCGGATATATTCTTGGTCGTTGCACTCTTGACAAAATGGTCACAGTCGTCATATCGAGGCTCGCTTGACGATTCTTCGCCACTCCTCTCGCATCGCTGCTCTCCTGGCGCATTCGTTGAGAGGCACATCCATGGCTGTCTTAATTTGGTCCATCCATCTCATGGGTGACCTTTTGCCCTCAAACTTCCCCTGTACCACCAAGCTCTCAATGGAGACCTCTCCACGACGCGACACGTGCCCAAAGAATGTGAGAATGCTTACTACGATAAGCTGTAGAAAAGCTTAGCCTGCTCGTTGGCATAGTAAAAACGCTATCATCCCCATCAGTCTGTCATCGTCTGTCTCGTTCACTCTTTCTCTCGCAACCATCGTGCAATTCCCTCTCACTAGTAGACATAGAGCCTATCACAAACTAATATAACAGTCCCAGTCTAAACACAATGAGCGTAAAACTTCAAAATAACCTGGTAAAATTAGGCTGAGTAAAGTAAACAGATGGGTCAACGCATTGTGAATTCCGCGAATTATTAGAGCAGTTATCTATTCAACCACGATCAAGGTAAATCTTATAAATAGGAAGCTTTTAAGTAATGCTCCAGTCTGCTATCCCTTAGTTCTCATAAGTAGTACCTCCCTGGGAGCAGCGATACACTTTTCAGTAGAACATTCCTTCGCTCCCTCAGCCAGATCGCGGCTGAGCAGAGAATTCTTTATGGCAGATGATTAGCGAGCGTTACCCCTAGTTGTTACCATTCTTCTTTTTCTTCTTAGTCTTCAATCAAAGTTTACGTTTTCTTTTTTTTTGATTTGACAGCCTACGTAGCTCAGTTGATAGTAGCTCTGCCTTCTGCGCCGTAGGTCGTGGGTTCGATTCCCACCGTGAACAAACATTTGTGTGATGAACATAGATGTTTGTTCTCTGTCTGGGTGTTGTTATATATATAATATTATAAGTATGTATTTACAAAAAAAAAAGTATTATAAGTAGTATATCAGCTATCTGGTTCCCATATTACAAGCATAAGCTTAGTTTGGGGCTAGACAGTGCTGTGTGGAAAGTCCACCAATGTTTATTCATTTATTTTATTTATTCATTTTTAGTCATTATGATTTCTTGTCTACCACATAACCTATGTATGTACCTACTTGAATCATATAAAGTATAACTATTATTTATTAGTCTGCACTAGGTAGCACAGCTACATAATACTCAAAGTCAAAGTCAAAATATGTTAATTCAATAAAATCACAAGGACTATCTTGAAACGTCATAAAACTAGGTGACTCTAGTCCACCACTACTCATCGTGTACTCGTATGTACTTTTGTTTAGTCTGTAAATTGAAAAACTGTTGGTTCTCCAATAGGTAAATAAATAACATAAGGCAACATAAGGCAAACACGGTACACTTTCCCTCAAACTTTAAATTTCAAGGAAATCTAAAAATATTCATCCGCAAATAAACATAGTAATGATACTGGTGAAACAAGTATTTATAAATACCACCTGAATATTGCAAACAATTGAAAAACTGCATGATCAAAAGCTAATGATATTCCGGTGTATGTATTCTGTGAAGTGCGCACGCGGCGCCAACATTCCTCGCTGGATAAACAAACGGAACCAGCTCGCTGCTACGGCGTTCTTTCACATGCTGTAAATGTGGACTTGGACTCTAGAAAACAACAACCTACCGTAGAGACATGAAAATTTTCTCGCAATTTGATTAAATTGTAGAAATAGTCTAAAAGTAGGGCAATGCATTGTAGAGCACGTTCTTATCATGCGTATGTTACGGCAATGCGTTGATACAGCTGATGATTGCCGCTTGGCGTCAGGTGGGTCATCTGATTGTTTTAAAAACAATTTGCATAAAAATTAAGTTCTTGAAATAGAGTAGTACCTAAGTAAGTGCAGCATCAAGAAAATTGATACTTAGGTACAAGGTAACTACTCATATTTTTATTTATTTCCGGATCGCTACAAAGGTACTTTACTGGTATAATTTTTATTTTTTGTTTGTACAAATTTCCAATTCAATACTGATTCAGGATAGAATCTAACTGAGCGATTGAAACAAATGAGCTAGAAATTGCGGCAATTTCAAACTGCAACTGTATAATATCTGTGTTGTTTACGCAAATCGTAAGCTATACAATTGTAGCAATAAATTGCCACAAAATTAGCCCATTTTTAAGCACCTTTATGCTGCATTTGCACTGTCTCTCCCTTTTTCCGAGATATACCTATGCAGCCCAATTTCGCGTATATTTTATTGAAGTGACTTCGTAAGTTGCCGCAAGTTAAATAACATGAGTAATAAGTTACAATACCTGACCTTTCCGTGTGCTTTACCTTCACCTACATCCACCGATATCCATCATCCAAAATTACCCCGCATTATCGACACATCGTTTACAAAGGTTTATTGGTGATACCTCTGTCTACGGCTTCGCTTGCTTGCATAAGTTAGTTGTTTTCCCTAAGATAGGCCATTTTGTTTACAAGGGGTGTATTTCCTTAGTACTTCTTGTATATTCATTTGTGTTTAGAATATTATTCAATTTCGGGTTACATCTAAATCTACTTAACAAACCATTATGTATTATGCGAATATAGGTACGAATAAAAAAAAATACTAACCTTTCTGAAAGCGCGATCAACACTAATCGGCTGTCAAGGCATTTGCTATCTCTATCTAATTTGAAGTAAAAACTGAAATAGCAAGTGATTTGACAGCCGATTAGTGTTGATCACGCTTTCAGAAACCGGAGGTTACTCACTTACCCAAATGGTCCAACAACTTGATAAATGATGGATGTTTTCAGTTCTTCGTGGAAATGTATGGGGAGATCTAGCAGACCTAAGCTGGACTAATGCTTGGGCAGACATTAATTACAATAAAAATATGGAAAACTCAGGGAAGTTCCCCAAAGAGTAATACTGATGCAGATTGGATTGGAACCCACATCCCTTGTTAACAGATAGCTGATCGTTGTCTTAAACGGTGAAGGAAAACATCGTGAGGAAACCAGTTAGTATTCTAATAGCGGCGATGGGCTTGCAACCAGTCACGTATGGAATACTAACTACTGCAAAATGTGGGTATGTGCCAAATTTAATGTTTGGACGTACCTCTGACTACCCTCCTTAGACATCCTCAAAGAATCTTGAATTAGTACCTACTTGGTACTGGGAGATCTGAAGGGATATCTACCGTGCCTGGGGATCAAAGTCGTGAAGCTGTTTCAGTTTTTGATCGTTGCCACTAAATAATCAGCGCTCTGCAAAGTATTTTACGATTACGATTGCGTGGTGTTTGCGTTGAGCTGTCAACATTAGATCCAGGACCAATTTGTTTAGTTGAGTCGTTATTTAGAATTAATGACTTATTTGTCCAACTGACACTGTTATTACTAAAGATAAAGATAAAGATATTTATTGTTCATGAGACTAGGTACATAATTTTGGTGTTGAGGTTGGTAAGGTCACACTAGTTCAGCCTAAAAGCACACCTAAAAGCATACTATTCTTAGTACATTGATTTTAGATTATTAGCATCGTCATCGACATTTGACTCAACATAATAATATGACTATTATTTGCGTACAAATAGCGGCAATAAAAAATAAATTAATATATAAAAAATATATATTATTAGCAAAGAGAGTGGTTTGAAGATAAAAAAAAACATAGAACAAAAACCTAACTTTTATTAAGATTAACAACAATTTTACCAATCGACTAAAAACAACTAGAAACAACCAAAACGGAACAAGACATAATTTAACATGATTTTAAACACTTACATGGAATGAACACACAAAAAAATAGCTCTCGTGACCTAACGATAGATACGGAACGACCCTCCCTTAGATCTTTACACATCGAACGCCAACGAGCAAATGGACTCGCCGTCTGTCCGCGCTCGTATTTATAGGTGCGCCACCGCCTAGTGCTCGTCGCTGGTAGACCCTCCTAACACGGCCTCTCCTGACCGAGGGTCGTCCGCGACCCGGGGCATGATCCGAGTGGTGCCACTGGAGCTAGCATCAGCCGCCGTCGATGGCCCGGCCTCAGGGTCAGCATCCAACAGAGGCATAGAAGGCTGAACGCTTGGTCCCTGCGCCGTGAGGGCTGACAAACTTTCCTCAGTCTCATCAGATTCATCATCTGCAAGGAAACAACATCTTTAAATGGGTGCGCAGTTTCTTTAAGCTGGCACCTAGTTGTTCATTCTCCTTGCACAATATCTCTTTCATTTAATTCATACCTCACTCAACATTCATCATCATAACAACTCATCTCACAGACTTCACCTCAGAGACGTCTCAAATAATGAAAAATAGGGCCCTGTTACTTTTCTCCAACATGGCGCGACGCTCACGGCGTCTGCATCTCCGTATGGCCGCTCTGCTTCGATGCTCATCGGAGAGGTCATCCGCGCCGCGCAGCACGCGTCTACCCAATTTAGGGTCTGCCGTCCACCCATTTGGACGAGTCCAAAACGCTTATGTAAGGACTTCAGGGAGACCCACTCATAGTCAATCCCTACCTGTCTAGTGTTACACACTACCAACAGGTCTGCCGGCCGATAAATCGGTACCGAGGGCCACGTACCCTATACGCATCGAATGACACGTCTGCCGACCGAACCATTCATCTCAATCTACTCATTACCTACGTCACCGCTGATAACTATCCACTAAATATGTGCCTATCCAAATGACCTATCAGCTTATGAGGTGAACAGTAAAGTTAAAGCGTTGGACCAGATATAAAGAGGGTGAGTAAGTAAGTAGGTAAGTAACTAGCTAAACTAACCTAAACTTTCCTGTATCTAACGGGCGAATAGAATAAATGAAAAATAATTAAGCGAAGCCTAAGTAGATAATAAAAAGGATAGCAAGCAACGGAAACGTAAGCAACGTTTTAGTTAGACTATGATGGAGCGATCGAATACTCACTATCAAAAAGAGCGGCACACGTTTCTGGGCACCACTCGCCTCGCCACGGCACCATATACTGCGCAGCAGCCTGGGTCGTCTTTCCATAGCCTCCGCTCAACAGCTTCAGCTCGTAACGACCACCTCGCAGTATATTCGTCACCTTGTAGGGGCCGCGCATTCCAGAGTCCAACTTTCCTGTGGACTGAGAGTACTTGATAACAAACACAAGATCATTCAATTGAAACTCACGAGGTGAGCGTCTTTGCCGGTTCGCATACTCGTCCTGCTTGGCTTGATTGTCTTTGAGCAGCTGACGAGCCCTGCTTCGAGTGATCTCACGCAAAGCCTCACGATTCGGCCTCGCATTCTCAGCAGCGACGTCACGAACAAGCGCGCGAATGACGGGTGTCGTTCCTTCTGTACCTATTAGCAGATTAAGTGCAGAAGTTTGAGTGGTCTTTTGCTTCGTTATGTTCATGACGAGCTGAAGTCGCCACAACACCTCAGACCATGACGAGCCCTTGTGATTAACTTCAATTCGAAGCATGTTCAAAACGGTGCGTACGTATCGTTCCACTTGCCCGTTGGCGTGATGCATCTCCGGAGTAATATAATGCATCTCACAGCCCAGATCATTTATCCACGCAACGAACTCGCTGGACTCGAACATTCGACCCTTATCCGATATTAGCAACTTAGGCACACCAAACAATGAAATTGCTTGGGAGACGATTCGCTTCAGCTCCTGAATGTCTTGGCGTTGCATTGGGAACAGTAATGCATATTTTGTAAATGCATCGATCATCACTAAGACGAACTTGTAGTCGTTTGAAAGCGGTAAAGGACCTAAAGCATCTACATGTACCGTGTGAAATGGTACGTCGGGCTTTTCCCAAGACGTTATGTTTTGCGACGGGGCCCGCGGGACACGTTTCTTTGAAATGCATATAATGCAGTGAGCCACATACTTACTCACAAATTGACGCAGCCCCGGAAACCAAAAGTGTTTCAGTATGAGGTCCGTTGTCTTGTCTGCTCCAACGTGCTCGTGCTCATCATGAAAGACTCTGAGGAGGCTTAGCCGATGACCCTTGGGGATAAAGCAAAGTAACCGCGGGGTCTCACCTATCGATGTGTAGCGATAGTACAGGAGGTCATTCTGTACCACATACCGGCTTGAGTCTAATTTACCCTCCTGAAGCTGTTGCACGAGGGCTTGCGTCTCACCATCGGCTGTTTGGGCTATTTGTGCCCAATTTCGTGGTCTCGTTACCTGATTCACTGAAGCTAGTGAAGGCGGGTTGCGACTTAGGTAGTCGGCGTGCGGCATCAGTACTCCCTTGCGGTACTCGATGGTGAACTCGAAGTCCTGGAGGTAAATCCACCATCGCGCTACTCTGGGGATCAGGTCTTTCTTCCGTTCAGTTGATTTTAGAGCGTTGCAATCAGTGACGATGACAAACTTCACTCCCACGAGGTAGTGCCGAAAATTCTGCAAAGCTTTGACCACCGCGAGCGTTTCGAGCTCATAGGAGTGATACCTGCTCTCTGCCCCTTGTGTCACCTTGCTAAAGTACGCGACGACATGTTTCTTACCATCTGGATGTGTCTGCAAGAGGACTGCTCCATAGCCAATGCTACTGGCATCCGTGTGTACTTCGGTGGGCAAATTGGGGTCAAAAATAGCAAGAATCGGCTTGCTAGTTAAAGTTTTTATGAGATCTTGACGGACACTTTCTTGTTGAGTGTCCCAGTGGAAAGAGACGTTCTTCCTAGTCAGATGTGCAATACATGCGGTTTTCGCCGCATAATTTTGAATGTATCGACGAAAGTAGCCAGCAAGGCCTAGCAATTGTCTTACCTGCTTGACACTGTTAGGTGGAGGAGTGTTTACCAGAGCTTCGACTTTTCGTGGGCTCGGCTTCACCTGACCTTGACTCACAACTCTGCCTAAGTATTCAACCTCCATGGCAAGGAAAGTGCACTTACGAAGGTTGATTGAAAACCCCGCTTCCGTGAGGGTGCGTAACACCCGATCTAATAGCGCGATACCTTCATCGACAGTGTGACTGAGAAGCAGCACATCATCGATATAGACAAGGACGTTACCCTCGTTGATGAAGTCGCGTAGGGTATTATTTATAATGCGTTGGTAAACGATCGGCGAATTGGCGAGCCCATAAGGCATTTTTATGTACTCAAAGTGATCTTCGGGCGTCACAAACCCAGTGAGGTGAATACACTCTTCCTTAATCGGTATCTGGTGAAACCCAGTGGCCATATCCAGACTTGAAAAAAACTTAAAGCTTCCTAGACGGTCGATATGGTCATCGATCAATGGAAGAGGGTACCGATCCTTTACAGTGACCCTATTCAGTGCTCGAAAATCAACGCAAAGCCTGTCTGATCCGTCACGCTTCTTGACCAGAATAATCGGACTAGCGTATTCAGACTGTGATCGCCTAATAATGCCCTTATCCAGCAAGTCCGATGTTATATCACGGACTTTTAGTTTCTCTTGGTGTGAGAGCTTGTACGGCCTGTAAACCACTGGTGTGGAGCTGGTAAGTTTAATGTCCATTTCACCTGTTCTGACAGTGGTTGCAGCCGTACCAGCAATCAAAAACTCAGAGAACTTATTGATCACCGTCATCAACTCTTCGCGTTCCTTACCTTGAAGCGGAGTGTTTACCTCAAGACCATCGCTAGGTTTGACAGTGTTAACCTCCGCAGCTATTACCTTAGAATGGGTGAGATACTGCCTGTCTTTGGTGCGCACATATGTCACACCATCCCGGTTCAGAACGTCCGTGCCGATTATGATTGGAACGTTCATGCACGACGACGGAACCACAACCAAGTCAACCTCGATGGAAATTTGATTAAACTCTAAGGTCACCGTTATGTACATCGTAGATATTATCTCCTTGTCACTTATACCCTTGATCACGCAGTGTTTCGATTTTGGCTGGCATGGAAGGTATTTCAATACGTCGGACGATACAAGCGATATGTTCAAGGCGCCACTATCGATAAGTACATCCATAGGAATACCCTCAACGACAGCCGCAGCAACGTCATTATTTTTATTGCCCTTCGAATACTTGGACGACTCGGAACACAAATTGACTTTGTTTTGGTTTCGTGACTCAGATCGTAACCTACTAAAACACTTCTCTTCGGTATGACCACGTTTTTTACAGAACGTGCAAGTATTGTCAGAGGACGGTTTCGAGGGACCTACACCCTCTGTAGAGGCTTTGGGCTTCTTAGGGCAGTTATTTCGAAGATGATCTTTTGAACCGCATACGAAGCAAGTTTTCCCTTCGTTACTACCCGGCTTGTTCTGATGGAAGCGTTTCTGAGGGGCAGCTTGAGAGCGCTTATCGTTGTTGGACTTACTCGGCTTTGTGTAAATTGATAAGAACGACACAAGTTTTTCCGAAGTTAAATCGGCGTTGGCAGCGGCAGCGCGAACTTGAGGGTTGTCAATACCACGTATGACGATAAGCGTTCTCAACTCCTCGCTCAGTCCTGGCACTACTCTAAGACGCAGAAGTGTACGCCGTGCATATTCAGCGTACGTAGCGTACCGGTCGGATGTATTTTTCATTGCTTCGAATAAAATATTAGCGAAGTCTAGTTTACTGGGACAAAGCGGTGTGAACTCTCGTTTAAAGTTAGACCACGTGCGGTCATTTGTTACCCACTCAGCCAACCAGACTTTTGCATCCCCTTTTAAACAAGAAGCTACACGTGATAAGCACTCATGATCGGTCCAGTTATTTGAGTCTTTGGCGCGTTCAACCTCCACACACCACGTGTTAATGTTATGAAGTGTGGGGTCGAAACTTGAGACAAAATAGTTGTGGGAACTGTTAGTACGAGCCGTATTCATTGCTTCGATAAGAGCTTGTGCTAAAGTAGAAGCTTCCGAAGGCTGGACCGACTTCACAGACTGACTACGAACTTCTTGTGATACCGGATTAGACGTCACGTTAGTAATAGGTGGGGTATGCGACCTATCTGGTGAGCATGCTTTGTCCTGACTGGGGACGGAGTGCGTTGTGGTACGAATCATCGTAGATTGCTCAGGGGCTGGCAGTGGATAATGATAACACTGACGGCCATGCCGTCGATCCAACGAGTGATAACGATCGACTTCCCTACGTCTACAGCTACTATACGATCTTCGAGACCGAGACCGACGACGGCGACGGTGGTCGACGCTTGAAGAGCGTGACCGAGATCTATCTCGCTTAAGCGACCTGTCCCTATCATTGCGTCGTGGCGTTCGATCCCCAAATGAGCTACGTGATCGAGACCGTAGCCGACTACGGCGTAAACTACTCCGCAAACTCGTGCGCGACAAACTCCGCGAATGGCGACGCGCACGGACACGAGAGCTATCTTTCTTGCGGTATTTTGATCGACTGCGTGACGTACTTCGTGGCATGGTGCAAGATTTGCAATTAAAATGTCCTTAATTGAAGTCACGCGTCACCGAAGGTAATAGAAAGCAAAAATTGAAAATTTTATTTTAGTGCGGGTAGGCTTGTTTCGTTTTGGTGTCTTCCCTGTGGGCCTAGTTCTAGGCTCTTTTATCCCACTTCTGATATTAGCAAAGAGAGTGGTTTGAAGATAAAAAAAAACATAGAACAAAAACCTAACTTTTATTAAGATTAACAACAATTTTACCAATCGACTAAAAACAACTAGAAACAACCAAAACGGAACAAGACATAATTTAACATGATTTTAAACACTTACATGGAATGAACACACAAAAAAATAGCTCTCGTGACCTAACGATAGATACGGAACGACCCTCCCTTAGATCTTTACACATCGAACGCCAACGAGCAAATGGACTCGCCGTCTGTCCGCGCTCGTATTTATAGGTGCGCCACCGCCTAGTGCTCGTCGCTGGTAGACCCTCCTAACAATATATATATTATTTTAACATGAGTGCCATATATTAATAATAATAAAATACATTTGACCAAAAAAGAGCTAGAGACACAATATAAATTTGCATCGCCGGCAGTCACTTGAATTGGTTTAACAATTTTCGATAGTGGACTTTGAATCTTTTTTATTGTCTTTTGACAAAATTAAATGACTTATATGCCATCATTACCTATAAGGGATTTTTTATCGATTTTTTTACAATTTCACATGGTACTCCATTGAAAATCATGTTCTAAGCGTTATTTTTGTTGAGGGCTGGATAGTGATTGTGTACAATTTAATGCCCAACATTACTCCTTTTATTTGTATAGAATACTATCATTTGTATGAATTGTATCCTCAAAGAAACTTAAGTATGAGACCAATGCTATCTGAGAGGATATCTCCGTACCTGAGAATTAAATTCGTGATTTATACTTTTTCCTGAGCGCTACAGTGCCCCTTAAACAGTGGTGCCCCCAACGCTGTATAAATCATCTAGAATAGATGTACCGGCCTGTTTACTTTACACACGTACCATCGCCACACTTGTCTACCGTGTAGCTAGCTAGCTGCAGCAACAGCGGGCTAATAATACCCGCTACTCATCGCGTGAGTAATGCTCTATTGTCGCACTGTCAATGGGATGGGTGTTCGTAATTTTCTTGCGGATTATCGCGGCAAAAGTTGATTGCTTTTTATTTTTATTCTGTTGGCTAATCCACTCTAATTTTATAAATACGAAAGCGTCTGTCGTTCTCAAAGCAGCACAACTAAGATCTTTATGAAATTAGACACACAAATGATGAGTTGTCCTGGAGAATCGCAAGGTGCTTTTGACGAAGAAATTTTTTTCTCACAGAATACGGACATACATTACTTTTGTCGAAGTAGTACATTGTTCACCGAGAGGAGAAAGTGACCGATTACCGTCGAGGGTGTCGTTTGAAGCCAGAGCCGTAGGCGAGGGCTTTAAAACACCCGAGATCGGGAATCGCACTTTCTCTCGAGTGATACATAGTGCTTTATACTACACCTACGAGGAAAATAAAAAACGGAATCCTCAAACAACACACTAATTGAAAATGGCACCAATGGCGTCTGCAATTTTCACATGTTCTTTTTTCAAATTGTTTATCCTGCCGCCGCAGGGTCGCACTGCCAGCCCGACACCATCCAACACACAGCTAGTGGCCAGTGTCATTTTGCAAACTTGGAGATAAAAACTCACTGTAAAATCTTTTTGGCTTTTGATATTTAGGTAACCGGCGCATAGTCTTACCCAAAATTAAAAAAGAAAAACCACGTAAGAAATGGATTTTCATACACTTTTCTCTCCCGCTCAGATGCGTTTTCTCCCCGCATATTTGTTCTATATGCAATGACGTACTTTCTACCGTAAATTTGATAAAGTATCAAGGTACATTCCAAGCAGGTGTAGTATAAAGTTAATTACCGACAATATTTAAACACAAGTATTGTCGTTACTTCCTTTTAAAAACGTTGAATAAATTGCTATGAACATTTGGTCATCAATTTAAATACTAAAGAAGATCGGCGTTTTAAGGCATCGTTATAAAAAAAAACGATAACTTGATAATTGTGTGCCCTAATCATTCAGCGACTGTTTTTACTACCAATCCCGATTTTCACCACTCAATTTGTAATTTGTAACCAAATTTTAATATAGTACCTACAGAAAAACTTGGACTCAAAATTCAATAGGTACCATCACTAGTACTCTAGCCACCGAACACTGAGATCCCCTTAAAAATCCTAGAGTACGTAGGTACTCGTATATCAAAGATCATTGAGTACCTCTTTCATTGCAAAGTAATGATCTCTTACGCCCTCGCGCCGCCGCCGCTCGAAGCATCTGCCGACAGATCGAGTGGCCAGAAGTGCGTTGTGTTGATGACGTGAATGCCACGTGGTTTTGGGAGCTTTCAGATTATGAGCAGCTTGCTTTTTACTCTTCCTAGGGTTATGTTTATCATGCTTTTTACTAACCCTTGAATTGTTAACATTGTGAGACTGGATGAGTCCACTAAAAGACATAGGCATCCTCCTGTTTGGGGTGTGCTATAGTCTCCACGTTTGGCAGGGCCCGTACCACCATCTCTTGAAGCATTCCTATTTCAATATTACTTTTATGTCAATGTCTTATGTCAACTGCCATAGAATCTGTTTTATGATCAAAAAGTAAAGTAATATTGAAATAAGAATGCTTCAAGAGATGGTGGTACGGGCCCAGAAATTAATTTAATGTAAGCACTCAAACGCAAATAGACCAATAACGCAATAAATACACAAAATCCATTTTTTTTTTTCAAAAAATGTTTTACAATATATCTTAATTAAAAAAATGTTGTTGCGAGGAGTTGATGCTTTTATAAATCGATAAAATAAAGTAGTAAAAGTAAAAAGTTTGTTTATTTGCGGATAACTTATACAAATGTATGATGAAAAACACAAGGATTTGTAGGTATACCTACTTACAACTTTTTAGGTACCGTAAAACGGGGTGAATAGAATTCCAGCGGTGAATGAAAATGAAACAAAAAAAGCAATTATTAACAAACAAAAATGTTTGTTTTCAACATTTTCAAATATACACACCAAATTCCACATTTATGTAGAATTTGGTGTTTTTACTTGAAAATGTTTGTTAATAATTGCTTTTTTTGTTTCATTTTCATTCACCCCTGGAATTGTATCCACCCCGTTTTACCCCGGTACCTAACTACTACTTATAGCACTATGAGCATTATAAAATAAATTTAGAATCAATTGACACCATGTACCTATCCGCTCTAAGTGGCATCTTGATATGACAACTAAATGAACAGTCACATGTCGTGCTCAAAAGGGCACTTTTTCGTGCGATTATCAGTATCGCCGCTAGCGCCAGCTAGCAATTAGTGCCGACTGAGTGCGCTCCTTCCGGCCGCGGGAAAAAACAGACATAACAAAACAAACCTGCAGATTGTGTAACCCAACACCTGCTGAGGTTGGATGTTCGCAGTTGATTATTTGGGTTTTATGGCGCTTTGATTTATGGAATCATCTTCGTTCTTCAATGTGCTGTTTGAAGGAGTGCTTAAGGGCCCGGCGACAGCGGCTCGCAGTTTCGAGGTGCGATTGGCTATTATTTCATTTTATTTCATTTCGGGGAGGTTGTTTGAAAGAATAACTATCCAGTGACACGCATAAATACTGTTCGAATACAAATAATACAATAATATAAGGGAAATGTGCTTGCGTCAGAAATCATTTTGGTATTAGGTAAACGTAAGGCCAAACATACTAATACCAAAATGATTTCTGATTCGGGAATGTTTCCCTTTTATTATTGTATTATTTGTGTTCGAACAGTATTTATGCGTGTTTCTTTAGAGTTATTCTTTCAAACAACCTCCCCGAAATGAAATAAAATGAAATAATAGCCAATCGCACCTCGAAACTGCGAGCCGCTGTCGCCGGGCCCTTAAAACTACAGTGATTGCTAATACTTAAAATTAAGGCAGTCTCTTGTTATTGGCTTTGTTCATCTTTTTAAAAGTAACCTTACTTAGGTAACTTTAATAAGCCTAATCCATAAACATACTGACATCGTAACTTTCACTACTTGAATAAAACTTTAACTTACTCTATCTCTAACCATTTGATAAATTAAGCGACGCTGTATGTGTTAAGGATTCTTAACTTTTGTAGACATTTTTTTAAAGATATGTTTTATTTAAAAAAATACAGTAACAGTTACGTACCTACCTACTATGTAATAACAGTCATACCTAGTAACTGTAACATATTTGATCAAGGTTGTTAAAACGTATGAAAATTTATAGCTTTGGTAAATATTTTGCCCCTAAGATTTCACTTAAAAATCCTCAACCCCATCAAAACTGACGTCTGTTTGACAAATAGAACAAATATTTGTAAACGTATGTTTACATGAAAAGTTCTAAAGCTCTCTAATTTAAAAGCACATTTTTGCGATCTTTACAGAGTTTAATGCCCACGATGCTAAACGTACCGGTTGTGATTTAGAGATAGAATTAGGTAGGTATACACACGGATACGCATCAGGCTATACACTGCTTGCTCTTAAGTCCTAGTAGTAAGCGTCAGTTTTCTTTGGCTTTGTGTAGCTTAATCTGTGTCTGTGTAAATTTCTAGTAAATGGTATTTTGTAAACAATGAAAAATCAAGAGCAAGGCCAGTTAATTGAATTCCCAAGATTTTTCAATGATGAATCCAATTTTTTTTTATCCAGAGAAAGACGTTTAATACAAACAAATCTAGTTTTAAAACAATAATCATACTTTTGCTTCTAAAAATAAGAATACAGTCATAAGATTGTAAATAAACTTCGAAAATTATCTTCAAGAAATTATTAAAAGAGATCAGTCATCCACTAGAAATTTCACGAATGTACTCATCATGATTTGGTTGTGCATGATGATTCACATAAATGTAATGTTCACTATTTCAGTAACGTAAACTCTAAAATAATTAGCATACAAAAAAAAAAGTAAAAACATATTTCTTTATTGAGTCACAAGGATCAGTTTTCCACGTGACTGCCGGTACGTCGTGGGCGCGGCATGGAATAGAATCCTTTCATCATACGTGTATGTATGTATGTATAAGTGACTAAGGAAACGCAGCTTAGAGCAGAGAAATAGACTTATGCAGGCTGTATATTATGATAATGATGAAAATAATTGAAATATCTTTTTTACATCAGAATATTTTAAACATTAACCAATATTTGTTACAAACAAGCGGCACAACAATTGGCTCGTGAATTACGCGCATCACTACTTATCGATAAATCAGTGGGTAATCGCATCTGTCAGTGCCTACTTAAGCCACTTGAGGATCATCGACAATCTGACTATAATCAGCAGTCATCACTAGCACTTAGTTTATAAAACAGATGTGCCACTGGTAAATTGTCTGGCATTAAAATGGATATAAATTATTAAATTATACCTAGTACTTACATCGTGAATTACATTTTGTTAAAAGAAATACCTACCCAGATAAAATAAATCTTAAATTTCGCAAAAATAAAATTAAAGTAAACAGCTATCGTGTTACCTATGTCTCCAATCACAATACTCATTAGAAAAGCTAAGTGAACATAGTCGGCATTATTTCGTGACGAAAAAGAACGGATTTTTAGGATTTCGTTTTTAGCACGCTGGCTGGATAGAGGCGCTTATCGCCTATAAATACAAAACCGCTGATAATCGGAGTCTGATTTACCGAAAACGAAATCGAAAAACGTAAAAACAAATAGGAATAGACACTCGGACCAGAAACCTACGGCACGCCAAGCATCCAATAACTAACCTGCTAATTGAATCTTAAGATTTTCAATAGTTTTTATACATTTTTTTATAAGCTTAACTATTCTCTTGTACATCTAAGTTCATCTTATGATTGTTAGGTATGAACCTATTAAAAGAAATAATACCCTTTGGTCATTTCATTGTATGCGACAATGTAGTAGCCAAATTGATATTCCTCCTACAACTATTCAAAAGAAGAATCGTAAAGGTAAAACATTTTATTGATCGTGAATACCACAAAAAATATTTTGATGATTGATATTCGCTATAATATTTTTTAGAGGAAAGATAAAATAATATTATCACATCACCTAAAAACTAACTCGTCTTTCATGAAAAACAGTGTTTTTTGTTTATTTGGGTTTGAGAATGCAATAATTTTATGCGTACCTATTATTTTATTGAACTGATTTTGTCGAAACTTTATGGACTGTTTTAACATTGATAAAAAGTGTTTGATTGTTCTGTGGATAACATTAAAACGACAATGAAGTTTTTTGAGTTAAAACTTATTACATGCAAACCGATGATAATATGAGTATGTTATCTCAAACTACCGATTGATTTATTTGCATCACCCTTTAAGTAAGTAACCTATTTCTTTTATCATTTACCTATTTTAAATTTAGGATAAACATTATCATAACTTAGCAGTAGGTAGGTACTTAGTCTTTAATATAATTATTACGGAAGAGCGGGATCTCCTAACACAGGTATACATTTACTTAAAAGGAGATCTCAAACCCTTATAATGTAAACATAGATTAAGTTACTGAAATAAACAATTTGAATTTGAATTTGAATTTGAGTAAGCACAAATGTCTTGTAACATAAACAAGGCACCTGAACTCATCAAATCTTCTCAAATCCATGAATAATGATTTGTTGCTGGCGATGTTGGACAGTCGGCGACCGTAGAAAAGCATTTTCTCAGGATTTTGCAACGAAATGGCATCTTCGGTATCGAAGTGGGCTATGTTTATTTCACAAGCTACGACGTATTTTACTACTACTGCTAACACTGACGCTCATTCATAAATTCATTGTATTCATAATAATAAGCAAGTTGACCTGTCAAACCATAATTACAGTATAGTATTCGTCAAACTTCTTGGACAAACGACCTTTAATGAAAAAGAAACGAAAAATAGGTCTCTTTGGTGGTGCGAAGAGTGCAAACCTTTCCCCTACCACCTCGCGCGATGGCCAAGAAGTTTGACGGGTATATACAGTGGACCTACAGATAGAGTTCTTCGTATATTATGTACGATTCAATGACTTATCTACGGACCTACGCATTTTTGGGGAAAATCTACGGGTGTTTTTTATTACATATTTTTCAA
Organism: Plemyria rubiginata; assembly: GCA_963576535.1. Taxonomy (NCBI): domain Eukaryota; kingdom Metazoa; phylum Arthropoda; class Insecta; order Lepidoptera; family Geometridae; genus Plemyria; species Plemyria rubiginata. Next base: position 13,196,115 of record OY754910.1, read on the forward strand.
TTATCGAAAGCGTGAAAGATTGAATTCGAAATCACTTAATTCTAAAAAAGTTTGAATTCGAAATCACTTTATTCTAAAAACTCATTAAAAAATGTATTGTGTACCTCAAGTCCTACTTTTTTTCGTTCTATTATAGCCGTACATGAACTAATTATTTACATTTGGTTTACGTATTTGGTTTTTTGAAGTTCGTATTTGATTTTGTACCGAGCCACGAGAGTTTTCAGCACGCCAGCCAGATAGAGGCACTTATCGTGTCCATACAAAATCAAAATCATCAAATCAAGCTTGAACATACAGAAAAAAGCTCTGTCTTCATAACTTAATCAGTCAGTCAGCTAAGTCGCAGGTTAAATGGTTCGTAAGAGAACTTGTTTATCGCTTTATAGCCCCAGTGAAAAGATTTTCACAATTCTTTAAACAAACAAAACCAAATTAGTGTTCTGGCTGTTAGATATTACCTCGTGCAAGTTTTACGATGGCACTAAAGTGTGTGAGGGCGGTGAACTTTCAGATTTGACTATTATGGCACTAATGAATTTTGAGATTAGATCTAGTGTTTTATAGTTTTGGTTCCGCGTTTTGAAGTTTTCTTTTTTATGAGAAATGACGAAACATGTGCCAGTAAATAACCAACCTCATGTTGAATTACTTAGGCCTAAAAAAATTAAAATTGCAGAACTCGTCTAGCGTAAATGTATTCGACGTAAAACTTAAAGCTACATGTTGTCTTCGATTAGTTTTTTGTTGAAGGTTCTTGCGAAAAAAAAACGTCAAGTAGGTTTTCGTTTTTAACTTTTGACAAGTTTACAGGAGCGAGAGTTATTTTTGCCTGACGTTCCGCTGATTTATATAGAAGCGTCAAGTAGGTTTTCTCGTCTCTGTTTTTGACTTTTGACAAGATTACAGGAGCTGACAGATAGTGTTTCGGTGAGTTAGCTTAAATGCAGTTTATAAAAAGCCTAAAAAGAACAAGTGAAATTGTGAGCGATTGAAAAACAACAAAAATACAGTTGTTATGATGTTGGCAGTCGCTCCCAGCCTTGACCCAACTACTCACTAATTACCTACCCATTGGCATTGGCTCTACCGGTGTACTGTCCGCCACGTAAATGATAACAATTTATAATTTTTAAAACAACGTTATTTATTTATTTATTATTTTTCTATCAACGTTTGGTAGATTCTGCAATAGCACATCTATGAGATGTAAATTTTTTCTTATGTATGAATAGTAACTTACTGCAATCGACTGTACTTAACTTATAGAGGTCAAATAACGCGCTAAAATTAATGTGTTAAAGATATTTCCGGAAAATAAAGTGTTTTTTTAACACTATTTAAACTTTAATTGACCAATAGCTGCCACCATAATTTATTGGTCTCCCCTTTTAAGTACTCCCAAGTGCAAATGTGTGCAATTATTGCATACAACTTGGATGATTGCAATTTTCATAAATAAGTTCAAAGATTTTATAAATTTTAAACCTTGACGGTTATCAGCCCCTTAACTATCGATCTGTTTAGGATCGTACAACTTGCTATAGGTAAGCCTTCCAAGTTTTTTGTATACTAGTTGCTGATGAAATAAGCAGATCCCACCTGGTATTAAGTATGGTAATCATCACCTATAACAAAGCATTGCATCGTAAGTCCCATACGATAGGACGCCCAACGATGAACTGCTGCGTCCATCAAGATTTTAGTCAAAGTCAAGTCAAAGTCAAATTTGTTTATTCAATGAAACTCTACCAGACTCACCAGTCTCTCTCTTAGACTGCCAGAAGAACCGTCAACAAACAAACAGTTACATTATGTATGTATTGGGTATGCCTCATGTGCTTGTAATTTCCCCCGTTACCACTCTCCTCAAACCGAAACACAGCAACTTTGCTTGGCGGCAGAAGTTGTCATGCTGGTAGTTGTTCCGCGGACAAATCCTTCACAAAGAGCTCTATTCTCGTCTTCTCCAAGTGCATGTTACAAATAAAATGTAAATGAACGCACTAACCTAAAGTAAGATAATAGTTATAATTGGCAGCTAACCGGTGTGAGGGTAGCCTTTGTTTGGTCTATTCCCACGGCTGCGCACTAAAACCTCTGTGTTATAACTTGTTGGTTTACGGATTACATATATAGATAAACAGAAAGAACATGCATGTTGAATTAGCAAGCTGAAGTGGCAACGAGACTCCAATATTCATAACTTTCATGAAAGTTACGAAGCTGATTGTTTTATGCATAAACTAGCGACCCGCACGCGCGTCCCTGCTTCGCACGGGTGCACATACCATGCATGTATTATACATATAAACCTTCCTCTTGAATCACTCTATCTATTAAAAAAACCGCATCAAAATCCGTTGCGTAGTTTTAAAGATTTAAGCATACATAGAGACATGAGGACATAGGGATATAGGGACAGAGAAAGCTACTTTTATACTCGTACTATGTAGTGATAGTGAAGTACAACTCATGAACATACAGTTGCAATAGTAAGTTCTCAAAAATTCAGAAAAAAATCATAACTCGAACGAAATCATAATCATAACGAAATCTATGAACATTCGCAGAACATGGGGGTGATTCGGATACCCCACGATACCAGAGACCTAAATTTTATTTTTGGACGTCACTGGTCCGGCCACCCTGTATATCTGTGTTGAAAGTTTAGAAAAGTTAAACAGTAGATTAGAAGAGGTTTAGTTCACTTATCAGATGGCAGGTGGCGCAGCAGGTGCGGCCACGCCCCCTGCGCCCGCGCATCTTTGGCGCTTAGACCAGCCAGTGGTGGGATGTTGACTTTACAAAAATGACTCTATTATCTGCCCTAGTGCCACTACCGAAAGTTATTAAAAAAATATATTTGAACATTCGTTTCTGCTTTGAACGTACTAAATAGGTACAGCGACCTTCAACACTTTGCCGGTTTTTTTAATACTTGCTGTTAAGTGGTAACCATCAACCATAGCAAAGCTTGCCTTGCAAGCCACGCGCGATAAGAACGTGCTTCTTCCTTGCGCCAATCATCTTTTTGAAAGAAGACACTATAAGCTGTCAAGTTAACCGATGGTAACAGTAATCGTTGGTTAATTTCTTAGTGCACATGAGCATAAACAGCGTATCTTGCAAATGCAACGGTCTGCCCGCAGCTGCTTGCAACATCTGCCTGCGCACGCGCAGAATCATGCGGAATTAAAGTGGATGTACGCTTTTAAAGTGTATTAGGTTATAAAGATCGCACTTCCATCCGATATCGGAAGGTATTTCAATTACAATGTATAAAAAACCAGCTGAGCCCGCGGCTTTGCTCGCGCTCGTTTACTTTGAAACTTTCACACAAACTTCTATCCCCTATTTCACCCCTTTGGGGGTTGAATTTTGAAAAATCCTGCCTTAGTGGGTGCCTACGTCATAAGAGGAATATGTGTGCAAAATTTCAAGCTTCCAGACCTAAGGTTTGGCGGGTTGGCCTCTGCGTTGACATCAGTCAATCACTTTTGCCTTTTATATACATGTATAGATAAAGACGAAGAAAATATACCTACATTGCTTGATCGAAGAGGGAAAAACAGCGGGATTATTTAACAACAGCTTACTTAAAATTAATAATACTGTGTGCATACTAAAAATTTTGTACCAAAAACAATTAAAAAAAAGTTTGCATCAAAAACTATTTAGGAAAGTGTTGCGCAACCTGTCAATTAAACAAACGCAAATGTCCTATGTCCCAAGAAAATAAAATGTAAATACACAAAATAATAGCTCCAAATTGCTCATTCGTTCAAGTAAATAACGAAAACCCTTCCAGTCTGTCCTGTAAAGCTGTAAGTACTGCACTGTCCGCTGGGCAGTGTCAATAAACTTGGCTGGGCGGGCGTGATGGAAATAGCATTCGCCAACTGTACCGGCAGCACAACAACCATACCAAATAACTTTAAAAAAAACACACACACAACACACAAAAACACACATGCACACAGATAAAAAAACTTTGCATGTGCGGTCATCATCTTTTACGATAACTGGTGACCTTTGATTCATTAAACACGAAAAAACTGAAACAGCTTCATGACTACACGGTAGATATCCCCTCCAATCACTTAGTACCAAGAACAACTTAAGATTATTTGAGCATGTCTAAGAGGGATAGTCAGAGGTGCCTACGTCCAAACATTTTGCACATACCCACATTTTGAAACCGATTTGATTCTAATTTGCTCATATTTATTTACTTTATTTTTGTACTCAGCACACTCAGCTATTTGTCTTTGCTAATAGTATACCGGCTTGAGGCCTCAATCTACCTAAAAAGTGTTAAATATTTAGTCTATGGCCAACACTATGGTACAACTTCCTGTTGTCGACCCTTCCGTTCTCGTGCGTGCGCAAAGATGTAGCGTAGCGATTTCTAAGTTTCAGTAATATAGTATTAAAGTGAATTACAAACTCTTTCATTAGAACACCAGTTATAACAATAAGTATAAAATAGTCTCTGACCCTTACTTGTCAGAGGGCAACATTTGACTTGTTTTAAAAAAAAAATACTACCTGATATAATTGTTTTGACGGCTAACATCAGTATTGCCTTGATGACCATGTTGCGAACGCTACAAGTCTCATTAGTTTTTTCCCATAAGCGCGCATTTCAGATTGAGACGTTACACTCGCGCACCGAGTGGGTGTCGTGTTACGTTCCATAAACATTGCTTATTACGTGTCCGTGACGTCACAACATGTCACACAATAACGTGACGTGGGGGAGGCAGAGATCGAGCATTACTCGCCAGGTAAACCAGCCAGTCACATCCATGCACACTCACATAGTATATACAAACTGATTGTGTGGGGAGAGTGATTTGCGGCTGTGTGTGCACATTAGTGCTTTAACATTTTCGTCACATCATGGTCTAGCAATCGCTAAGCCATGACGGAGATCTTAGCGCAGACTGTACTAGAAGTCCATCTTATACAAACCTATGATATCACTTTCGTTATACAGGGTGTCCCAGAACTCATCGTCAAGCCGAAACGGGGCGACAGGATTGATTGTAAACATCATAAGAACAAGTCAGAACTTTTTTTTAATTAAAAAAAACACAAAAATCATTATTTTGACTGTGACTCTTAGAAATATTATTTAGGGTTACGGTTCCAAAGTTTAATTAAATGAACAAAAATTTTTACTACATTAAAATCGCAGTCGTACTTTTATATAGCTGTATATTACATATGTGTATGTAATATACAGCACCTACTGTATATTAAAGCAGTGATATCAATATATGAATCACACTTCTGGAAACTCTTATTATTCAAATCCAAAAAATATAGGTCATGTAGACTAAGCAAAATAATTTATGTGCGGTGACGAAAAGCGAAGCGATCCAAGACAGCATCCGTCGACACACCTGTCAACACAATTTTAAGGGCTCAAAATATACACAAAAAAACTTTTGCCACTGATTATAATTTACAACGATGTAATAAACATACCTGCGATTAGTCAAATTTATGCTTAGTTACACCACAACACGTCCGTGTTAACCTTCGTCATTATTTTTCATCGAGATGATTTAAAAACGTTGATAAAATCTCTGCATTTCATTGCGGATGATAAATGAAAATTGCACCTATATAACTAACTAGCCATTGTAAATTATGGAGCAGCTTAACGAACGAAACCGGGCCAGCTTTAAAATTGATCCCCGCATCGGAAAGCGGTATTAGTTAAAATTGCATTCAAATCCATTCACTAATTCCTGGGATATTTTGGTACGAGACAGGCGGCTACCTGCAGTGTTAGTGCTTAGCGGAGGTATTCGCTTTTTGGCTTTGGTTTTCGCGTTTTCTCCGTCGATTGCTGAAACGGTATTTTGCAACCAAAATACTTTGACGCGACGTAAAAAAAGTCCGTTCTAAATTTAAGCCGTCTGGACTTGTGACCGCGCAGGCATCTCGGATATGAAGTATACAACTGGGAATAGTCGCGCGTGAATGAGTTATTGTTTTTATTGCATAATATTTTTTGGGGGGAGTGTACTTGCCAAGGTAATGCATCAACCTTTCTTCAGTCTGAATCTGAATGATATATTTATAATATTACTTTGAACAACAAACACGTATTAAGCTTTTTCATTAGCTGTTCTGCAGCTAATGTAAAAGCTTAATTAAGCTAATGTTAAGCTAATGTAATAGGCAGGTGCTATGTAGGCTATTATGTGGTTTTAATCAAATATTTTTGTTAATTAACTGAATTGTCAAAATAGTTTTATGAGCTAGAGAACACCCGACGTATCAGCTATTTAAATATTTATTTCGTCACGAACTTAAGCTTGAACAGCTTTTTCCACAAGCATTTATTCACAAAGACGGGTGTGATAATGGTGAATGCGAAAATACCGAAATATTGCGAAAAAAACTCAAAAATCATGGTTCACTCAAATATCCCGTTCCCGAAAGTCAGTTAGTCATGCATGTTTTATTTGAGTTGGGCATTGGTTATCCTATTCTTCGCTACTAGGTATTCTTGAATCATGGATAGATCATCTGTTTTCCGATAAATCATCACACTTCTTCGTAGAGAAAACTCATGTTTACGTATAATAAAACATAGATACTAGGCCGGATGAAATGAGTCAAATTGTTTATTTAGAGACTACTCTGATGTAACTAAGAGCGTTGAGACATAATAGAAAATCAGATAAATTTAATGTCAGACTTTCTTAGTGTCTTTAGATCTCTTGTAGTACGTTTTAAGAGTGTAGAGCTCTTTGTGAAGTGCTCGTCCGGGGAAGTACTATCACCACGCCTTTTTCTGTCGCCAAGCAGCAACTCTGTGTTTCGGTTTGAAGAGTGTGGTCGCCGGTGTAATTAATTACATGCACATGAGGCTTAACATCAGTATGCCTCAAGTTGATGGACGCATGGCAGAGCATCGTAGGGCACGTTCCTATCGTGCGTGACTTACGAGGCAATGCTTCAAGCAATGCTATTAGGTGATGATTACCACTTAACATCAGTTGGGCCATCTGCTTGTTAAATAAGAAAGTATTTTTTTAGTAAGTTCGAATGAGTTTGTACTTGTATCCAACAATATAGTAGAATATAGTACTCGTAGTAGGATTTTAGTGAAACTAATAAAAGCACAGCAGGTGTAAAAATTAAAATATGCAGAGACGATGAATAAACCTTGATGTCTCGTAATTTCAGTCTTTCAAAATGAAATGTGAGCAACATGCGTGATTTACAACACAGAATGCACATTTTTATAATTTTTTTACAGTATATTTACGCAATAATACGCGCGGAAGTCACGTAAAATGGGTAATTTGTATAAGAGCGGTTGCCAAATGGAATCTTGTCGCAAGAAATTGGTCATCGATTTAAAATGAGCTATATCAGACTTTACATTGGATTTAAAGTTGCTTATTATTTTGGTATAAAATACTTTAAAACTAAATGGGATCACTTAAACACTCTCGATGTTATGACAAAAGTACTTAACAGTATCATAGATTATAAAACCCTTGTAGGTGCCATTATTTTAACAGATGTCAAAGTTCATTTAACATTAGTAGATGCCTTCTGCGCTAATAGAGCGAGGGTTCGATCCCTACCGAGAACAAAAATTTCTACTCACAAAAATAACTCCATTTAATTTTTGTGACGCGATTACTCAGCTTATTATAAAATGATTATTTTTTGTTTGGCAGATCAAAGTTTGGAGGTGGTTTAGTAAAAATAATATTGAAATTGATTCAGCGCTTTTAGGTAAAATATTTTTTTATTAACTAAGTGTATTATTGAGTGGTCAACCAAACTAAACGTGTAACAAGTGTTAACTTCTGTAGAAACAAATAGTTTACAAAAAATATTAGTTTCAGTTCTATCCGATATTTTAGATAGGTAGATAAATTGTTTTTTTTTCGGGGTATTTCAGTTTTTTTTAATGATAGATTTTTTATAAAAAAATTAAATATTGTGATTTTTTATTATTCTCAATGCGACATAAATCGGTATTTAAACATAGGTAGGTTTAGGTACATACATAATGATAGATACATCCTAGCAAGAAGATCATCACTGGTTCCTAAAAAAAAATTCAGGCATTCTCTACCAATTTATGTGCATATGACTAAAAAAAAAAGAATAAAAAAGGTGAAGTGTTTTCCTTCACTGTGAAATCGTGAGGAAACCAGCATGTCATGGAACCTTAAAAGTTCTATAACATATGTCAAGGGCTCGAAAGGAGCCTCTTCGAGGCGTACTTAACATCCTTTCACCACACTGTTTCATAAGAAACAAGTGATATAAGAGAGAAGAGAGTTTGGTTTCACCCTTACTTTGCGTTGATCATGAACTTTGGTTAGTGCTTGCTATTGTTTCAGTATTTTTAGGTTTTTTTTCTTCAGTCAGCATAAGTATAAGCATGCTTGTTTTTTCGCTTATATTTTCATTGGATCAAACCTAGAACTAAATGTTACGCTGAATATTGAACCCAAATCTTGTTCACAAGACTGACCCAGCTGCGCACAACACAAGCTGCGCCATTTCTCGTCGGCCAACAAAATATAGTGTCATGTTCTTTTAGCTATTGAAACCACAATTGGTTATCCCTTATACCTTTGAATCCGCATAATCCGCGACTCGCCACAAAACGCGGCTAACTCACAAATCGTAAATTTCAAGCTTTCGATGTTTTATTTACCGCACGTTGATTCTGGCGCCGGCTTTTTGACAGTCGGTCTCTTTGCCGATTTCAAACTGTCAGAATCTAATTATCAAACTTTAAACCTCAATTCTCTATCAACGGCACTCTATTCTTTTACGTATACGGTTTAAAGTTGCTTGGAGAAATTTTGTATCGAATATTAAAGTTTTTGCCGGCCATTCTTTATAGTAGCAGTCGCGTTTTTATTTTTTACCGAAATAGGGTGTTGGGGTCAGCCAAACTACGGCGCCACGGCTGTGAAGATTGATTGCCTGCGGTTCGACTCCCGATTTGAACACTAAATTATTATATTGAAAACTAATTAAAACTAATATGAGATGTGTCTAATTTTACGCATTAACACGATTATATCCTAACACATTACTGCACAGTAAGCGATTAAACAAGGCGATTTTAGATTTATTTAATTTATTTCAAAATACTTTACTGCAATTACAAAGGATGAGATAAAACATACTCGTATATAAATTATCAAACTAACGGTGAATGGTAGTCCGGACTTGACACTAGGATCATCTGTGGGTGGGTTTATATTGTCGGTAATAAAAAACAGCTAGACGTGACCCATATATCATATTAGCAGAATGTTTCTAAAGCTGCGGGAATCGAACCTGCTCTAAGTCTCCGCTACGTAATCCCGCCGCACTAAAAAAGTTATCGTTTAACAAAATAGCAATTTATTAACATACAAATGTCGCAACTTTTGAAACTTTGAGTGGCAAAAACAGAAAACAAATACGATATGCAGGCTTACCATTTACGATTCGCACCGAGTACGCAACTCGGGCCGGACCAGTCCTCAGCGGCGCCTTTAAGGCTGAACAAAGATTGCAAGGCATTTATGTAAATGGCTGAATTCCGAAAATGCCAGCAACCATCGGACAAAAACAATGAGAGATAAAAAACGTGGGAGGCGAAAGTTCGCTTTTTCGGGTTGTGTCGTTTTGCCGCGTATCGTAATGTATGACTTTATTGGGCAATCGTGGAAATTCAGACGAAGGTACTTAGCCCAGATGTTAATGTTCATTATCCAGCTTTTCAAAATTCTTTCGCGAAAAACGCTCTGATTTGATGTTTTCAAATAATTTGCATGTTTTCTTAGAGCTTATTTTCTTTTGCAGGCCAGTGTACTAAATACTTTATGAAATTAGGACGACTTGTACGACAGTTCCGTGGTTTTTTTTTCGTAATGGTCATAGGAAAATTATTGGAAAAGCCACACACAGCTTCCAAAACCATTTCAAATGGAGGACGATTGACTGCAGAGCATTTTATATATATTATTATAATACAGTCGATGTGCACCCAAGAACAATTTGCTTCCGATACCTCCTGTCCCGTAATTCGTCTTGTCGTGTCACTATCTAGTTTCTTTCGAAACAGTGTGGTGAAAAGATTTTAAGTTCGCCTCAGGGGGCTTCTTTCGGGCACTTTAAGAGTCACTCTTTGTGAAGGGCTCGTCTCGGGAAGTACTACCACCACGCCTTTTTCTGCCGCCAGCAGCAACGCAGTGTTTCGGTTTCAGGAATGTGGTCGCCAGTGTAATTACAGGCACATGAGGTTTAACATATATATGCCTAAGTTGATGGACGCAGGGCAGTGCATTGTAAGCCACGTTCCTGTCAGGCGTGACTTACGAAGCAATGCTTTGTTGATGGTGGTTCTGCTTGTTCCATCAGCTAGTTGTATTAAAAAAACTTGACACAAGTTATGGAACTTGTTAGGTCAACATGCCGGTTTTCTCACGATGTTTTCCTTCACCGTTTGAGAGTACTGGCATGGTGCACATAAATTTTTAAACAGAAAAATTAATTGGGCTCGACCGGTTTAGAACCCAAGACCTTATGATCGGAAGGCGGGGCAGCTACCACCAGTGTTCTTTTTCATTCTTTCGGTGTCCCATAATGATCAACACTTACAAACATTTGAAATAGATCGCTCGACACAGTTTAGTTTTTCTTTCATAATTTTCTTACTAACTTTCCCAAGGGGTCATTTAATGTCGTGTCAGTCAAGGCTACCCGCCCACTGCAAGTTTCGCAGTCGTAAGTAGGGCAGCACTTTTTTCATTGAGTTATATATAAAAACGTGGCAGCCTGTCCATCCACTTATTTCACAACACTAGTTTATTGTGTTTGTCTGTTAGTTGAATGGTTTCATGTAATTCCACGTTTATGGTTATGGTTTCCCTTTGGTTTTTGTTTTGGAACGTTAGGTTGTTTACGTTGTTCTATTTCTTATTCGGGATTGCGGACCAATTAAATTACTCTTTCCTTATCTAAGTTTATTAATGATTTTTATTTTTTCTTAGAACTCCGGTGGCGCAGGTGGTAGCGCAGCCCGTATCAAGGGAAAGGTCGCAGGTTCAAATCCCGCTCGCTGAAAAACTTTTGGGATATAATCTCTGACATCAAATCTTTTTTGATTCTTTTCATTACAGCAACGAAAACTAAAGGGTACGAGTACGAAATTAAGAATCAATGTATACACTTTTTGAAGTTTTAAAAATGTTCAAAACAACCTTAAAACACTTAGGCACCATAAAAATTCCGCCACCGGGTTTTGGCACAGCTTTAATTGATCTAATTAGACGTTTCAAAAAAGCTAAACATGACATGTGTTTCAAAAGAAATCGTTGTAATCGGCGACCAATGATCAAAGACATGAGCAGAGTGGTTCCGTACACTATAGAAAATGTATAACCTAAGTTCAAATAATTGCCTTAAATCCATACGGCTTAATTTTTGGACTGGCTTTTTGTTTTGTTTGTGTATTAGATACAGGCAAACATTTATTTGCCACAAGAAAACACATCTACAATCAGGTATAAAAAATTATGTGGGCACAAGAAAAAACGGATTATTATGATTACTAATTTATTTCAGATTCATTACAGATACAGATTATTTATTGGTAAAAACAGTTAACAAGTCATGGGGAAATTTTAGGGACATTGGCACATTACATACCCATTAAACAAAACATTACATGTTCAACATTCAATATCAATCTATTTTCAAAGTTATGAAATACATGATAGTTGAGGGTCCAAATCTCTGGAGAAAAGATCAGAAAAAAAATCACTAAAAATGAACAAGGCAAAATACCTACGTACCTACGTAGCTTATTCGGGAAATTCTAAAAAGAAGATTTGCTGATTTTTTTTTAAGCTTGATCGCCTTCGGTGTAATTAGTCGATTGTCGATGCAAGATGCCGACGCGACTAAGCCTGCAATGTTTTTTACACGGTCTACCATAAGTAGTTGGAAATTAGCGAAACAGGTAAAACGACATTGGTTTTCATGTTAGCTCAGTTTCAGTAGTTTAATGTGCTTTTTTGTGCTTAATGGAAAGCTCTGAAAAAAACTCAGTAGGAAATTTACAGCAGAATTTTCCATTGTTCAAAATCTAGAATTGATTGAGAGGTACGCTTCGGTAATAATTTTCATCACTACGTAGTATAAAACAAAGTCGCTTTCTCTGTCCCTATATCCCTATGTCCCTATGTATGCTTAAATCTTTAAAACTACGCAACGGATTTTGATGCGGTTTTTTTAATAGATAGAGTGATTCAAGAGGAAGGTTTATATGTATAATACATGCATGATATAGTAGAAAAACAATGTGCACCCGTGCGAAGCAAGGGCGCGCGGGCGGGTCGCTAGTTAATCATAATCAAGCTTCATCGAGCAAAATTAACCATATTATCATAGGAAAATAATACATTTTATATAATATTAAAAACAGTTACTTGAAATTCTTGAAAGTGTAGCTTGTAAATTGCTCAGAAATAAAGGCTTACGAATATCTAACGCTTGTGGTTTGTATGCAAATTCAGAGCTTATTCACTCGCTTAACGCTTGCAAATGTGCGTGATTACTCGTCACAGGCGACATTTTGATCATTGAAGCGTAGCGTACTGGACTTGCCTTGACACTATCATCATTAGCCACAATTATACAATTACTTTATCTTCATCATGTCGTTTAATATTTTTTCAAACAGTGTGGTGAAAGGTTTTTAAGTGTGTCTCACATGGCACTATTTACTTTATAGAAGCTCATAATAGAATTCTGTTTTGTGTTTTATTTCAGTCTGATAAAAATTTACTAGTCATCTTCAACATTTAATTATAAAAATTCAGTTCATTTTTGGAAAATTGTTTTTTTTTGCATCAAAAAATTGTCGTTATTGTAGTTTATTTATTTGTTAAATTTTATTAGTCGCTATTTATCTAACATCTGTATTTATATTGTTTCTTTGAACAGTCTTCTCTATTGTGTATAATGGTATGCATTGCCGTCATTTGCATCGCAATGCCAACACCTCTGATTACGGTATCAGCTTAAGGTTCACCTTTTAACCCACTTGGACTCCTTTGGATTCCTTAGCATTATCTCTTCTCATTGCTATTCCGCTCGTACTTTCATGTACACCCTATTATACATACCACCTGTCTCTTTCCTACTTAGTAAGGTTGTGTATGTGTATCTTGTTTCATTTCATCAACAGTAGCTTTAGTTTTATCAATTTGTTTATACAGTTCTGGAAGAGATGTTTGTACAATAAATGTTTCGGTGCTTTTGATTTATGCCGTCATTTTGTTCGGTATTGTAATGGTATTTCGTTATTGGTTCAATTGGTGCTAACATTTCTTTATCTACTAAAATAGATGTTTGATTCAGCTGTGTATTTGCAAACTCTGTTAGACTATTCTTTTGATGTTTTACAGTTAGGTATGTTGTTTGATCTACATATTATATGACCTATTTAGCATTCCAAAGTGACGTGGCCGTGTCTCCCATTGCTATAATTACGTGTCTGCTCGGTTACAGCAACATGAAACATTTCTCGAATTTCACTGAAATTGGATGAACCTTTACTTTCACTTTTTCAAAATATTAACATAATTGTGCCAAAATCTGTTGCTATGGCATTATCACATAAATCAGGTGTCTTGGAGTCCATTTGGAATTGGTTTCATCCGTTTGCGTGACAACTTGCGACCTCTGGACGAGTCATCGAACTTTTGAAATGTTTCCTAAATCGGTTATTGTCCCGATAGGGTTTCCAAGATTAAGGGTTGGATTGAGTCCATATCCAATTTGGTGTTTAATTAATAAAAAGAAAATATGCTAATTTTATAAAATAAACTGAATTTATAGTTCATCGTAACGTCAATAGTTTTTTCTATGCGTTGATTTCACTGAAATGCATAAAAAAATACCAACAGAGCAAGTTTTCTAGATAATTTTATATAACCTTGCAATTTTTTGCTGAACTAAGTTCAAAGGCATGTTCACATTTTGTTGCCATGGCAGTCATAAATCCCAAATTCTGGTCACCCTAAAGTTGATCACGCGATGATCTTCTAGATCCAATAAAATTACTGGAATCCGATAAAATTATGCCAAACTCTGCTACCACGCATTCCCTATAAATATTTAAATTGTTTTGCGCCGCAAGCCTTACTTTATAAAATTATAAATATGTGAGGATTGCACAAAATGAGGTTTCATACGAAATTCTCAAATTCATAATTTTATTAAGTTGCCGCGAGCGTGATCGAAATTAGAATAATCGAAATGAGACTTATCAAAGAAATCAAAAAAAAAGCTTTTGTTATGGGTACTAGATGACTGATATATTTAATACATTATCTTCTCAGTAAATACTAAAACATTATGAGATATTAAACAATGCTCAATATACTCTTACCGACACATATAAATAATAATGTTTAGCTGATACAAGTTGATTAATTAAATACGGATCACTCTAAATTGTGCCCTCACAATACCCTCGAAACGAAATTGACGGAAAACATTCACGCAAAAAAATAGTCTGATACTTTTACTGTCTTTAGCCGATGAATACTTATAGCATTGCCATGTGTGGATGAACAAAGGTCCTGATCATCCGCTGAATGCGCTCGCATAATAAGAGTGCGACTGGCAAAAACTTCAAGAGACTTATCAGCTTTATTTATATCAGGGTATCTTTGCAGCCTTGAAAAACGTTTGCAACTAATTTGGCCACACACCCTCGGTATTCTGGTATTCAGATGAAATCTTCAGCATGAGCTTGAGGAGGAAGATATAGAAGTGTATGACCGTTCTACGCTTTGGTTAAGCTTATAAAAACAAACCTAGTTGAAAATTTTTAACTATTGGGTTATACTTTTCAGATCTCACAAAAAATCTGATAAAATGGATACAAATATTTTTATTGCAATGATAGTTCGTCGATTAATGTCAATAATAACCCTAATTACGATAAATGTTACCCAGCATAGAATGCAACGCAATATGTTCTAAGAAAATCATAGATATTTGAGTGAACTCTACAATAAATACTCTCGTCGGATCGTCTGCGCGCGCGCATTTAAAAACAATTCACGGGGTAGCCTGCGCGTATAACTGTATATGGTGTTGCCGCGCCAAAACGGGCACCGGCGAAAAAACCCGACGCGAGACGAAGGAAACCCGAACACAGTAAAAAATAATAGGGATGCGCGAGATATGAAGGACGAGCATTGTTTTATCGATATTACACTAGTGGCTCTGGGAGCTGTAGACCTCGCGAGCATACTAAAAGTGAGCTAATTGAGGAATGTAATGTGCAAGTGCATGTTCCGTTTTGTGATTTTTTTGATCTTTTTGATTTTTTTTTGCATCATCTTGTGTAGAATGAGGTCCTTTGTGTTTTTCTCAAATTTGATTGAAAACCATCGATTGTTTGATGAGCTATCCTGTTCATCATGCTGAAGATCCTTATCAGATCTTCGCCAAACTTTTATGAGACCAATTTAAAGTTACTACCTTTCAAATAAAAAAAGAATAATCGAAACCGGATCTCATTTGGTGGAGATATCCAGTATATCAAATAGCCCCCTTTTTGCCCTTTTTTTGGGGGAAGTACCCCTCCAATCAAAAATCCCGACGACAAAAAAAATCTAATAAGTCATATAACCTGTGTACCAAGTTTCGTCCAGATCGGTTGAAAAATGCGACCTGTAGAGGAGAACAGACAGACATCCGGACAAACGCATTTTTGGCCAATGTGGAAACTGAGACGCTTCGCTCGCTCGGTCAATAATACTGTATACAGAAACAAATTAATAGACGTTGACATTATGTAGGCCCGAAGCCGTGGACGGAAAACTGAGATGACGTAGTCCAAACATCTAAGATCAGTGGCTAAAGTGAAAAAATATCTAGGTATTGATTTTAAATGGAGGTTTAAATTATGTTTCGTTTCATGCAAACATAAGTATGAAAACAACATGAAATAGGTATAATATATTGATACATATTATTATATCGCAGCTAAATCTTGGCGTAATCAGTACGCAACGATTTGTTAGTCTCGGATAATCGGTTAAATTTTTTTTGTCTCATTACGGCGTCTTCGCCTTATGTTATCCGTACAAAGCAACCATGGTGAAATTAAAAAAAAAAACGTCCCATTGTATTAGTGGTTTTGAAACCATAAACAGATTTCAAAACAGCGTATAACTTGCGTGAGAAACGTTCAATAACATTAAGAGATATCATTAGCAAAATGCAGCCTGCGTCTTGAGGGTGCTTCAGATTGTCATCATTGGAATTAGAATCATGATAGATTCAAACATTGTCTAGCTCTACTATTGTCTATCTACTCACTCATACCTCACAAAAGGCTCTTTTCGATCACTCGATAAATGTATCGAACTTTTTAGGTTCTACGATATGCTGGAGGTTTTATTTCAAAATTGAACTCATTTTAAAATATTAATTTTATAATGAAATCGATGTACCCAGTGCATCCCTAGCCCGCGCCCGCCGCGGCGTAGCGTAGTAACCCTGCCGTCCGCGCCCCTCCTTCACCGAATGCGTACTACGTACTTTTTTCGCTGCCATCGCAACGTAAACAAAATAGAAACAGTGTTTGACAAAGGAACTTTAGCTACGTATATATTTTTTTTTCAATATTGCACCTTTGCCTATTATTGATTTCTTCAGCGTTTGAATAAGACTTGTTAAAATTCGATAGGTATGTACGTACATAACGATGGATTTTATTTCATTTGGTTTTCTTATAATTTATTTTAGAAATGGAATGGACCTAATAGGTACATGCTACGTAAGCATGCAGCTAATCGAATAATTGCTATTATAATGGTCGCTATTCGTCAAATACATACGGTAGGGGTAATAAATATACTGAATACGGAATAAAATAATGAATTAGTACCTAGTATTCACTATATTTATTGCACTATTATGTATTTAGATTTTGTCAGGTCTTAGCCCTAAGAATTTAGAGAATACCTAATACATAATGCAGGTACCTACCCAGTGAGGGTGCTGTAATAGAGATAAATGGGCCAATGCTAAAAAAGTAATCTTTTTTATCCTCCCCGAGGATAATCCCATAAAACTCTTCTTAACCCCTACTAAATGTCCTATCATTATCGCAAGACGCTTTTGAATAAACAACCTCTGTGGCGCAGCGAGCGATAGTCCGCCTGCGAAGCAGGAGGTTGCGGGTTCGATTCCCGCCTCGGAACAAATTTTTGTATGATCTGCAGAAATTTGTTCCGTGGGTCTGGGTGTTTACTATGTATAATAAAAAATATCTATCTATGTAATTATACATATAATGTATTAAATATATCAGTTATCTAGTAATACCCATAACACAAGCTTTGAGTAGCTTACTTTGGGGCTGGATGGTGCTGTGTGGATTGTCGAGCATTATTATTATTATAATCATCTGCCTTTTACTCAGCTCAAACAACGGAAGGTTAATTGATGGATGAAATAGTGATATCATTATTAATGAGGATATCGCTATCCTTTAGAGATGGCAGCGTCTACGAAGTTGCTCATCGCTTCTCCTCTGGATTTTGTTCACAACTCAGGCCAATACAAATTGCTCATTTCATCAATGTCTCTCGTAAAATAAAATAATTGTTTTATACTCCATTAGACTTTTATAAACAAAATGTCTTTTTTGCACTCGCGTGGGCGAAGTGCTTTGCCCAGAAAATACTCTGATTCGGAAAACATATGTTAATCCTTATAAATACTCTGATGAATATTGGCACGATTGAGCCAACCCTTATAGACAGAGAGATAGAGGCTGAAAGAATTTGCAAATATAAGAACTTGAGATGAACATGAAGAACGTGATGAATGAAAAAACATGAGAACTGAGAACTGATATTGAGGAAATCACCGGCATGCTTAGCAAGAAGAATCAGTCATGAAGAACCCACAAATACTAGGGAATTTACATAATGGCAACAACGACCTAGGAGACGTACCTACTGATTAGAGGTTTATTGTAAAAGAAGAAAAAAATACCAAAATGCGTTCGACACATGATTAGGTATCACAGTTGTCCTTGGGTTTTGATTTTGGAAGCTTAGATTTCTTATTTGGAGGCATATATTCAGTTGTAAATGACTTGGCTTATATTTATAATAATGATAATTTATTTCAGACTTAGTCCATAGCTGTTAGTGACAAAATAAGTCTTAAAAATATAGTAAGTGACGATTTTTATAAATAACAATAACAATTTAGCTCGAATTTATTGATATCCTATTGAAATTAATTGAAATACTGTGTTCCATTGAAATTCGGGCTCTTCAACAATGTCACAGAAAGTGGAGGCGAAAATTTGGCGCTTCCAATCAGCTCAAGAGTTATTGCGTTTGCATCGGAACGGGTTCCAAGAAAACGTGTGAGTCACGGAATCGTATATTTTATTGTAACAGTCGTTACGTTTATTTACGTGTACGCACGCAAAAAGTGTGTCACGTGAAGACCAACAGCAACAGGATTGTAGGAACTAGATGGAATTAAATAGTTAATATATGTAAGGAACTCCAAGTTTGAGAATTTGAGGACGATAGAAGTAATCATGTTTAGCGAATACTGAATTTATGGTAGGAACTAGCTGAACCCGCGGCTTTGCTCGCGCCCAGGAATTCAAAGATTCATACAAACTTTCATCCCCTATTTTATCCCCTTGGGGGTAGAATTGATCAAAATCCTTTCTTAGCGGATGCCTACGTCATAACATCTACCTGCATGCCAAATTTCAGCCCCATCCGTCCAGTGGTTTGGGCTGTGCGTTGATAGATCACTATGTCAGTCAGTCAGTCAGTCAGTCAGTCACCTTTGAGTTATATATATTTAGATTAAATACTTAATAAAAACTCTCTTCGTCTTCCATTATTTTCTGCGAGTTAAAATTATAACAGCAGAATTTACAGTTTTTATACTTATTACAGACACAGAGGTTTCTCAGCACTGTTTAAGCATCTTACGTTTATTGTATTGTAAGCAGGCAAACCTGGTCTTGTGCATAGCTTAGTAGATACCGTAAATACTACTAAAGAAAGGCATAAATAAACAGCTTATAAAATTGAACTGTTTATAGCTAACTAATCCATAAAATCCACTCAAAAGAAAGACGAATAAAACCATCATCATAACAGAACTCATTTGAAAACCTATAAGTTTACTACCGCTGCCTATAGCTTCCATTTATAACTAAATAATAAAAAACCACATATTATTATGATTGAAAGATACCATATTACGGGATTACATATGAGCACTTAAATTTTAACGACTGATCTTGCAGACCACCGGCGATTTTAAATGAAGAGTTTTATAACTCTATCGACAGTTCGTCAGGTAATCTTGGATATGTGATATGATAGAGTAAGGATTATGATGATTTGAACGCCGATAGGCATGATTGTGATGGTAAAGCACGTACAGAAAGATTGGCATCTTTTATTTATAAAGATTATGTTTCGGTAATATATTCTTCTACAAGCAGGTACTTAAGGAACCAAGAAAGTGCTGGAAACTTTGTTGAATAGAAACTAATCAAATTTCAAATTTTGATATACAATCAAAATATTAAGTTATTAATGGTGATTATCATGGTAAAATACTAATATATATAATACTAAAATTTACCTTAAATTGAAATGGTAACTTCCGTTTATTCCAACATAGCTAAAAATTCTATATTATTGCTATAAATTCAAAGTTTAGCAAAACAACGCAATCTCGAAGTTGACAGAATCCTACGCTTTATAAACAGGACACATTTTTACTTCTTGAAAAACTATGCCTCTCTGAAATCTTAGCAGTTCACCATTCTTCTGTTTTGTTATGTACAAAAATGTTGAGTCCCTTCTTCTATGTAGGTACAAAAGAACAGCGCCAAAACAGAGGTTCATTAAACTGACGATTTAGAAGATTTGTAAGGAAACTGCTAAAGGAGCACAGTTCCAACCGGCGAGTAGATCCAGGAGCCAGTCACTAGCTCACACCCGATCACCGCATGAAGACATTAACGTTTTATAGCTGCAGTAATGCGAACTGGTGATGAGAACACACACGACGGCATCGACAGATATTGCACTCTGAGACTATTACTTTGGTTTTTCCATTTGGCTCTGGAAGCCTAAAATAACAACAAAAGATCTGTCAAAATACTAGTCTGTAACTGTTTTTTTTAAGTAACCAGGCCACTGATCTCTATTGCATAGGTAATACAGATCAGTGAACCTCGCATTTGATAGCCAGGTTAGACGCACATTTATCCCACACCTCATTTGGATAGTTATCACCTAGTTTATAACTTGTTACACAGCTGTTTTACAGAGATCTTGAACAACAGATCTCAGAAAACCCACTGATTTATAACATTAGCACTAAACCCACGACGCCAAATCTAGCAATTTCCGTTTACTCCAAGAGCTTAATTCTGAAAATAGCATCTTTAACCCAAAAATAATAGATTCAGCCCTAAACTCAACGAACTATTAGTAGTGTAGTGGTTTAATCCACGGTCCTACTTTCGGTTAGCGCCGATGCATCTATTGTGGTGCAACATTAAAAATAAAAGTAGTTTATTTTGAATACGGTCGGTTCGTCTGTCTGTGAGTTTAATTACCAATGGTTATTTATATCGGCAGTTAACTGCTACTAGCGCCCTCTACTTTTGTTGGACAAACAAATTGTTTTATGGCCACTTTTCATTGTTTGATGTTGTTTATTTTTGTAGTTTTATGATTCCATTCTAATGAAAATTATTCTGATGGTCAATGGTTGGACTTTCGTCTTGGACTTCACTGCAGATGTTTTTATTACTGTTCGCAGCGCCATCTACTATCGGGTAGCGTATACTTGCACGTAAGCCATAGGCCCGTATTCTCTGTTCCGTGGGCGCTTACATGACTAATGTACTCTTTTCTAGTGAATTGTTTGGCAGTTTTGCATTACTTACACTTACCTAAGAGTTTTTGTATATTCTTGTTGGGAAATAACATTTTCAATATCCTGCTGACGACAGCATCGCAAGTTGCATCTCCTAATTTAATTCAAAATTTTGAATAACTTCTGGAATGGTAGCCTCATGGCAAACATTATTTGATTAATATTATATTTTAATCCTAATAATCTCAAAGCACACTTAGGTACCATTAACCACAAGTTACTAATAGTGTTCTTAAAAACTCAAACTCTTAATCAACTTTCGCTGACTGTCCTTCAGTTTCACAGTATAAAATTTTGTGGTAGATAGGGTGTCATTGACATCTAGTAAGTTTTGCTTATAAAAGGCAGCTGGAAATCAGCCAGGTGTATAATCTTGCCCAGATTTTGGTATCACCTGGACTCACACCGCAATACCAGGAAAATCCCTCTACAATTTAGCTCTCGATTCAGTAAACATTATAAGTAGTATCGAAGTGGTGTCATGAGTCATTGGCTCTTCGCCAGCCAGCCTCACCTGTACTGCATCTTCCGTTCAGGATGTCGCTGGGTCTATTTATACCAGCTGATTAGTGACGGTGTGATAACTGTCTAGACGTGTCGACTTTATTTTTCATAGCGCTTTATGAAAATGTGCTTCTTTAGCTGGTTCTTGAACACACATTTTTACAAAGATTTGCAAAAGATTTTGAAAACAAAAACATTACCTATTTAATTTTCTGAAATATTAAGGTGATTTTTGAACACCCAGATCAAAAAACTTTAGGTTCAGTTCACCATAGTCGAAACTAAAAAGCGTAGGCAGCTTAAACATTAGGAAGTACCTAGCTGAATAGTTCACTGACGCATATCACATATCAGACGTCTTTAGTTCTCTATCGTCAGGAAGCCGCTTCGTCCATTGCTCTTCACAGCCATTAGCGCCTATCCCATTCATGAAGTGGCCATATTTCGGGTGTGACGTCACGCGTGGGATGGGATTGGCAAGGACGGTTCGCTTCAACGCCTCCATTCATGTGACTATTGGCATCCCATTGAGGGAGATATACTTTAGCTAGGCCATTGACGGCATCAGTAATTGATACATAGTATAGCCACGAGGTCAAATCAAAAAGTGATACACCAACTTGCTGGTCGTTAAACTGATTATTTTTGCTAGGAGAGATTCAGATGGACTCAATACTCCGGCAGATAATGTAAACATTGTAACAAGAACGTGAAATTGCCCACTGCCCTACTAACCTTACGTCGATACAATCACACACTAAATCGAAGTTAGTAATTATTTTTCAAGCAATTCAACCCTCCAAAACTCATTTGGGAATCCCTTACGAATAGAGTAGGCGTGAAAGCCTCAATGAACTAATCCGATGAGCTACTAGCTATCATAAATCCAAGGATATCGGGTTCAACACACCGCAAAGTGGTCTGTATTAGATCTGTCGTGGGCGGGACTTCAGTTCAAAGTTGCGCAAGAATCGCCATTGAGGCGGGAGTGCAGAAGAGTTATTCGTTTTCATAATTCAGTCGTCATGCTACAGAGAAATTTTATTATTTTCCTGTTCTTTTGGTTATTAAAGTTTAAATTAATTGAATAGATTAATGAAACGAGTAGAAAAACCCATAATACCCTGAGAGCATATACATTTTCAAGCTCGCTAATTTCTAATTTTTCCTATCCAGAGATGAATGATCCCAAATGCTCATCAGACAGTGCACATTTTCTTAGCTGTCGGAAGCGCTTGGGACAAAATTGGCACTTTCGCTATTTACCGAGGGGCTCCTTGCCAAGTTTCGTCATCCCAATAAGTCTACCTTTACGACAATAATTGAGTCTTCAACGATACACTATAAAAATCTCGTCACTGGAATTGAAGGCGAATAGAAAATATCAGACAAGATGATATGTTTGATGTTACGCAACACGCTCGATATATCCAACCAGACATTAGGAATGACACATCCTAAAGACATAGTAAATGATTTACTACAAGCTACTCGTTTTTTTCTCTACACACTGAATCGTAGCCAATTTTTTCAGCGTCGCCTGAGGATGGGATGTTGTCCAACGAATGACTCTCGTTTAGATAATACGCGTTATTTTGGTTCTTACATATGTTCCTCGTCACACAAAATAATAAGGCCATTGGCCTAATGACAGGGCTTTATTTTTAGTCCGGACTTTTGAAGGCGACGCGTTTTAAGTGTAACCAAAGTGGAATCCGAAACAGTACCGACTTTTCCCCTATTTCCACTCGTATCCAATCGGGATCGTCGGTAGTAATGCCTCCTGAGAATTTATTATAAGAAATTCGGATAAGATGATTAGTGGGACCACATAAGTTTTCCGTCAAATTTTCTTGCCATGATGATTATCCAGAAATCCAGAATGCAAAGAAAACAATTTCGGCACCAACTAACAATAATCAAATACGGGACCCAAAAAAATACTGCCACTGCAATTTGTTTGTACCTATAGGTATACAGTATCACCGAATTCGCAGACCTTGGCTTGACCTTTCTGTTAATTTAGCCATACAGTCTCGTATGTCGGTAACAAGATACAATGACTGTAATTCAGACGTTAAGACGCCATCAATGTTAATTCGCTAGTATTAAAACTTTAGTACATCGTTCTATGTGTGACAAACAGTCAGTAACGGAAACATGTATACGACTGCTTTAATTTATTTAATCTAGGTGTAGAAAAACTAGCATAGATACCTAGAGGGAATCTAGTCCTTGACTTTAAGAGCCGTTAGAAGTCGTTACATATCTTTAGCATGGGCGTTTTCCTAGTGAAGGTCATTCCAAAAGCCTACATTACGCTATTGAAATGGAGCATTAACAAGTGTCCTCTTTAACCAGGTAGTCCAGCGCGTGTGGAGCCAATGCAGTCGGTGAGGACGACAAGGGGAAGCAGAGTGCGGCTTGAGTGCAAAGCGAGTGCCAGGCCGCCTCCACGAATATCGTGGTACAAGGACGGCAAGCCCGTCGCAGATATTGCGTTGCGGAGATTCCGGGTGCAAAATTTTAGGTGGGTCCATCTCCATTTAAAAAAAGGTCTCAAAGTAAGTCTTAGTGTCTGGTTTTACCCCAACCTGCCTACAACAAACCCATAGCACTCAAACTTTAGACCAACTGCAGCTTCTTGATTGTGGAAAGTTAACATTTTTAGGACATCCACACAACCTACGCATGGTAAATTTTAAAGCCAGTGTTATTAGCCACTAGCCATTTCAACCTATTAGTAAAGTCGGCAGTTAGTTTGTAGACAATAACGTAGAAATTGATTGAAAGTATTTCGTCAAAGATACTAGGAAATGCAATTAACTGACAGACGTATTGGAAACTAACTAAAATCGGAAAGCTACTATCAACATCTTGCCAATCAAAGGCAACGAACTAAATCAACCTTTAGGCCTCTGTTTCATATATTCTAGTATCGATGTTGGGTACCATCACAATGACGTCAATCGTAATTAGGCACACACATGAAGGACAGCTCATCAACTAAAGTCCAATCATTACTGCGACCCAATTGACCGATCTCGATCAAGATCATCCCGATCTAGTTCAAGCCTGTTGAACAAATGGTTCTTACATCAACAAGCTCAATTAGTGCAAACAGCGCTAATCGCGCCACCAGACTGGCGTGAATGACCGACCTGAACAATGTGACCAGGGTCGGGTGCCTTTGTCTTCGCTTCAATTGACAGATACCTACTAGACTTGCTTATTATGGGAAGAGCTCATTCATCAACATTCAACAACACAAAACGCTACATTATATTCGCGTGATACAGTTGGGTTATGACTTATGCGTATGAGGTACGCCGCTAGGAACCTTGAACAGGGGTTGAAGAGCTTATAAAGCTACGAGATTAAGGCCCTTATTCATAATTGTCTTTGAGCGCGCCAATAGCTTATCAGACCGATAAGTCTGTTGCCTTCTCTTTTCGTTGCCATGAAAGTGACGCAGTAAT
This sequence comes from Plemyria rubiginata, assembly GCA_963576535.1. Lineage (NCBI taxonomy): Eukaryota > Metazoa > Arthropoda > Insecta > Lepidoptera > Geometridae > Plemyria > Plemyria rubiginata. The sequence continues at coordinate 13,221,125 of OY754910.1, forward strand.
AAGAATACTCTACTGAGCCGCTACACTGAGAAAAATGTAAAGCTGAAAGTGCCGTCATTACGATCGATTTCGTAGGTTTGAAGGCTAAAAACCGACCAACAGTAATAACCAACATAAACGCCTTCTAGGCAGAAGACGTTATACGATTTACAGGGTAAGTAAATTTAAAAAGAAGGTATACCATGAATAAGTTTCTCCAAACTACGATTTATTCTTAGTATTGAACATATTAGCCGTAACATATCTACGATAAATTCGGTAAATCAGTTAAAGATCGAGGTACTGACGGCGGCATTCAACTTCTGGTAAGGCGAAAAATAAGCAAGGTAGCTCAGCAAACACGCAAATCTTTCCAAGGGCAATATTCGACGCATCTCAAGTCAGCAACGCCTTCTCGTAAGGCGTTTTATACCGTATTATATATAATAATAATACCTAACGTTCAACAATATGGCATATTGTACGTACCAGCCGTACAAGAGCAGTGCTTAGTGGATAGGTAGCTACTGTAGCTAGCCGTAGCCCTTAGCCAGTGGCTACTAGCCACTAGCCAAGGAATATAATAATACTCTGAGAGCCACTAGCTATGCTACCTACTGGGTAGATAGACAACAGCCAAGGTAGCTAGCTAGACTAGCTAGCTAGCGCACTAGCTTTGCTATTAGCGATAGCGAGTGGTGGTGAAATAACCAAATGACATACTAACACATCTTTTCACATGTTTTATACATCTCATTGATTTTCGAAATATATAGTAAAGTGCGGCCTTATACATATTTCCCGTGCGTTTTCGTCAGCGCGATCTAGGATTGTACCTTTTTGGTACCTTTTTGGCTTTTAAACTTTTTATAAAAGCGGATAATGCCTTCTTTACGGCAACAATTGCCTTCTTTACGGCAACATACGCCGAAAATTTACCGCCGGAAGCGAATAGTGTTTTTAACCGTCAGCACTGCGTTATTAACAAGATAAGATTCAATTCCTAAAACGCTTTACCATAAAGTTGATTTGGTTGTTTTGCGACCAGCTAATAGACGGTATCGTTTTAACGTATTCACTTAGTTATGTCAAAACGAAGGTAATTGTACAAACTCGCCCTACGTAATTACATTATAACCGTGTAAGACTTTATTAACCTTACGCCAGAATTTCATTTTTCTCAGTGTATTGAACGGCAGGGATTATGAATAAGAGGGTAAGTGTGAAAGGGGATTGTGGGATTGCTCTATCTAAACGTGATTTTGTTTTGATTCCAGAAGGCGCTCGGTGTTAGTTATAAGGCATGCAAAGTATGAGGACTCCGCCCGGTACGAGTGCAGAGCGCTGGGCGCGGTGGGGCCGGCGGCTGTGGCAGCCGCCAACGTCAGCGTACTGCCGCCGAACTCAGCACCAATCGACACATGTATGTTACATTGAATACCAACACTAAGGCTGCCTGTCCAGAGTCCATTGATGGGGAGCGAGGCTGCGGAGCGGAGAAACGCAAAATTAACCAATAGAATGGCATAACTGGAGCTGAGCGGAGATTTTATGCAATCCTATTGGTCAATATTTCTCCGCAGCCTTGCTCCGTATCAATGGACAGGCAGCCTAATAGAGTATCCGCGACTTCTGAAAACATTAGTTCTTAGTGCTCACCATTACACGAATCAAGGTCTTTTCAAGCTTTTAGCATTTTTTTACTCTAAAGACCTCGCAACAGGTTTGTAATAAAAAGAAGCAACGACTCTTCATTCACCACAACTGCTCACTTAGCTTAACCTAATGGTTATTTTGATATATCGCGGAACTAACTAGAGCCATCGACACCATAACTATTCATTAAAATTTGTATGTGTTTAACAAAAAATACTTAACTTTCTCAGACATTTCACTAGCTCGTACAAAACACATTCAATCTTTCCAATGTTTATAACACAGCTCATTTGAATCTAGAGCGGCTGAGCTACTCGTAGCAACATGCAAGTCTTGTAAACAGACGTATCAATTGATGTCATATCATTGTTTGCAGTACCGTTGTACTGGGAACGCCGTTGGGAACGTACTTCGCAGAACCAAACATAAACAGTGTAAACAATACTGTAATAGGGGGCAATGGAGTGATCGGTTACACTTACAATGTTGCCTGTCTCGGGGAAAACAAAATTAAGCTGTAACTTCATTACTAGTGGCTCTGGGAGCTGTAGACCTCGCGAGCATACTAAAAGTGAGCTGTTTGAGGAATGTAATGTGCAAGTGCATTTTCCGTTTTGTGATTTTTTTGATCTTTTTGATTTTTTTTGCATCATCTTGTGTAGAATGAGGTCCTTTGTGTTTCTCTCAAATTTGATTGAAAACCATCGATTGTTTGATGAGCTATCCTGTTCATCATGCTGAAGATCCTTATCAGATCTTCGCCAAACTTTTATGAGACCAACTTATAGTTACTACCTTTCAAATAAAAAAAGAATAATCGAAATCGGATCTCATTTGGTGGAGATATCCAGTATATCAAATAGCCCCCTTTTTACCCTTTTTTTGGGGGAAGTACCCCTCCAATCAAAAATCCCCCACGACAAAAAAATTCTAATAAGTCATATAACGTGTGTAACCAAGTTTCGTCCAGATCGGTTGAAAAATGCGACCTGTAGAGAACAGACAGACATCCGGACAAACGCATTTTTGGCCAATGTGGAAACTGAGACGCTTCGCTCGCTTCGTTCGCTCGGTCAATTAAAACGAAATTCAGCTTTTAGGGTATAAAACATCAGAGTGAATGCAGTAGAAATGAGAGGGTAGCGTGCGTAAGAGTGGAGGCAGATCTTATTCATCGTCAATGCATTAATTACTTTGAATTAGTTGGTGATAATTATCGAAAAGCTCATTTCCTAGTTTTTATTGTTCTTAAGCTTCTTTAGGTTAATGGATACTTTTTCTTTTTCCAGCAACAATGGGATCGCCATGTCCAAAACCAGCTATATCAGACCCCTCAATGGAGTATTGCCTCAACGGAGGCACCTGCATATACTTCGAGCTTGTACAAGAACAGGCTTGCAAGTAAGTACCATTTGACATCATTTAATTATCAAAAACACGTGATTATTAATTGAATCCATGTGGATTTTTACCCGAAACTATTCGGATACCTTAGTCACCTGTGTCACGTCAGAAAACTCAGAAGGCGACTATACGTACCTTTACCAATGTTTTGGAGGTAAGAGAGTAAAGCAGTGATTTTTCTCCATTCCAGATGTCCGGAAGGCTTCGCAGGACAACGGTGCGAGAATAAGGACGTTTCGCACAGAAGCAGTATGTCTCATTCCTACACGTGCAAACTAGGCCTCTCGCTCTCATACTACTGTTAGCAGGCGATGCGCCGGCGCATAACCCACCTTGTTCCAATTTTAAATTTAAAATTTCAGCTCGCTAACACTGGCTGGCGGAGTGTGAAAACTTTTTCGTTACACGAGACGCGATGAGTTTTTATTATCTTCACATTATTAATTGCCTATTTCGTTGAAAAAAACATATCTTTTAAAATAGCTCTCTCTCTAATGATGGCGTGGCCGATGCACGTGAATGTTTAAATTTAGAACGGTTTTCACATTACGCCGGCCCAGTAGTGCAAATGCGGCTGATTTAGACAAAGCTGTTTTCGAAAAACAGTGCATTTTGTGTGAATATAGGACGGCTCGCCGTCCGTATGGCGTTAGATAAGATTAGGCCAGTTGCTTGGCAAGTGTAAATAATAAAATAAATCTTTTTTAAACTTAGAATCTCGTTTATCTCTCTGGGTTGAGCAGAAAAATTGAGATTCTTATTTATTACTTACTATTAATAAATACCCTACTTATTTGCTTTTTCATGTAGACTTTGATCTAATTCGTAAAACTTCAGGCGTAGTTTGGCCCCAGTAAGATATTTCACAAAGAAACTTATCTCCTTTATGGTATAAGTAATCTGATTCGAGACTCACGCATATTAGATTCTTATTTACGTTGAAATCTGACAAAATAGTATGAATGAGAAGAGAACACGCTGCGATTCGTTCTGAAATACAGGTTCATGTATTTACACAATTATAATTAAAAAACAAAAAATCCTAGAATTATAAAAGATTTCGACAATCGATCAATACTTTTTTCTTGAATAGTAATTGAAGTTGTAAATATTTTAAAATATTATGTATTATTTCGATATTAATAATGTTAATAATAAGGTTTGATTAGTAAGTATGTTATATTCTGATAATGAGACTTACAAATTTATGTACATATCTATTAGGGTAAGGGTTTTTCGTACTGACATAAGGTATTATCCAAAACAAGATCCTTTCCCACCAAGTTCTAAGGTTTTAACCGACTGACATAAATATTTTAATTTTCATTTTTTTAACTTCTTTAATCAATTCAAATCAAAACGGTCTTTATTCAGTAAATCACAAGGATTCAACTTTGCTGCGCGATTACTGCGCCAATAAGAATTGATTTTAATGACCCTTATTTTGTTTGGTAGCCAACTTCAAAGTTATATATTATTATTTATATTATTATCCATATATTATCACTACATATATAGTATAAAACAAAGTTGCTTTCTCTGTCCCTATGTCCCCTTGTCCCTTTGTATAAGCTTATAAATCTTAAAAACTACGCAACGGATTTTGATGCGTTTTTTTATAGATAGAGTGATTCAAGAGGAAGGTTTATATGTATAATACATGCATGATATGTGCACCCGTGCGAAGCGGGCGGGTCGCTAGTTTCAATCGAAAGTTTAATGACTTGAGGTTTACTTTTTCTTACTTCGGAAAACATCAGGTCGGTTTGGTGAAAAAGGGTCTTGGAAAATTAATAAACTATGTCAACCTGCCAAGCTCTCTTCCAAAATAACATAATATAACAGTTTGTTTTAAAATCGGTTTCAGTAGTTTCCTGCATCAAAATTATTGGTAGGATTCACGGAAATTAGGTTAACTGTAAAAAAATACCGGTCCGTTTTTACCACCTAGTCATATTAGCAATTTTAATTTCATTCATAGCTAGGTAGAAATTTATTTATATAATAATAAATATGAGTGTGGTTCTTTGGAGAAATGGTTGTGGATGTTATGTTTTCTTTAACCTACTCTGACAAGGTTCTTTCATTCAAATCTCGTCTTTCTGACTCACTACGGGACCGATCTATTCAATTTTCCATCCTTTCTTTATGTATAAAGTCCTAGATATATTTTTTAAGATCACTATTTATGTTATTGTAGAAAGTGACTATTTATTATGTATTTTATTAGTAAATCAACGCCTGTGGATGTGAATGACGGTCGTTCAAATAGCCGTGCTCAAAAATTACTTTTTCTGGCCTATTTATATAGCTGTTTTTTTTCATTCGCTTCTAAATATTAAGCTCTAGCAGTAAGTAGGTACTGCTTTCTGAACGTCGTCTTTTATATCGTAAACCTGAGTTCTGTAGTCTCACAACAAATATTAGGCGAATAAAGTAAACTTCTAAATTTGTAAAACGAAATCACAATAAAAGAATGAGTGTTGGAATTAACAGAAAAGCGACAATTTGTTTTTGTTTCTTGCACATTCCTTTAGTCAGTCTTTTCTCAGTTCTCAAGGTTTGTTAAGTGGTAGTTGAAACAAAAGATTTAGAAAAAAAAACTTAACAAATCGTAGATATAGGCTCCCACTTAACATACCTCGGTGAAAAGTGCCCAAAATCCATTGATGAAACGAACGCGGAATTTTTAAACGGTATGTATTCTCAAAATTATTTCTATGTCGTGCACTCTAACACTCCGCACTCATTTATTCGAATGAAAAAAATGAATTTGCGTCACACTTTTTCATTTATTTCACGCAAATGTACTAAAGCTTTCTATGCACTTGCATTTTCTGATATTTAATCCATGATCCCGGATTGCATCATTGTTAAGTATTTTGTTTTATTAAACAAAACTTTGATGAACTACGAGTATACCTGGTCGATCAAGGATTAACGATTGGGAATAGCAGTTGGTACTAACTGCATGCTGTTGCATGTCTCTTTCTTCTTCTATTTGTTGTGAGATAACATTACTAGGCGCAAACAATAATGCATGATTATTTTATGTAAACTTACAAGAAAATATAACGTTTGTTCTTCTTGTTAACAGGCGAAGGACAGCCACTGTGGTGATATGAAAATACTCGACGACCGAAGATATACCTACCACGAATTAGTTAAATAATTTTATGCATTCCTACATAACCATGTAACTCAGCCAAGTTTTTGCTAGCACCTATCTTAGGGGAAGCAGGAGTAATGGCGATCATGTCGTGTAATACCGCTCACTCCAATAACTTATTAAATAAGGTGCCTTAAAACACAGCGAGCACGCTGCAGCGCAGGGGTTGTAACGCTTGAGCAGGCAGAGTATCTAAACCTCAAACTAACATAAGACAAATGAAAAAACAAATAGAGCATTTTTCTCTCATGTGATCGGCATTCCCCCATATTCCCGTATGTCTGTATTCTAAACCAACGCTCAAGTCATAGCTTTGTTTTATCGTAGGTTGCTAATCTACTAAAAAATATTCCTAAATTATTCATACAAGCAGAAAATAGATTTTCATTTGATTTGAACTTCACGGTCAGGAAATAAATCGATAACCAAAGAGCTGCAATACTTGTACAGAGGTACTTAAACTTTTTTAATTATTAAGTCAACTGGAGTTCTTTTTTGATTACGGACATGACAAGACACTTAAAAATATTAGGGACCTTGTGTCAGTCGTCAAGATAAAATGCTCAAGGTAAACTACCTACCCTTATTCATAGACTTAACGAATACTCTACAAAACATCACACTTTTATTATTATCGATAAGCCTGAACACTTAAATTACGTATATTATTTTCAGTAATGTAGGTAATGATTATTGATTTAGATTCAACGATGGTGCTTGAACGTTATGTGACTTAAAATGATTGATCGTTTGCTGCATCAAGAAGTGTGGGTTCTATTCCCGCGGCGGCATCAGTGTTTGTATAATCTGTATATAATTGTTCCGGGTCTGGACGCTGTGGGTACTGTCAGCGACAAAGGAAGCTAACAATATTGGTTATTTAATTAAAATTTCGCTGGTTTTATTAAGAAAATTGCAACTTGTATTTGCAAAAATATACCATAAAATTTAATCAGTTTATATGCCATATTTTCAGTCTTTGAGACCACTGGAATCAATTACCTACTTTAATTGTGCTTATGCGCGAAAAAAGCTTATTTCAACCCTGTTGATTTTATTCATGGAACATGGGATTAATATCACATCAGAGTAATAAATAAATAATAATCCTATAGTATTTTAGAAAATCTGCTCTTTTTGCTAATGAAATTAGGATGAGTCATGATATTATGTAGAAAAAAATTCTACATTTCATGACTCATGCTAAACGAGCTAAATTTCAACGTTAACTTTAATACCACAACACAGAATTAAATAAAAATACGCGTTGATGTGCTGAGAATCCCATTATTAAATTAATAAAAAGGTTCAGACTGTGTTATCCACTTACAGACATCCCCTCTGACATTGATATTCACTCAAGACTAGTTTATAGGGGTAGTCACAGTTAATATTAACATGTTAAGTTGTATTAACGATTGTACAGTATTATTTGCTGATTAGATGTTATTTATTGTAGCTTTTACTGATACTTTATAAGTGCTTTGTTATAATATACGAATTAAAAAAAGATTTTGTTTGTATTTCTAAAAATTACCTAACCTGTGATAAATAAGACAAATCATACAAAAAAACATGGTAAACACAAAAAATCAAAACAAATTATGGCGGAACTTCACATCGCTATTGACGCTATAAATAATAAAATAATAATAAATAAATAATGCTGGACAAAACGCGAATACCACGTTTTATTTGCTTAAAATTGAGCTTTATTGACTTACTAGCGGCCTCTCCATTTTAGCACTAGTGGCTCTGGGAGCTGTAGACCTCGCGAGCATACTAAAAGTGAGCTATTTGAAGAATGTAATGTGCAAGTGCATTTTCCGTTTTGTGATTTTTTTGATTTTTTTTGCATCATCTTGTGTAGAATGAGGTCCTTTGTGTTTCTCTCAAATTCGATTGAAAACCATCGATTGTTTGATGAGCTATCCTGTTCATCATGCTGAAGATCCTTATCAGATCTTCGCCAAACTTTTATGAGACCAACTTATAGTTACTACCTTTCAAATAAAAAAAGAATAATCGAAATCGGATCTCATTTGGTGGAGATATCCAGGATATCAAATAGCCCCCTTTTTGCCCTTTTTTTTGGGGGAAGTAGTACCCCCTCCAATCAAAAATCCCCGACGACAAAAAAATTCTAATAAGTCATATAACCTGTGTACCAAGTTTCGTCCAGATCAGTTGAAAAATGCGACCTGTAGAGGAGAACAGACAGACAGACAGACATCCGGACAAACGCATTTTTGGCCAATGTGGAAACTGAGACGCTTCGCTCGCTCGGTCAATTAAACAAAACTAGACCTACCATAATTAGACTACCTATTTCACGCGATTTTCACGCTCTTCTCCCGCGCTACGGTGCTCTAAGTTTCGGATATATAATTTTTTCTAGTAATAAATATCGCCTAACATAGGCTATATTTACTTTACTCAGGGATAATGTAGAAGAATTTTTGAAATTGGACCAGTAGTTTTTGTGTAGGTACATTCGTTACATGCAAAAACACAAATCTTCCTTCTATTCCGTTCTATACGTGTAGGTAGGTAGATTTAATAAAGCTGAATTTTAAGTATGATGTGAGACGGTGTGTTATCCCATACCTCATATTCGGGCTACTCTAAACATAACTTCGATGGATGAAGAGGGCTTGCAAATGTTATTTCTAGAATGAATAGAGAAGGCTTATTCTTCAGGCTGAAGATGCCTAAGTTATGCATTTGTGAGCTCTTTGTGAAGGGCTCGTCCGAGGAAGTACAACCACCACGCCTTTTTCTGCCACCAAGCTTCAACGCTGTGTTTCCGTGTGTTGAACAGTGTGGCCGCCGGTGTAATTACAGGCACATGAGGCTTAACATCTTTATGCCTAAAGTTGATGGACGCAGGGCAGTGCGTAAGCCACGTTCCTGTCGTGCGTCAATTACAAGGCAATGCTTTGTTATAGGTGATGGTTACCACTTAACATCAGGCGAGCCATCTGCTTGTTCCATCAGCTAGTTGTATAAAAAAATGCTCACCATTTTTGAGGTATTAGGTAGGTACTCGTTAGCCACCATTTTGTGTGACCAAGATGCTGCTAGGTAGTTTTGTTGAGTATCAGCTGCTTCACTGACACAACGTACATACTGAAAATATAAACAAAATACTTGAATGTAAGAATTAAATTATTATGTAAATTAATAAAAAAAAATGATTTTAGATACTTACTCCAAAACAACAATGGCCAAGTCGAGTTTTTGTGAAGACAGTAGACAAAATAAAATATATAAAATCAACCCATTTATTGAAGTAGGTACTTATTTTAAATTATAGTAAAAACAAAATCATTAAAATTAAAACCTTACAAAAGACATGAATCACTTAGTTTAATTCTATAATTATTTAAAAAATACTGTGTAAAACTTTAGAAAACAGTTAACACCTCTTCGAAATAGACTGAAGTTCCAACTTACCTGTGACAAGCCACTATTATTATGGATAGATATTGTAAAAAAAAAAAATTGCCACAGCCACTTTGAGAACCCTCCCCATGTTTTAAGTTTCTTAAAAATATATCTTTTGACAATGGCTACTGAAACTAAGACTGGTAGCCAACAATAACAGATAAGTTGGTGTTAAGTCCTAGTTGTAATGTTCATATTTTGATAGAACTTGGCTGGTTCTATTAAAATGTACCGTGATAAGATGCCAGTACATTTTTTCATGTGCTAAAAACCATACAATTCAATATAATGCACAACAAAAGAGTTATCTGCTCACTTACAAATTATATGAGGAATACAATTTTTATAAATGCTGCAATTTTGTATTTGTCAGAGTACAACTTGTTTGCTGCCCAGTATTATTCTTCATACTTTCAAAACTCTTAAAACAAAATTTCAAAAACTTGTTACTTCCTATTTATAGATTAACATTCATTTGGTCAGTCCAGGCTCAAGGCAGAGTTCCTCTCCTCACTCAAATTAACATTCTGTCTTCATCCCTTCACCAAAACCTGGACTTGCAAATCTAAGTCTAGTAGTCGGTACAAAATGTTTGAACTGATGTAGCTAGCTACATGATGCAGTTGGCATAACTTCAAACTTTATAGTAACTAATCAACAAAGCTTATAACTAACAACTGTTTCCATCTTATGTAGGTTAGTATTGAATGATTTCAACTGTACATTCTGTGCATTTGCTATCGCTATTGGCTCGGCCTCCGCCCACAGATCTGGCACATTACAGTCAGTCTTAGCATGGACTAGCACATCGAAAGAACACCGGCAATCTAAACATGGCAGATAAGAAATAGCAGATGTAACTTGCAACATAACATCCCGGATTTCTTGTTGGATTTTCTTCAAATCTTTATTGCTGACAGGTTCTTCATTTTCTCTTGTTATGTCCGAGTCTTCATATTGGACATTGAAGTCCCAGCATTCGATGATTTCTTGGTTGGCAACATTGAGTATGACAAGGGAGAGCTTGCGAACCTTCTTGGTTACAATCCATTCTGGAATATACAAGATGAGATAAGTATAAAAGATTTGGAAAATAAATAGGTAGGTTGGAATCTTGTATCATTCAAATAGGTAGATAAGTAACTTGTTGTAAAAATCTTAGGCTTACCTTCACTTTGTAAAAGTAAATTGGTGAGAAAGGCTTTGATTTTAGGATCTTCTGATAGAAATAAGGTCATTCCATACTGCTGCTCTGCTTTGAATGATTCTGGTGGGTAGAGGCCTCTTTGAAAAAGCACTGAGTTGATAGCATATTCTGTAACATTTAAAAACACATTAAAAATCGTAGACTTAACATTTACGTAGCTTGACAAGGTAGGTAATAGTCAATATTTAAAAGCAACTGGTAAAGTTTCAAACTTACTTAAATATTCGCAAAGAATTTGGGCTGAGCCCCGAAGAGTTATGCAGTTCTTTGTCTGTTGGAGAGACATTTTCTACAAGGACTATTGCAAGCAAATGCACCAGGCACTATCTTATCTGTATCTGACCAATATTTCGTACAGCCAGCACAGATTTAAAACATAAAGCAAAAAACTACAGCCAGTGGATCCAGTGAGTAGCAGGCGGTTACTTGTTTACTTTTTGAATTTTGGTTGAAGTTTGTATTGATTGTTCGTTGTTTGGATTTATTTTGTGGTTGGAATGAAAACATTTCTGAACGAGAAAAAGTTATTATTAAAAGCACATTATTTTATAGATTTTGACGAACTTCATTGAATCGAGCATTTTGTTTGTTTTTTTTTTCGAAAATTGATAACATAACACAGATTGTTGTTGAATATTTGCAAATCTTCATCTAGAAATTAATCATGATTCATGATTCATTTTGCCCGATTACACTTTTTAGTTTTAATGTTTTTGAACGGAGTTTTGCAACGTAAGTCACTGTCATGTGTCAGTACGGGGTGCTTGCGGCTCTCTCTGTGATGCCAGCTTCAGCTAGTTTTGCTAGTTTCAGTGAATTTTAGAAATGATTGCTTCCCTATCAAATTATCATCAGCGCGTTGACAGAGCTGCAGGCGACAGCGCCGACGCCCGTCCCAGCTGCACTTTCGAATCGTAATCGTACCCACTGAGGTTTAGTAGGTTGATAATGTAGGAGATGAAATCCCACACTCTGTAATAAAACGGTCTTTCAATTCAATCATATGGATCACCTTTATTTATTTATTTATTTAGAATCTCTAACACCTTATACATCAATTACATTCATACAAATTAAAAATAAAGTGAACCATGCTAAATGTTACAATCATTACAGGAGACAGACAGCGTGAAAATTAAAATTTTGAGCGAGAGCGAGTTAACAATAAAATCATATAAAATTCTAAAATCACAGTAAACCTACATTATAATGTGATATAATAGAAATGTCAAAACTAAATTTATTTACTAAACATTTGACTATGTACATTAAAAGTTCAATAAGTTAAACTGATTGTTATTATAATTTGACTAGTTGCGCCCTGCAGGTTCACCCGTACAGATTTAAATCCTGATATTCCCACTCGATAAAAAGTATCCTATATGCTATTCCACACTGTACCTAATCTATCTCTCTGCCAAGTTTCATCCAGATCCATTCAGCCGTTCCGGTGTGAAATAGTTACAAACATCCATTCATCCATGCATACGTAAAAACTCATATAAATAGCGAAATTGTGTAAAATTATTATTATTATTTATGTAACTATAATAATATAACCTGTTCTAAACTCCATTATGGCATGGCTGCAGGCAGGATGCACCTATAGGCTAGACCACAGTGGTTTCATATCATTTCACCCAAAATTGTCCTTCGTTGATTCGTCGTTCGATCGTTCGATTTAATTTATATTTTGTCTAACTAGCTAAGCTCGCATAGCACTAGCTGGCAGCATTAGTTTCTTTATCAATTAATAACTACACCATTTTGCGTGCTTGGTTGTTGTGTAAATTAGATTAAATTAAATCAATAAAAAAAAATACTAAAGCTTATTAACTGAATGATTTTTAAAACAATCTCATAAACTTTTGTTGAGATGGGCGTTGGGCACGCTGGGTAGCCTACAGCCAGCCAGCAGCCAGTATTATGGGGCGGACTGGTAAAAGGAGGCGCCGTAAAAAACCTAGAAAGTTTTGTGCGTGCGATTACAATACAGAAATTGTTCTGCTAAATAGCTGGCTTTCGAAGAACGGCATAAGAAAAAATGAAAAGCTAGAACTTGCAGTATTTGAAGATACCGGTCGTGGAGTGTTGACAAAAAAGAAGATCAAATCTGGAGAAGAGCTTCTGAATCTACCTTTGAATCTAACAATCAATGTTATTACTATTTTGACAGACTTAACTTTTTGTAACATATTTTTAGAAAACCAGAAGCAAAGTTTACTCGAGTACAAGAACTCAATATCATTCCAATCATTGATGGCATTTTATTTAACATTTTTGAAGGTGAATATGAATTCCAAATGGGCTGTTTACATAGAAAGTTTACCTAGAGAATACTCAGTGCCATATTTTTTACCCAATGAAACCAAATGTTTCATCACTGATGATATATTAACTGTGATCTCTAAACAAAAAGATACTATTGAATTGTCATTCAATATATTTGAGAATGTTTTAAAAACTAACTTAAGTGTTGATGGAAGCATACAAATGCTAAAAAAGCTGTTTTCAAAGTTGGATTATGAATGGGCCTACTTCACAGTGAACACAAGATGTGTGTACATGGATCTATCCAAAGTCATTGACCTGAGAAACATAGACAATTCAATCTTGACTCTAATATCAGATAATACCAAAATATCCCTTTGTCCATATTTGGATATGATAAACCACAGTCCTAATGCAAGAAACGAAGCCCAACTAATAGTAAGCAAAGGTATTGAAAACATAAAAGTAAGAGATATAAACAGAGACATGTTTTCCGATGTCAGATTTTCAATTTACACAAAAAACAATTTTAATCCATACACTGAAGTGTTTATTTGCTATGGTGATAGTCACAACTTGAAACTTATTACAGAGTATGGATTTTTCTTACCTAATAATGATTTAGATTCTGTTTCGTTTTCCTATGAGAGTGTAAAATCATTTTTGAGTTTGGGCAAATTTAAATTATCTCAAGAACAAACATCTTTTATAAATAGTCATGGATTGAACCAGGATTTGTATATTGACATTAAAGGATTAAGCTATAACTTTTATGGATTTTTAATGGTGGTCAAGTATTACTATAATCATGGAAAAGATATCAGTAAATTATTATATTCAGCTGCAGTATGTTCTACAGACCACAGTTTGAATGATATTATAGCTCCAATGGTAGTAGAAAAACTAGTCAAAATTAAAGAGTCTATCGGTAAAATAAATATTTGTGAGAGTAAATGTGTTATTTTAAATAATTGTGTAGATTTGATGTGTCAATATGTTAGAATATTAGAAAACTTTATTAAATGTTAGAAAATTTATGAATACTGATTTTTATTCCACCACTACAAGCTAGACTTTTTTCTTACTTATTTTAGGGCTTTGTCGGTTAGGTACTGATCACACTGCCAACATAATAATTTATTTTATGAAGTGTATGGTATGATATACAAAAAAATTGGCATGTAAGTTTTCATTAGTTTTTCCTACAGTTTCTGGATAGCTGCTAGATATTAAAGTAGTCTGGTAAAACTCATTCATGTTTTCCTGCAGAAACTCAAGTGTTTAATTTTACACACAGATCTTGATTGGTATTGGTTATTGGTATATATCTTGTGGTTGGTATGGTAATGAGGCTTGGGTTTGGATTCACCAACCCTCATTACCATCAACCACATTCTGACATCTATCATTCCTTGATCTATCTATATAACTATACCATGGATCCGCATACTAGTAGGGATGCCATGGATCTATACATAATGCATAATTAAGAACAGTGTAAATTATGTTTGAGCCGACTTAGGATTTATCTAAACAAAGCCAATAAAATATATCGAATAAAAATATCGATATACATCGAGTATGTATGTATTGAGTTCTTTTCCTCCTCTTACTACTTACTTACTACACTAACTTTCCTCATTCCTCCTCACTCATTCCACTCCATTCGATCCATACCTCATTCACAATTTCACATTCATTCATTCATTTATTAATGTCAAACTGCCACCATGGCGGCTATGTTGCTGTCAACAACGAGATTTGATAAAATAATTAGAAAAAATTTAAAATTTGCCAAATGTATCGCAAATAGTCAATCAGTTATTATAAATAAACCATACCTCAATTTAATATGCAAACAATGTGTGGTCACAAGCCATTACAGGGTATGAAATTTGTATTTGAACATGGTTTATATTTCCCCAATTTGTAAATATTATTTTATCTATTTCTTCTCTAGATACGCAGTATGTATATTTTTTTATGTATTCCAGTTCTATTCATCCTCCTCTCCGAGCAATTCGAGTGGTCCAGACTCAGCCAAAAATGTTTTAGCGGCTGTATTATCAAACAAACCAAAGACCGGAAAAATACCAGTTGGTAAGAGAAATATTCCACATAGATGGTGTCTTTCCAAAGAAATGTTCATAAAGTATTAGTCAACCTTCAATTTAAATTTGAAATGTTTGTTAATGATTACATAATTTTGATCGTGACCTTGTGAACATACAAGTGTTAATTTATTTTATCAGCAGATTTTCAGGTAGGTACTTAAGGAAAAACACACAGTGCATCCACATCACAGTTATTTTGTGTTGAGTAACACCGTAATATTAGGTAACCTTCGTTGCTACTTGTTACTATTTGCTGAACAATACTTATCACATCTACACTGCCAAAATTAACATTTGTAGCATGGCAACATTTCAAAACATTAATCTTAAGTAACTTTTTGCTGATGGATGTTGCTGAGTAACATTTAGAAAAATTGATCTACAAAAAATTACTGTGCAGAAAAAACTGTGGTGTGGATGCACCATGAGCTAGAGATAATGATTTAAAACTGAAATTAGAATTATATTCTCTCTTTTGCACCATTAATATTAATAGTACCCTAGATAGATCTATTAGATTGCTTTCGTTCTGAAATGGTACATAAACCAAAACATTGGCATCTCCAATAAAAGAGAGTAGTAACAACTAAGTAGGTACTGAGTCAAAAAATCAAATCAAAAAATCACACACCAATTTCTAAGTTTTTGTCATCGTAAATAATATATTGTTGTACACAGAGCTTAAGTTTTTTAAACATGGGAAATAAAATGTTTATTTTGTTCAACACTTTACTATGCAATCTACTTTTTTTTAGGTTTTGTTACTAATACTTGGTTGACTGCATCTCTTCCCCCTGCTACCTTTTATTGATTTTGTATGCTAATATAATCCCATAAGCATCACAAAGTCCTTGCATGACTGTTTCCAGACAAACCTACCCTATTCCTAATCACTAATCCACCTCTCCTAGTAGTTTGTTATTCTGTTCAATGTGACCCAGCTACCTGCCCTACAAACTCTTACCTAGTAGCATCCTTATCCTCTATAAGTATTCTGAAACTGGTAGTTAAATAGAAGCAGTCAGAAGACCAGGGTGAAATTTTAGGGTCCTGAATATAAAAAAAAATATTAATTAGCGAGCATGTTAATACCCCAACTGGAAAGAATTGTCGGTTTCTATAGTGAAAATACCAGCCCGCCTCCCTGTTCCTCTTTTATGCTACCTGACTACCCCTGCTCTACTACCCCATTATCACCGCTACCCTACTCTATTGTACTACCTTCCTCCCTCTTAACCTGTCCTATAATAGCCACTACCATTTTATTATTATTTAGTCACTAGCTGCCACCCATGTGATTTAAATTGTTTGTCAAACTCTTTGAAGGTATTGGACAAAGTTAATAGTGCAATACCATGATTACTTACATGTATGTCTTAACCTCTCACAATTTTTTTTGTCACTGCTTCTGTGCTGTGGTAGTAAATCAGTTTGTTGTAAGTAAATCACAATAGTTTTTTTTATATTCGCTGCTATGACATTTTAGACATTTAAATACCCAAGGGCCTAAGGGAAGGTCTTGAGCATTTTAAGTTTTAGTTTTATTTAATTTCCTTGTATTATGCTCTTGCTAGAGTAATATTACTCTATTTATTTCTCCATCCAGAACTCCTAAGTAATAATAATATGTACTGTATTTAGTCCGTTACCCTTCCCTCCTCTAAGCATCCTGATTATATTCTCCCCTCCCTAGGGATCCACAAAAGAGACTGCTTTCACCCAGGTGCCTCTGTTTTGTCCCGTGAAGATATCAGCCTGAGCGATGCAAAGCCTGTTTCTGGAACCGACATGATAAGAGGGATGTCGGAGTATGTCTGGCCAAAGGTAAGCTCATTACAATATTTATCTAATTGTTTTTTTAT
The DNA here is from genome assembly GCA_963576535.1 of Plemyria rubiginata. Taxonomy (NCBI): domain Eukaryota; kingdom Metazoa; phylum Arthropoda; class Insecta; order Lepidoptera; family Geometridae; genus Plemyria; species Plemyria rubiginata. The sequence goes on from OY754910.1 coordinate 13,238,234, forward strand.
TAAGTAGATGACTTAGAAATTTTTAAGACAAGAGTGAATAAGTGGATTTTAACTAAGCGTATACAGAACGCAGAATTGTTGTATGGTTAGTGCGTAAATTCGATATATTTTAAAATCTGGAAAAATCTGTCTGCTTGTTGCCAGTGAGTACGATTTTTACTCATCTACGCTTCAGGAAATCACGATTTTTTATAGTGTACCAAAAGTTATCCAAATGGGATTTGAACGCATATACATTTTATTATGGTATACCACTCTGATAATAACTTTTGGTATATTAAAAGTATTAGCCAGCATGATCAATTTAAGAAGTTTTATTGTCATCCCCACTAAGTTATCTTCACCAGTGGGGATTATGACCTTCAAATATTGTTTGGCGTTTTCCCCACTATCATTTTTATTCCCGCCTTCGGGGATTATGACAATTTTTTATTGTGGCTTCTGATATTATAGGGAAATGTTCAGCAGTTCATTTGTTTTGATAATCGACCAACCGTTCCACTTCTCACCATTAAACTTTCAGGATAACCCAATGATTCGAAACCGCGTGAAGCTTTCCCTCGCGCTTTTGTTCGGCGCTAAAGTGATGAACGTGTCGGTTCCGTTCCTCTTCAAGTACGCCGTGGACGAGGTGAACCAGGTGGCGACGTCGTCTGGAGACGTCCTGCTGGGCATGGCGACTGTTCCGCAGGCGCTGGGGACTACGGCCGTTAGCTTGCTGCTGGGATGTAAGTCTGCTTCATTGAGTTGATATGAATTTAAACTAGGTAGGTATTGGTCGCGTGGTTAGGAGACTACTTGGGAAGGCGGGAGGAAGGCGTGCATTTTCCCTCGTAAAAAAACAAAAAAAGTTAGTCGCGTCAACCAAAACGAACGTTGGAAAACAGCTAAGGTGATGTAAGGGGATGCGCATGGAATATACTCGCGCCATCAATCATTCAAAATTTTATTTATTAAGATGTCAAAGATCACACCCCCTCCCCCTCCTTCCGGCGTTCTTTTAGCGTGAGGCGCACTGCACACATAATTAATTTTTGGAAGCAGTAAGGACAGGTACCGTGATAGTTATAGTTACAGGAAAACGTTCCGTCGGCGTTAACCTGATGGTTACGGAATGAACGGATGGATTAAAGATATTCTGAAGCACATTCACAAATTATGGAAAAAAAATTGAAATTGACATACATACATACATATAATCACGCCTATTTCCCATAGGGGTAGGCAGAGACCACGGATTTCCACTTGCTACGATCCTGACATACCTCTTTCGCTTCATTCACTCTCATAACATTCTTCATACATGCTCGTCGGTTTAGGGTACTCTTGACCTGGCCTTTCTCTAGAACATCTGCTATCTGATCTAGATAGGTCTGCCGAGGTCTTCCCCTCCCAACAGTCCCATTCACACTCGCCTGATGCACCTTTTTCGTCAATCTTCTTTCATCCATCCTCTCTACATGCCCAAACCATCTTAGCATACCTTTTTCTACCCTCATCACTACATCTTCAATTCGGAAAAATATTGAAAATAGGTAGGGTTTAACGTATGGATACTAGATATGACAGAAACCGCTAGAAACTTTTACTGTGGCCAAAGATAAGTGGGGAAGGAAGGGAGTTAGGCCTTTGCCCTACAATGGGAAAATAAAGCCAAAATCTTTATTGTCTTTTTTCCTCTACATAATGGGCCGTAAGTACCAAGTTGTAAGTGTGTGTCTGTTCTAGGCTTTGGTCGCGTGAGACTAGCACCTAAATTCACGCACGTGATATTATTAATAAATACCTCTGATTTGAGTTTGAAATGAAATAAAGCGTCAGTAACATCTGTGCAATGTTCCAGACGGCATGGCGCGCGCGACCGCGGCCGGTTTCAACGAGCTGCGTAACGCGGTGTTCGCGCGCGTCGCGCAGCACTCGATACGGAAGCTGGCCTGCAACGTGTTCACGCATCTGCACCAGCTGGATCTCAGCTTCCATCTGGGCAGGCAGACCGGCGCGCTCTCCAAGGTATCGACGTCACAGGACCAAATCATTGCATATTTTGGGCCATTGACATACTAAACTTCGGTTAACTTCGGTTTGAAGAGTGTGGTCGCCGGTGTAATTACAGGCACATGAGGCTTAACATCTGTATGCCTCAAGTTGATGGACGCAGAGCAGGGCATCGTAAGGCACGTTCCTATCGTGCGTGACTTACGAGGCAATGCTTTGTTATAGGCGATGGTTACCACTTAACATCAGGTGGGCCATCTGCTTGTTCCATCAGCTGGTTGTATAAAAAAAAACCAGTGTTTATGAAAAATTTTGGGCCATATAGAGGCAAAAAGTTATGCGCCATTCTTCTCACTGAAATTGTGTTTTTACTGTAGCGTAGTACTTTGCATTTTTCCTTTTGTTGACGACCCCCGAGGAAGGCTTTATGTACATTGTTGTAAATTGAGATTGAAAAACACTGTACGAAGCAAACGGTCGAATTACGATTTTGAACCCCAGACACGGTAGTAAAAGTATAGTAAACTATGTTTGAGGGGGTAATCACCGGTAGAGGATGACGTTCACCTGAGAGAAAAATATCTATTTTTTCATTTGGCTTATAATAATGATACAATTTTAAAAACAAAAAATGAATCTAGAGACCCAGTTGTAGCTCTAACTGGGTCTCTAGATTCGAGTTTTTTGTTCTAATTTTTAGTCTTGAAGCATCCTTGTTCTTGGCTTTCTAAATTCAACCGTTCTCCTTCCAGACGATAGACCGCGGCTCGCGCGCCATAAACTTCGTGCTATCAGCGATGATATTCAACATAGTGCCGACTATGTTCGAACTGGCTCTCGTCTCCAGTATACTGGGCCTGAAGGGAGGACTCATGTTTGCAGGTAAAGTATACATAACTAAATCAATCCTACTACTATTATAAACGCGAAAGTTTGTAAGTATGGATGGATGGATGATTGTTACTCTTTCGCGCCGGAACGGCTGAACGGATCTGGAAAAAACTTGGCAGAGAGATAGATTATAGTCTGGAATAGCACTTAGGCTACTTTTTATCCCGTGGGATTACCGGGATTTAAATCTGCGCGGGTGAAACTGCGGGGCACAAATTGTTATTTATAGAGAATGCTATGTATTCTCTTGCATGCTAGGTTTTTCTGGCTAAGTGTGAGAATCTTTCAGTATAATATCGTCCTAATTAACCGACGAAATTATGTACCTCATTTCATGCTAATAAATTTTTTGCATTTCACGTGCTCCTGCGTGGTTTACTTTATGACATAGTGAAAGTGATTTGAATCCCTAGGGCTAAAAAGCTATTTTAGTCCCGTTTTACTAAGAATAAACTAATGTAGTTGTAGTATGCTATCATTACAGGCCTTGCTTAGTTTAGGTACCGTGGTGAAGATTCTGCAGAGCAAAGCGTGTTTACATATTATGAGTTCAAACACCACCAACCTACCTGTATATTATAACCCATTAAAGGCCGAAAGGTGGGCCTGGTGACCTGTTAACAGGTTTTAATTTAAAACCTTATTGGGCACCAGCTCTCAAATGAGTTTAACAAAAAATCGTGTTCTAGATTTAATATAGATTTAACTAGATTATCTTAGATTTTGTAAGTTTATGTGAGAGAATTAATCCCAACTAATATTATAAATGCGAAAGTAACTCTGTCTGTCTGTCTGTCTGTCTGTCTGTCTGTTACGCTTTCCCGCTTAAACCTCTCAACCGATTTTGATGAAATTCGGCACAGACAATCTTTAGACCCTGAGAAAGAACATAGGCTACCTTTTATTGCGAAAAAAAGAGATGAAGAGATTAAAAGTACGCAGACGAAGTTGCGGGTACCAGCTAGTAAATAAATAAATAAATAAAATAAACTCTTTGCGATTTGATGTAATAAAAATACTCGTCGTTACAGGCATAGCGTTTAGTTGCGTGGGCGTATATGCAGCGTTCACCCTAGCGATCACACAATGGCGGACCAAGTTCCGTGTGTACATGAACAAAGCGGAGAACGAAGCCGGGAATAAGGCTATCGACTCACTGATCAACTATGAAACTGTCAAGGTACGTTTTATTTATTATCACTATCACTACATAGTATAAAACAAAGTCGCTTTCTCTGTCCCTATGTATGCTTAAATCTTTAAAACTACGCAACGGATTTTGTTGAGATGTGTCAGTAGTGCACGGGAGAGGAAAACAGATACGAGTAGGTAATAATAATAATTTACAAAGTAGTAAAATTGCAAACAAATTCTAAATAAAATAAATAAATGCGTGTCTTAAATGTTTTTTATTAGAATAAAAAGTATTGAACCTACAACCTAAAATATGAATGTCAGTGATCCCTACAAATACTTATTTTAGCCGGATGCCACTGCAATTTACGAAACTTTCCAATGTCCAGTATTTCAACAACGAGAAGTACGAGTTGGAGAAGTACGACTCTAGCCTCGAGAAGTACGAGGCGGCGTCTCTGAAGACGGCGTCCAGTCTCGCGCTCCTCAACTTCGGCCAGCACGCCATCTTCAGCGGCGGCCTCAGCCTCATCATGCTGATGGCGGCGCAGCAGATCGCACAAGGTACTCCTTACTCTCTCACTCTCCTCGCGTCGCGTCCTACTACGCATTTCTGAAGGTCGTGAGGCCAGCAGATCGCACAAGGTATTCCATCTCTCTCACTCTCTCTCCTCGCGTCGCGTCCTACTCCTCATTACTGAAGGTCGTGAGCGACGTTCAGCCAGCACAGTTTTAACGATGGTCCGCTATCTATGCCTGTCTTTGGCATTGTGAAGAGCAACATGAAGTTTCATTAATAAATGTTTATACCATTTAATCCTCTGCCCGTTTTTTTAAAAGCCCGTTTTATTATCTGAAAGCGCTGATTAAAAAGCACATTAACTCACTAATGAATGTTTCATCATCATCAACAGCCTACAGAAAGTCCACTGCTGGACATAGGCCTCCCCTATCCGCTTCCAGGAAGAACGATTCTGAGCCCTTTACATCCACCGACTACCCGCGATCCTAAAAATGTCGTCAGTCCATCGGGTAGGAGGGCGTCCCACACTTCGCTTTCTTGTTCGTGGTCGCCATTCAAGAACCTTTATCCCCCATCGGTTGTCAGTTCTTCGAGCTATATGACCTGCCCATTGCCACTTCAACTTGCTGATTCTGAGAGCTATGTCGGCTACCTTGGTTCTGCAATGAGTGTTTATTTTCGCCTAAATCTTTATTTTTCGTAGTCATAGTATAAAGCATGCAACTCTTGAACAAAACGGATTTATATCGAGGGCTTTGAAACACTTGCGTCGTTCAGGATTCTAACACTTGAATCACTCGCTGCACTCGTGATCCTATCATCATGAATCACTCCCTAGAATCCTTCTTGCTCGTGATTCATCTATGGCCCTCGCTTTAAATCCGTACTTTATTCACTAATTGCTTAATACTATTTTTCGTTCAGCTGTCGCGCCATAATGTTAGTTGCACCAGCTGATTAGTTACCACATGTTTGTATTATCGCTAAATCCGTACTTTATTCACCAATTGCATAATACAATTTTCGTGCAGCTGTCTGTTGGAACTCAATAGTAAACGCTCAAATAAGTACTATATGTCAATGTCAGAGTGACATGTTTGTTGTCTCCTTCATACAATAGCCCTGCCCCTTTTTCTGCTTTGCCTTCAACGTGCACGGAGTGTGGTTACGAAGAATATACGAGTTTAATAGAATTAAAGCTCCCTTTTATTTGCCAAAACCCTTCACTGTCGTGCCATAATGTTAGTTGCACCAGCTGGTTAGTTAGATAAATAAATAAATAAATTATGCTGGACAATCCACACAGCACTATCTAGCCCCAATGTAAGCTACTAAAGCTTGTGTTATGGGTACTAGATAACTGATATATTTAACAGAAACAGAAACAGCTTCACGACTTTGATCCCCAGGCACGGTAGATATCCCTTCAGATCTCCCTTCAGATCTCCCAGTACCAAGTAGGTATTAATTCAAGATTCTTTGAGGATGTCTAAGGGGGGTAGTCAGAGGTACGTCCAAACATTACATTTGGCACATACCCACATTTTGCAGTAGTTAGTATTCCATACGTGACAAGTTGCAAGCCCATCGCCGCTGTTAGAATGCTAACTGGTTTCCTCACGATGTTTTCCTTCACCGTTTAAGAGCACTGGCATTGCGCACATAAATTTTTCGATAGAAAAATCCATTGGTGCACGACTGGATTCGAACCTGCGACCTTACGATCGGAAGGCGAGGTCACTCCCACTAGACCACCGGTGCTCTACAATATCTACTGATATATTTAATACATTATATAAATACATAGATAGATATTTTTTGTTATACATAAACACCCAGACCAACGGAACAAATTTCTGCAGATCGTACACAAATTTGTTCCGAGGCGGGAATCGAACCCGCAACCTCTTGCGTCGCAGGTGGACTCTCGCCCGCTGCGCCACAGAGGTCGTCATTATATAAATACATAGATAGATATTTTTTATTATACATAGAAAACACCTGTGTATGTTTGTCATCGGCAGGCAGCATGACGGTGGGCGACCTGGTGATGGTGAACGGGCTGCTGTTCCAGCTGTCCATCCCGCTGGGCTTCCTCGGCTCCGTGTACCGCGAGGTGCGCCAGGCGCTCATCGACATGCAGACCATGTTCACGCTCATGACGGTCACCTCCAAGATCAAGGTATTATATATCCTACTAATATTTATTTATGGGTTTAGTTTATGTAGAGAGGATGGATGAAAGAAGATTGACGAAAAAGGTGCATCAGGCGAGTGTGAATGGGACTGTTGGGAGGGGAAGACCTCGGCGGACCTATCTAGATCAGATAGCAGATGTTCTAGAGAAAGGCCAGGTCAAGAGTACCCTAAACCGACGAGCATGTATGAAGAATGTTATGAGAGTGAATGAAGCGAAAGAGGTATGTCAGGATCGTAGCAAGTGGAAATCCGTGGTCTCTGCCTACCCCTATGGGAAATAGGCGTGATTTTATGTATGTATGTATTTATTTATTTATTTTTAGGAAAACCAACAGCGCAAAAAACAGGAAAGTAAAGAAAATAGTAGCAGAAGGCCAATAATAGGTTTTCAATATGGATGGATGGATGTTTGTTACTCTTTCACGTCGGAACGGCTGAACGGATCCGGATGAAACTTGGCAGAGATATTGTTTATAGTCTGGAAGAACACATAGGCTACTTTTTATCCCGTGGGAATACCGGGTGTTGGCAGATATTTAGCATTTTACCGTATTTAGCTGATACATTTTTAGTTCCTAAATAATAACTAGATGTCGCCACAGAAAAGATTAGCACGCGCTATCGTTGCGTTTTGAGCAATGAGTGATATCAGCAATCGTAGGTATAAATGTTTTCCGATCACCGGGATTTCAATCTGCGCGGGTGAAACCGCGGGGCGCAACTAGTATAGTATAGTATATAGTTCATATTGCTTTGCTCGGTTGCTTAAAACACGGATAAAAAAACGTTCTTAAGGGGCAGCATACGGCGTGCCACTATCTCGCTCGCACCATTGAACATGTTTGAAAATATAAAATCACTAAACGTATTTATGTAAAACTAGTTGCACCCCGCGGATTCACCCGCGTAGTTTTAAATCCCGGTATTCCCACGGGATAAAAAGTACCCTATGTGTTATTCCAGACTATAATGTGTCTCTGTGCCAAGTTTCATCTAGATCCGTTCAGCCGTTCCGGCGTGAAAGAGTAACAAACATCCACCCATTCATCCATAATTACAAACTTTCTCGTTTATAATACCTATTAGTAGGATTGCAATCGGTTATGTTGTCAATGGCGTTGCAAAGATTTAGCTAAAAAATTTTTTTGATCCATGCAAGTTTACACACTTAAAAATGGGATATTATATTTTAAATTTTTATGTATGGAAACCAGCTTGGATCAAAATTTTATTTTCGCTAAATCTAACTTTTTTTTTTTTTATACAACTAGCTGATGGAACAAGCAGATGCCCCACCTGATGTTAAGTGGTAACCATCGCCTATAAACAAAACATTGCCCCGTAGGTCACGCACAATAGGAACGTGCCCTACGATGCACTGCCCTGCGTCCATCAACTTGAGGCATACAGATGTTAAGCCTCATGTGCCTGTAATTACACCGGCGACCACACTCTTCAAACCGAAACACAGCGTTGCTGCTTGGCGGCAGAAAAAGGCGTGGTGGTAGTACTTCCCCGGACGAGCCCTTCACAAAGAGCTCTACTACTCTTAACTGGCGACCCGCCCTGGCTTCATACGGGTGCACAGTGTATGTCTACTATATTATGCCTGTATTTTGCATACAAACTTCCTCTTGAATCACTATCGATTAAAAAAACGCATCAAAATTCGTTGCGTAGTTATAAAGATCTAAGCATACATAGAGACAGAACGAGGGTCATACAAAAGAGCAGTAGGGAAACAAGACGTGTTTGTTGGCTGTTCTTCTAGACTTTGGTCGCGTCCAACTGGCACCTAAGAGTCACCAAGTTTTAAGTCGTTTCAGTGATCCTTGTGATTTTAATGAATAAATATATTTAGACTTTGACAGGCAGCGGGAAGTTACTTTGTTTTATATTATGTAGTCAAATATGAATGTATAATTACAGGAGAAGCCCAGCGCACCGGCTCTCATTGTGGACGCGAAGTCAGCCAGAATAGAGTTCAAAGACGTAAGCTTCAAGTACATCAACGGAAAGCCTATCTTGAATAACTTGAGCTTCTCCATACCGGCGGGGAAGAAAATCGGTATCGTTGGAGGCTCCGGAAGTGGGTATGTTAGACGGTTGTCTGGTAGAGATCGCTACTTAGCGATAAGGCCGCCCATTGTACTTTTAGTTTTAAGTTTGTTTATTTGTTGTATCCTTAAGTTGTGTGCAATAAATTAATTTTAGACAGCCTACGTAGCTCAGTTGGTAGTAGCTATGCCTTCTGCGCCGTAGGTCGTGGGTTCGATTCCCACCGTGAACAAACATTTGTGTGGTGAACATAAATGTTTGTTCTCTGTCTGGGTGTTATATAATATTATAAGTATGTATTTACAAAAAAAAAGTATTATAAGTAGTATATCAGCTATCTGGTTCCCATATTACAAGCATAAGCTTAGTTTGGGGCAAGATAGTGCTGTGTGGAAAGTCCACCAATATTTATTTATTTATATTTATATTTAATAAAGTATTTTCTATCTATCTATCTATGTTACTATAAAGACCAATTTGTTTACTATATTATATTAATTATGTATAGGGACAAACTATAATCCAAGTTTATCTGTATTTATTATTTGCATTGAAATAACATATTGATTTTGTATTTGTATTTTTATACAAATCCTTGGTCTGCCTACCCCCGTTGGGAAAAAGGGCGTGATTTTATGTATGTATGCAAATAAAAAATATCTTTTCATACATACATTGGTACAATATTAGTTCTGTTGCTGCTGCTGTCACTGTTCTACACTGTTTTTGTATTTTTCGGTTTTTTTATCTGTTTATAATTGTATTGTTTTTCTGTGTTCTCTGTGTGTTGTGTGTCAAATAAACGTTTCTTTCTTTCTTTCTAGCTTCTTTATTGCTGCTGGTAATACTATTAGTATACCGTGTTTATGACTTGCAATGGAAGTATTTAATATTTTCTGTTATTTCAGAAAATCGACGCTGGTCCGACTTCTCTTCAGGTTCTTTGAGCCTCAATCCGGCAGCATCCAGATAGCAGGGCAGGACATCAGAAACGTGGATCTGGCGAGCTTGAGGAAAGCCATCGCTATTGTGCCTCAGGTAGGGTTCAAAATAGAGTAGCCTCTGCATGAATATTGACTTAAAAAAATAATCAAATCAATTATGTAATCAATTTTTTTTTTATTTATAATAAAAAAAAAATTTAATGTATTAAATGTAAAATCTCGTACATAGTGAACATTGTGGGAAAAACATTATTTGCAAACCCTAACATTTATTATGATTTAGTTTGGGACTGAATTGTGTGTTATTCAATTTGTTTCATAGGATTGCGTTTTGTTCCACGACACAATACTACACAACCTTCACTACGGCGATCTGTCGAAGACCGTCGAGGATGTGTACGAGGCAGCCAAAATGGCAGAACTACATGAAGCCGTGAACACTTGGCCTAAGGTATGCTATTTACAAAATAAGACAATATTATGCTATATATATTATGACAATATTCGTTCCGTTGGTCTGGGTGTTTATGTATAATAAAAAATGTCTATCTATGTAAGTATATAATGTATTAAATATATCAGTCATCTAGTACACATAACACAAGCTTTGAGTAGCTTACTTTGGGGCTAGATGATGCTGTGTGGATTGTCCAGCATTATTTATTTATTTATTATTATTTATTATGCTGAGTCTCGGTTTTTTTTATTTTATTTATTAACAATTTAATAACTGAATATGTACATACATGTGTAAAAAAAATAGCACCTAAAAACCACTAAGGTTTGTGCTGGTGCTATCACGAGTTGACGTACTTTAACCATACAACTGTTTACAGATACCTAAATCAGCGATTAAAACTAAGAAGCTAGGTACTTATATATGTTAATTATACTTTAAGTGTATTAATTCGAATAAATTATACATATTACCTACCTATGTACGGAGAATAATTAGGACCAAAAAATATCTCAGTTTAGATTTTATATTTGTTGGTGTAAAACTCTCGCGTACATCTAAGGAGGTTTGAGGAGTGGTTGCTGGAACAAGCTGATTGCAGGCGTAACATCTGACAGCCTTCACAGCTCATAGGCTACGCAGTAAATGTATGCTATGGCAATAATAGTATATTATGCAATTCATGAATAAGGGACGGATTTAAAGCGAAGGCCATAGATGAATCACGATCGTAGGGAGTGATTCAGCGAGTTGTTCAAGTGGTGGAATCCTGAGCGACGCAAGTGATTCAAGGCCCTCACTCAATATAAATAATTAATATCAATGTTTTAAACGCATGTAATGATGTAAACTGTGTTGGTGATCAGATAAATAAAATAAAAAATAAAAGTACATTATCTAAAAATAATAATAATATGACTCTTCCCGACATTTTATTGGCGAATAATAATACTGTATCATTTTTAACCAACTCCAGTAGATGGCGATGTTAAGCAACCAAGCAAAGCGGTCACCCAGATATTCCTATCGTAGACTCACCTTGCAAAGATCTTGGAGCAAAGTTCATCTAGTTGTATATAAATAAATAAATAATGCTGGACGATCCACACATCACCATCTAGCCCCAAAGTAAGCTACTCAAAGCTTGTGTTAGGGGTACTAAGATGACTGATATATTTAGTACATTATATACTTACATAGATAGATATTTTTTTATTATACGTAAACGCCCAGACTAACGGACCAAATTTCTGCAGATCGTACACAAATTTGTTCCGAGGCGGGAATCGAACCCGCAAACTCTTGCGTCGCAGGTGGACTCTCGCCCGCTGCGCCACTAAGCTCGTCACCCGCACTGATATCGTTTCCCGCAGGGCTACTCGACGCAGGTGGGCGAACGCGGCCTCAAGCTGTCGGGCGGAGAGAAGCAGCGCGTCGCCATCGCGCGCGCCATACTCAAGGACGCGCCGGTCATCGTGTTCGACGAGGCCACCTCCAGCCTGGACTCGCTCACCGAACATGTGCGTACCTACAGGGATGTTTATAACCCTACTAGTAACGCACCTGCGTAGTTTTAAATCCCGGTATTCCCACTTGAATGAATGAATGAATGAAAATACTTTATTGTATACCATAAAAAATAACAGTAAGTACACTAAAAGAAATAAGGAATAAGAAATAACTGTACAATGGGCGGTCTTATCGCTGAGAGCGATCTCTTCCAGACAACCTTTGGATGGAGAGGATTGTAAAGTACGGAAGTTGGTCGCAGGTGCACGCAAAAAATAAGTAGATAGTAAACAGATAAATTAAATTACACTCTAAATAGATAGAATAATATTATGCATACATAGTAATACATAAAAACCATAGTTTATACATATACCTAATACATAGTAATATATACCTACATATATATAAACTAACTAACTAACTAACTATATGGGTGAATCAACTTTTAAGACACTCCTTTGACAACATTATGAACAACTAACAATAAAAAATAAATCATCGAAATATTATGAAAATATACTGTTAACATTTGCACAGTTTATCTATTTTTAGGTTTTGCAGTGGGGCACGACATCTAAGCTAATATTAACGAGTTTTTTTAGAAAAAGTGACGAGGGTGCCTCATAAATATCCATTGCAACGCTGTAGAGCGACAATAAACCTACGCGCACCAGCTGAGAACTTAATTTAGGCTGGGGGGGCGGTAAAGCTAGGTAGAGATTTTTTGATCATACCAACTAAATATTAGACAATAATCGCCTTAGATGACACCAAGGTAGGCGTCATCTCTTGATAACGGTCATGAATTTTTATCGGTAACTCTGTAGAACTGATGTTTTGATCAAAGTTTGGGACAAAAGTTTGGATGCACGAAAAATATAAAATATTTGTCAAACTTTTATAAATGTTAACTTTAAACGTAAGTTTATCTTTTTCTGAATCATAATATTGGGTAAAAAGGCTGTGCATTCATACCTTTTTTTTAAGATACGTCCTAAATTGTATCGTCATCTAGGCCTGGGGACACATGTTTTTTGTATGGATAGTGCTTATGTTCTGCTGAGTTACCATAATAAAGTAAAAAATTTTCCTATTAACTATAAAATACTATGAAACTAGCATGTTAGGAAAGGATCTAAGTTTACGTTAACATCAAAACAAACATATCTTATAAGGAAATTAGGATTTTTATGCTCTTTGCATGACAGGGACACAAAAGGAGTGCCTTAAAAGTTGATTCACCCATATAACACTTGATAAAAAGTAGCCTATGTGCTATTCCAGACTATAACATATCTCTGTGCCTATTTTCACCAAGATCCGTTCAGCCGATCTGGAGTTATAGAGTAACAAACATCCATCCATACTTACAAACTTTCGCATTTATAATAGTAGTAAGATTTCATGCACTAACCCGCGGTTGCTGAAAGGTCGATCAAAACTAATCGGCTGTCAAGTCACTTGCTATTTCAGCTTTTACTTCAAATAAGATCGAGATAGCAAGTGACTTGACTGTTAATGTATCCGTTTTCTGAAAGCCTCATCAAAACGAATTGGCTGACAAGTCACTTGCTATTTCAGCGTTTACTTCAACTAGATAGAGATAGCAAGTGACTTGACAGCCGATTAGCTTTGATCGAGATTTCAGACCCCCGCATTAAGGCCCTTATTAATATTTCTTGACATTTTATAGCGGCTCTAAAGTATACCCTTCCTTCACTGTCACTTTCATGCCAACGAAAAGAGACAGCAACAGAAATATCGGTCTGTTTTGTTAATGGAACGCTCAGCGTTCGATATGAATAACACCATAAATCTCTAGTCTTCGTCTATTTTCACCAAAGTCGTCACCTTATAATTTAATTGTTTTTTTTTTAATGGACGCAGGGCAGTGCAACGTAAGGCACGTTGCTATCGTGCGTGACTCACCAGGCAATGCTTTGTTATAGGTGATGGTTACCACTTAACATCAGATGGACCATCTGCCGATTCCATCAGCTGGTGGTATAAAATAATACAATTTAATCTAATTCGCAGGCGATCCTGCAAGCTTTGAAAGCGGCGACCGTGGGCAGAACCTCCATCTGCATAGCGCACCGCCTCTCTACCGTCGCCGACGCCGACGAGATCCTGGTACTCGAGCGCGGCTGCATCTCCGAGCGAGGCACGCACCGCGACCTGGTCAGCAAGGCGCAGTCTCTGTACGCGAGGCTCTGGGAGCGGCAGAACAAGGAGATGCCCAAATGATAGCACCTCTACTCTAGTCTAGACTATACAAGCGAATCGTGATACTTCTTATCGTGTCGATGCCACTTATTAAACCAAAACTATACAGGGTGTCCCAGAACTCAACGTCAAGCCGAAACGGGGCGACAGGATTGATTGTAAACATCATGAGAAAAATCAGAAAAAAATTGAGATTAAAAAAAACAAAAATCATTATGTCGGACTATGATTCTTAGAAATATTATTTAGGGTTACGGTTCCAAAGTTTAAATGAACAAAAATAATACAAATTAACCACAATAACCGAAAAATGGTTAGATGGTTTTCTGGTTTTTCTCATGATGTGCACAATCAATCCTGTCGCCCCGTTTCGGCTTGACGTTGAGTTCTGGGACGCCTGTATAATTTTGGCTAAATAAGTGGCCACCTAAACAGCGCCACCTGTGGGCTTCCCTCGTGCTGGGGTTTGGGCGCGAGGGGCACACTAGCAAGTGCTGCATGGTCTGAGTAGCAGCACAGTCACCGCCCGTTAGCGTGGGATCCCTGAACCCCCATTTACACATGTTTTCTCTACTTCTCACTTGAGTGCGGAGTCTATTCAGCGACTTCCACACATCGTGATACTATTACCTGGATATGCAGGGTTTGTAGCCCTGTAGGCCTACTAAAAAACGTTGCATAAAAAACAATAGACACAGACACACACACACCAGCGGCCCGATTACGCTAATGTCTGGCTTTCAGTTTGATATTTGATCTTGGAATATAATACTCTGACGAAAGCATTTTATTCCCGAAGTATAAATAGCAACTTAAGGATTAGTATCTAAATCCCTTAGGATGGATGCTAAATTCCTTGGATGGATTGGAATCAAAAGTCAAACTGAAAGCCATCTCGATAGCCAGATATTAGCGTAATCGGGCCGCTAATCAACCAATCACAGTCTGTGAAAGCTTAATGAAGTTTAATTATTATAATTAGACCTTATTCAATGTAAAATAATGCGAGTTTGATCGACATCGTCCTTTGCTGTTATGATAAAATGATGTACCATATGGTGTTCAGAAATTGTTATACCTACTTGTAGTCTTGTATCAAACGCCAGAAGCCGTTAAGATTATAATAACTATCTGGGTATTCCAAGTTTGTAAGTTCCAAGATTGTAGGTATGCTATGTAGTATATAGTATGTACCTACTAATTGATAAATTTGGACATACCTCTTGACTACCTCCGCTAGACATCCTTGAAGAATTTTGAGTTGGTACTTGGTACCAAGAGATCTGAGGGAATATCTACCGTGCCTGTAGACAGTTGTGTCGCTGTTTCTGTTAAGAATTTTACTTTACGTAATAAATTATTCAGTAGAATAACCCCCGGTTTCTGAAAGCTCGACCAACACTAATCGGCTGTCAAGTCGCTTGCTATTTCAGCTTTTACTTCAAATTAGATAGGGATAGCAAGTGACTTGACAGCCGATTAGTGTTGATCAAGTTTTCAGAAACCGGAGGTATTCCTATTTAAATTGCGAGGGCAGCGAGTCAGCGCTCGTCTTAGCATTTGTTATTTTGTTTTTAATAAAACTACATCATAAAACACAATAGAACATAAAACGCACTAGAAACAGTTGTTTCTAGTGCGTTTTATGTGAAGTTATCCTTAAATAGCCTGCAAATATCTGTTTTATGTAATGGATGAGCTCCTTCGATTCGTGCCGCTTTCGGTCAGTGAATTGATCTACAATTTCGTCTCGTTCGAACATTTTGTGAGTATTCGAGTTGAATATGTTTATAGAAATGGGTACTACCTCAACATGTTAATTAAATTGACATGTTTAAAAGGTAAAACTTAACTGGTAATAACTAGATTCAGTTGGCATGCCAAAAAATAGAATAGAATAGAATAGAAAACTCTTTATTGCACACCACAAGGATAATAACACATTAAAAGCAAATATAAGGTTCTAAGTTTAGTGAAGTACAATGGGCGGTCTTAATACTGTAAGGTGAAAATAAATTGTTTTAAAGGTTAAATACCTAGACTTATTACTTAGACGAATTAATACACTGAACCCATTAATGTGTACCAAGCCTTCAGGTTTTTAAAGGCTTGTATCTATTGAAGCGGCACGGTTTGGTAGATACAGGCCTTTAACAGATAGCATAATTTATTTCGAAGTAAATGTGATTAACGAGTCTATTCTTGAAACTATCACATTGTAATGCTTTTATGTAAATAATATACTGATATAATTGTATAGTGATTGTTAAATAAGTATATTATTTTATTTACAAACTTGTTGTCTCATTTTTAAATAATACATAACACTAGCTAGATTGTAGGTATAGTACCCACAGATCCTACTAATATTATTAACGTGAAAGTTTGTAAATATAGATGGATGGATGTTTGTTACATTTTCACGCCAAAACGGCTGAACGGATCTCGATGAAACTTGGCAGAGAGATATATTATAGTCTGGAATAACACATATAGGCTACTTTTTATCCCGTGGGAATACCGGGATTTGAATCTGCGCGTGTCAAACCGCGGGGCGCAACTAGTATACTATAAAATTGTACTGCTTTAGTAAATAGCGCCTAACTACCCTCACAGCTCAGTTGTTCTGCCTTCAGCGCTATAGGCCGTGAGTTCGCTACCCACCGAGAACAAACTTAATGAACATAACAAAACTGTGCAACGAAAAAAGATGTTCGTAGGTTTGAGTGTGCAGGCACCAATATAGGTAGGTACGTACCTATTCTTATTAGAAAAAAACGTGTGCAATGCAAGTATTATCGAGAAAAAGGTTTTCCTCTTCTGCCATCGTCCTTCTTTCTCGTATAAGAATAGAATTAGGTCACAGAATAGTCATACGATGTTCCTGAGTATATAGAAGTAAGTGTCAGATATCGATGATGACTTCCTACATGGGGATTAAGGCAGTCTGTCCACTGAAGTGGACCTCCGCCGCAGCCTCGCTCCGCTTCAGTGTACATGCAGCCTAAGGATGCATCATAAGCATTATTTCATTTTAAACAAAACCTCGTTTCACCTAAAACACTTGACAAACCTCTTTCGTGGTAATCCAATACCAATCAAATGTCAATTTGAAATCGATCTGACATATTGTTATCGGTTGCCAAGACGACGCAGTCACAACAGCAACCAGACAGGAGAGTTCTAAAATAAAAACATTTTATTTGTAGCTCACTTTTTTGAGCATATATTTTAGTGTTGAAATGGAGCTTGTCCTCTGAAGAATGTCAGTGCTGAGTCTTTTGCCGGAAGATAAGAGAAAAGAATTAAGGTAAGATTATTGCTAATGTTCATTAATAATTGATTTGGGCAGGCGATGAAACGCACCTAATTGATGCTAAATAGATAGTGAGTCTACCTGCAAGGATATTTTCTTTGTTTTCCCTAGTGTTTTACAGGTGTGCCTAAATTATAAATACTTACTTATATAATTACTTAACTATTATGTGTGCTATTTCTTGTGTGTACCTACCTGTGTTTAGCCTTATTTTTTAGAATTGTAGAGCCATTGTAATATTAAGAAATAATGATGAGCATGTTTATAACCAGCCCTTGTTCTAGGTAAGGGTAAAATAGGAGAAGATCCCAAGAAAGTAAAAACAATTAGGTAGGTATTGGGACTAAATAGTGCTGTGTGGGAGGTATGTCCGCCCAGCAATGAGTAAAATAAATAATACCTGAATAAATAAGAACTTTATTCAGGGCAACATGGACAGTAAGGTACAACATACCTATACCTACTTATACACTAAGAGTACACTACAATCGGCGTTATTATCGCATGTTGCGATCACTTCCAGACAACCGTTATTTTTATTTTTAAACTTAGGAGGTAGGTACCTACTAATGTTTCGCATCAACAACGACAGCGAAGTTGAGAGGATTTGGTATCCACTGTCCCCCGAACTAGTTAAAAAAACTGTTTCAGGGGACAGTTTCTTCCACACTAATCCCAAATATCGCTGACTCGATACAAAAAATGTCTACAATGATTCAGATTTAATCAGTTATGATTCGACTGAATAGTTAAAAAAGTGGTGCTTTTATATAAAGTTTACGGTTCTTGCTCTCTTCAACTAAATTATACAACTTGACCTAGAAAGTGAGACTACCTGTCTTGCTTCACGATAGCAGATTCTAAATAGGATATTAGGTACCTACCTCCAAAAGGACTCATGTAATTCCGGAGAAAGTAATGCGGCCCGGAGGCGAAATAGACTTTTATCACTTACTTTATTCTCACCTAGGTTCCTATAAATTACGTTTATGGAATGCAATCACGTGGGATTAATAAGTCACTAAAGTTGGAAATTGCTACTTTGTAGAAAGAAAGTTTGGTAATGAACGCGCATAAATACTTACCTGCCTACCCTGCCTAGACATTAATTATTTTGTAGGTAGGCACCCAGGTTAGGTACATAAAATATACGAAAAATGATAGGAACCAAACCGTAAGGTCCGGTTTCCAGCTGGAGCGGAGATGTGTTTGAATAAACCAATCCGATTTTTATGTCCACATCTCTTCTCCGCTCAGCTTCAGTAGAAATGGATCAAGCGGAGAGGAGAGGTGTCTCATTTTTCTATAGAAGTGGAGGGAGAGGACATCCCGCCCGCCGCTCTGAAGATTACCTACCAGTTTTGATTGAATGAAATTTAATCTATGTACCAACCACTCTATTATACGATGACCACAGTGGCGCAGCGGACGAGAAAGTCCGCCTGCGACACAACAGGTTGCGGGTTCGATTCCCGCCTCGGAACAAATTTGTGTGCGATCTGCAGAAATTTGTTCCGTTGGTCTGGGTGTTTATGTATAATAAAAATATCTATATATGTAAGTATATAATGTATTAAATATATCAGTCATCTAGTACCCATAACACAAGCTTTGAGTAGCTTACTTTGGGGCTAGATGGTGCTGTGTGGATTGTCCAGTATCCTACTACTTTTATAAAGGCGAAAGTTTTTAAGTATGGATGGATAGATGGTTGGATGGATGGATGGATGGATGTTTGTTACTCTCACGCCCCGTAACGGCTGCACGGATCTGGATGAAACATGGGCGAGAGATAGATTATAGTCTGGAATAGCACATAGGCAACTTTTTATCCCGTGGGAACACCGGGATTTAAATCTGCGCGGGTGAAACCACGGGGCGCAACTAGTGTTGAATAAATTTCAGAAAAGAGTCCCTGGAGTCAGTGTACAGCAGCAACTCTCGCCTGAACCTGCTGAGCAAGCGCAAGCGCCTGGCTCCGCTCGCCGACATGTCGCCCTCGACGCGCAGCTGCAGCGGCGACCGCTACGTGACGCAGCGCGTGCTCTCCGCCAAGACGCACCGCGTCAAGCAGCTGCAGAACCAGCTGGCCGATGCACATTACCACTTGCAAGTAAACAACCTCAACATTTGACAGCCCACGTAGCTCAGTTGCAGTTGGTAGTAGCTCTGCTTTCTGCGCCGTAGGTCGTGGGTTCGATTTCCATCGTGAACAAACATTTGTGTGATGAACATAGATGTTTGTTCTCTGTCTGGGTGTTATATAATATTATAAGTATATATTTACAAAAAAAAAAGTATTATAAGTAAGTATATCAGCTATCTGGTTCCCATATTACAAGCATAAGCTTAGTTTGGGGCTAGATAGTGCTGCTTATAATAAAAATAAAATATATATATATATATATATATTAGGACCAGCTTCAGGAAATACATGATTAATATGCTTCAGGCAGGTACTTTTGCTCGATGTTTGAATCAATCAAATCAAATCAAATCAAATCAATTTTATTGCAGGAAATACATGTTTTAGAAGGTGTTACAATTTTTGTTTTTCCAGAGTGTATTCTGCCGTGATAGGCGTGCAACTTTTTTATTTACAATCAAATTAAAATATAAATTATAAAATAAAATAAAAAAAAAAAAAAAAAAATTAAATTAAAAATTAATTAAATAAAACACAAGGAATACATATAAAGTAAAAAATAACAATAATAATAGATTCAAATAGATGTCATAAAAAATGACAGAAATTAAGTAATTCACAAAAAAAGAAAATAATCAGTCATCACATCAAACAACACGTAAATAAGTCAGCAAAATTAAGTTTCTATTAAATAAAGTTATCAGATAAAAATTCATTTACAGTATAATAACATTTACTGGTCAACAACGCCCTCAGCCTCCTCTGAAACAACGAACAAGGCAGCTCTCGTAGAGACTCTGGCAATTTATTGTAAATAAAGGGAGCCGTACCGAATAAACTTTTACGCATTAAAGTAGTATTACAGCTCTGAACTATGACTTTATGTTTGTCACGTCTATTGCGGAAAACGACATCAGAACGCTGTATAAAAAGATCTGGGTTGGATTTGACAAACATAGCTGTCTCTAAAATATACAGTGATGGAATCGTCAGGATGTTGTGTTTACAAAAAAAAGGCTTACATGAGTCTGGCACTTTTAGGTTGAACATAGCTCGTATACACCTTTTTTGATGTTTGAACACCTTGACAATATCGGTTGAGTTACCCCAAAAAAGTATTCCATACCTAATAGTAGACGCAATCAAACCATGGTAAGCCATCAGTAGGGTTTCTACATTAACGATCGGGGAGATTTTATATAGTACGTAGACTAAGCTATTAATTTTTTTGCATAGATTTTCCAAATGTGATTTCCAATTAAGTTTTTTATCAATTATAAGTCCTAAAAATTTTGTCGTTTCTACTTCGTCAATTTTGTTACAGCCATATTGTATGTCAAGTGTTTCTAGACCAGGGACCTCGCGCTGTCTAAAATTTATGATATTAGTTTTATTGAGGTTTATTTTTAAATTATTATTATTTAGCCACGCTATAATTGATGTCAATGTTAAGTTTATATCATTTTCGTATGTCTCTTTATTATTACACTTTATAGTTACAGTGCTGTCATCTGCAAAAAGTGACATGGGTTGGGTTGTTGATTTTGGTAAATCATTAATATAGATTATAAACAGTAGTGGTCCCAGCACACTCCCTTGCGGGACGCCATACTTAGTAATACGTTCCTTTGACCTATGGACTTCCTGAAGTTTCGTTTTATAATTTAACCTAGTTATTTCAGTTACTTGTCTTCTGCTATCTAGGTAGGACTCTATTAGTTTCAATGCTTCAATGGATTGTGTGTGATGAATTATGTTCAATGGATTAGATTACTTCACTGATAAGAAATAATTATGCAGGTACTATAATCATCGTGTTTCAGGAGCTGAGCAATGAAAACCGAGTTCTAAGAGCCATTCAGAAGAAGCAAGAAATAGGTTTACAAAGGTACGCAATCTTTTATTGTGTTTTCGTTTCTAGTTTTGTCAGCCAATTTGGCGCTACGACCGTAACGTAGCAGTTACGATGAGCTACGGAGCTCTACGACGTTACGGTGCTACGAAACTACAATGGCCATTAAACACCAGGCCCGCCGGGCTTTAGAGGCCGGTGCGGCGCGGGAGATGGGCTTGGTGCGTAGAGGCCTTAGGGTGGCAACGTGAAATTGCAAATTCATTATCTGATTCTGTGCCGATCACCCGAAAGAACTTTTACAATATTATTATTCTCCGAAACTTACTTTATTGCGTTTTTTCACACCTGCTGCAGTGTATAGACCGTTCTGCTCCAACGTTATTCACCATCAGGTGAGATTATAGTCAAAATGACAATGTCTACAAAATTATTTTAAGGTAGGTATTTACATCTTAAAAAAATATGAAATTTTCGAGCAAAATGTCATAATACCCTTGGGTTTCAGAATCATAAGATGATAAAAAAGTGTGAACTTTAATAATGAAAACACGGCACCTTTACATTTTTAAACCTAGTTGGTAATCAACCGACTATCTCCTTATTTAGGTACTTTAGATTTTTTTTTGTTGTAGATATGAGAACTCGAACGCGGAACTGCCTCAAGTGCTGACCTCTCACAGCGAGGAGATGAGGATCCAGCAGGCGAAGTGCAAGCAGGCGAGGGCGCAGCTCAAGGAGGTGACGCAGAAGCTGAAGGAGAGGGATATGCAGCTGCAGATGTTGAGAGACGAGCATCAGCATCTCTTGGAGCTGAGCAAAGATAAGTGAGTGACGTGGATCCAGCTGAAACTGCAGTCATCGTCCATATTGGTGGGTGCCACTGTAAAGATCTTCTGTTATCATCATTATTGATCATCATTATTATTTGGCCGTTACTGTCCTGCTGCAGAGTAGAGGCCTCCCTTCCTTGTTTCCACTCTTTGCGATTTAACGCAGCTATAGGCCATGGGCTTATTAAAATATACATAGGTCCCGCGAAAACCATACATTTTACCGGTATAAAAATTTTATGCTATTCCAGACATCTATCTCTGTGCCAAATTTCATCCAGATCCACTCTGCCGTTCTAGCGTGATTGAGTAACAAACATCCATCCATCCATCCAAACTTTCCCATTTATAATATTAGTGGGATGGTCATATCGACTTATTATCTCCGACTTCAGTTTCACATTTATACTATTAGTAGGATGGTGCTATCGACCTAATATCTCCGATTTCATAAAATAACAGGATGTAAGCTATGTTTTTGCGAAACAGGAACCTATTGGAACGCGAGAAGCTTCAAGCCCAGAACACCGAACTCGCGCTCAAGTGCCAACAGCAGAACGAAACCATCACCATGCTGCAACGACGCATAACCCTCGAAGCCAAGAACTACAAGCATCAGCTCCAGACTGAGATCAACCGGCACAAGGACACCAGGGCAGATCTGGACCTGGCCATCAATAATGCTGACAAGTTGTCTACTATCATTGAGGTAAGGTACTCAACATTATAAATAATCCAATTTCTTCCATGAACTGTCTCCTGGGCCACAGCTAACGCTATTCCAGGAGACAGAGCCTCACACTTTCTGTAGATTGTTTATTATTGCAAATAAGCATTTTTCATTTTCATTTTTCACTTTCATTTTCATGAAGTAAGTCCTGTACTGAATATGAATACTTATTACCAATACTTCGGCCAACATTGCTCCGTGTTATACTTCAGCGAGCGGACTGTGTAGTTCCTATGCAGTTAAATATAAATATTGGTGGACTCCCTCACAGCACTACCTAGTCCCGAACTTAGCCAAAGCTTGTAATATGGAAAAAGCTCTTCTGCCAAGTGTTCTTCAGTTGTTTCAATGTACCAAAAATTTTCAAGTATCAGCTGGTTCAGCTCTTGGTCTTCAGCTGGTTTGCAGTTCAAATGTATACCATTCGCAAGATTCTAAAATTATCCCGTCTGCAATACTCTGTTTCTGTGCCTGCATGCTGTTCAATATTCCAGATGAAAGAGAAGATGCTTAGCACGGCTGCCAGCCGACCTGTTAAGTCTCCCAACAAGTCCA
This sequence comes from Plemyria rubiginata, assembly GCA_963576535.1. NCBI lineage: Eukaryota > Metazoa > Arthropoda > Insecta > Lepidoptera > Geometridae > Plemyria > Plemyria rubiginata. Next base: position 13,261,605 of record OY754910.1, read on the forward strand.
TGCCTCTGATGGCAAGACCACTCAGCAAAAGCAAGTCGGCACAGGATACTAGTGGACGGAGCAGCGAAGACAGACATCATGTAAGTTTTAATTAAAATTTATCGCGACCGTAACTTTCATGTACTTACGTTAGAAAATCCCTCCAATATCTTAGATATGGATGATGCGTGATACGTTGTGTTGAAAAACATAACATCGCGTGCAGATTTTATTGGCCTAATTAGCGCAACAATCAAAGCCTAATAAAATTTAGAAGGCGCTTCTGCCACGTGTGTTTAATTTCCACATTATTTCGATCCTTACTTCTTGAGTGAATTTTACATGCCATTACTTGCTATAATAGCTTGGCTAGGTTTTTAAATCTTACTTAGGTACTAACGAAACCAAATCCACTTACAGACAGACCAAAACCTGATAGCGAAGATATGCGAAAGCTCTCGCACCCTCAGCAGCGTGCTCTCCCACGACGAAGAAACCTCCTCCTCAGCAGAACCTCGCTCCAAGTACATCAGGTCCAGAACAAACTCTACCAGCACCCGTTCCACTCCAGCCAGGAAAAGCTCCAAGGGATCCGATGACATGATCGAGCTCGCCAAAACGGTCCAGGAAGGCATGGCTGAACTAGCCATCTTCGATGATAAACTGGACCTGAACAATTCAACTCCTGAAGAAGTACAGAAAAAAATGGAGCTCATGAAGGCGGATTTGATGCATAAGATCAAGCATCCTGAGGAAGAAAAGCCTAGGAAACCCAGTGCCCTTAGAAGAATGTCCACCGAGGACTCTATAGAAGAAAGCAATGACACAGAACGTCCAAAATCTCGAGGACGCAGGAACTCTAATGTATCCTTCTACGATAACGTAAACATAGAGGAAACTACTACAACAGTTTCTATAAATGACTTGAAAGAAGAAGCACCAATCTCGAAGCCACATAGAGAAAATAGCGTACTGACCAAAATTCAGCGCGAAAATAGCGTCATCAGCATGGTGGAGAGAAAGAGAGAAAACAGTTTGATAGAAAGAAAGCTATCAGGAAAACCGATAGACACATACTGCAAAGATATTATCCAAGATATTGAAAAGAGCAGCAAAGTTATCGATAGACACGTAAAACAGTTTCAGCATTCGCGTTTCGAGAGCGATCAAATAGTGCAGCAGTTGCAAGCTGTTGATAAAATAAACGAATTGGTCAGCGCTAAAGTCGACATCCCGAGCGAAGCGCTGACAGAGCTGAATAATAACTTCAAAATGCTGACAGAACAGGTTTTCAATGAGACCCCAGCGGCTAGGAAACGGTCTATTTCAGGCAGAAGGAGTTCAAAGGACGCTAGGCAGAGTTTACTTGGCGATGTAGGTATGAGCAATCAGGATTTGTTAGATGATCTCTTAGGGAAGAAATGATATACGGTTCTATAGCATGACTTTTGAATTATTCGAATTGCGACTAAAATCTTTCCATGGCGAAGCTTTACCAGTGTATGTTATATTAGATCTTATTTGGTGACATAATACATAGAATTTTGAGGCACTACATCATCCCAAAAATAGAAATAACTGCATGTACCAGAAAAGAAAGCTCATTAGGCCATATTCGAAAATGCATCATTTTAGATAATGGTATAAATTAACATTATTTAATAACAGCCTATCGGGTTAGATTTTAAATACATTTTTATTATGATGATAGTTACCTACCATCCAATTTTCTATACGGTAGAAATTCGAGGTATAATGCCTAAAAAACGGTCAAACTTCGCCAAAAGAGGCGTTAAAGAAAAGCTCGCCTTATAAGCCATCAATAGTTTTTATTTTTATTGCGCTACTATGAATTTTCTAGACATAAATTGACGGCTTTTATCTCTTAAATAATTATTGTAATGTTATATAGGAATGTTTCAACTATACCGGGGTCGTCTGTCGAATTTTTGACCTGGAATTTAACCCGACAAAAGCTATTGAATGAAGAATTAAAAGATTGTGATCAAAATATTTTTAAAAGTAACTAATTTAGTGCGTTATTTAAACGAAATATTTCTTTTATATTTGTAGCTAGAGAATGTTTTTTAATACTTTTAAAATTATATCATCATTTAATTTATAGGAGTGAGTGATTTTGTGTGTTGTGTTCGTATCGAATTATGTATAATTATTTCAATAATCTTTTTATTGGTTGTTATTCAATGTTATAGGACTATGGCGGTGAATGAAGAAATAAATATTCAATTTTTGATATAACAGATTTTTTTTATTTGCCATTGAACTGTTACTAATTATAGGCGTTTCATCGGAGTGGGGTTGTACCCCCGGAAAAAAAAGTTATTATAAAACGCTTTGAAATGCTTGCTGGCCCGAGGGTACGTGCTATGCTAATTCGCCGGTTAGTATAACTATACATTACCAGCTTCAAAATTTGTGTGTACAACGCGCTCTGTTTGCTCATAGTTATTCTAAACAAGGGCCATAAGCTCACTTCGAGCGAAATTATCTCACGGTGTAGATGACGTTAGGCGAAGTCAGGATCCGCAATAGGTAGGATACTGCCTGATTTTGTTTTTTTACGGAAAAGCACTACTGCTATCTTACAGGGCCTTAATACCAACGAATCTAAAGTATTATTCAAATTCCTTGCTTAATACGAACGAATTTTTGTCTCGTAAACGTATCGTACCCTTAGCTTCAACAGAATTAGGTCGAATATCGCATGCATACGTCAACGCGATAAATGTCAAAATTCATTCGTGACCCGCCTGCTGCATTAAAGCCCCGTATTCATGGTAAACTTTTGTTTAGCAACAAATTTGAATCAACCTATTGCGGAGTTGCTGTTAACATATTGCTGGCAACACTGCGTGTTGCAGAGTTGATAACGGCATGTCCAATGCAGCAAATTCAATGCTGACAAGCTCTCGCCCGAGCAACAAATGTTGACGTGTGTTGACTGTTTAGCAACAAATGTTTACCATGAGTACGGGGCTTTAGAGGTTTCACACTTTGCGTTGCTACATGAAATCTTACAAGAAAAATGTTCTTCATTATGAATAGCAGTGAAATGGGCCACTGCTCATCAAAAGAAAGCAATATCTCAAGTCAGTCGACCAACTAGTGCAGTAAACAGCTGGATGGCTCAGTACAAGTTCTTAACAGTGTGTCTAAGCGAGAGGATTCAAGTCCAAATTAATCTTTTTCTTATGTAAGTAACTAGTTATTGACAATACTGGGAAGAAAATTCACAGGCCTTTCTCTCATGGAGCTACTTAAAAATGACGGAACCAATCAGTAATTACAATTACAAACCATTTAGAAACTGTACCTCTCACACTAGGCAACTCAAGTTGAATGGTTTCAGTCACTTCTGTTATTTCTGTTCACAAAAGCACACGGATAACAAGGGGAAATATTAGGAACTTTGGTAACCAGTAGCGCGGCGATCGACACGACGGTTCCTTCGTGATCAATTACTAACGTGTTACTGACCGGTTGGTGACTAGTAGCGTCGCGTACGAACCTCTATGAGTTTGCAATTAGCTATTTTTGAGTAGCTCCATGAGCGAAGGGCCTTCTACCTGATAGTGAATAACTTCTGGGGCCTTATGTTATTGTTCATTAGCGGTGAAATAGGGTAGTGCGAATAGCCTTGGGCTATAATTATGCTACTGTTTTGCGCCTGTTAGTAATAATGTTGCCACATGTTACTACACACATGTTATCAACAGATTCGTAGACATTGCTACACGTCTCCCGAAACATACGCTTCATAGTACTTCATTTAATCGATTGGCGCTACAACCATTTGTGCCTATTACTTTTTATAAATACCAACAAAATATTTTATTAGAAGGCAAGGTGCATATCCTCCTCAGCAGTGCAAGTACCGTTCTTATCGATCGCTTAATTTGACACTTAGAATCGTCAAAATTCGTTAAAACTGGTATCCATTGTTGAAACCATTTTTGACGATTCTAAATGTCAATTAAGCGATCGATAAGAACGGTACTTGAACTGCAGATCTTTTAGAAAAAGGTGAGAAAGTACTCGCCTTAATATTATAAATTTGGCAATACCGTTATTGCGGTGGGTAAAGTTGGTATTTTATAAATAACTGCATGCTCAATAGTCTTCTTCGGAATTGTATAGGGGAAGCTAAGGGCCTTACTACAAAAAAATAGGCAAACGTTAAACACTGCCTAAACTTTTGACATCTCTTGCCATTGCATAATGGCAAACAGAGACAGCGCTAATTTTGGACACTGTTTAAAGTTAGACACCTTTTTGTAGTAAGGCCTTAAATGTTCATCTGTGAACTTCTTTAGGCTGATGATAATGATGATGAATATGTGCAGATCTGACAGGACAACACTGACCGGACAACCTTGCAGTTTCGTTTAACTTTATCTCAGAATGTTTGCGTGTTCCGCTTGGGAAATAATAAGTATTTTGTGAGTGAACTGCAGTTTTCATAAACTGCTCCTCTGGCGCGCTTTATGCCTATGACGCGCCTATGACCGAAGTGCCTTTCTGTAACAGTCGATAAATTATGTTGTGATTGAGATATGCACATGCAATTAGATAACACAATGTAAATAATCTAAAGTAACCAAAAACTTAGAAAATGTAGGGATTATATTGAGATATTTTAAAATTAATACAAAAATATATGAAAAAAGGCCCTTAACCTTTCATTTTAATTTTAATTGTGGATTGTGGATTGTTCTTTTCACAATTTTAGTTTGATGAACGTTATAAATAGATATTTTTAACACATTTTCCGTCTATAAAATAGGGCTTTGTTTCCCTCATTTCAGTTTGTGCAATGTATGCAGACTCACGCTGTAGATAATGGTACGGAACACTTCGGGCGCAAGTCCGACACGCACTTGGCCGGTTTTTTAAGTAGGTAAACTATCGAAGTTTTTGAATTTCGTTTTTGTAGGCAAACCATGCCTAAGCTGATAGTGTAAACCAGTGCAAAGCTACCAGAGCTCTGTGTGTAACAAGCGTTTGAAATGAAACCTTTTAGTCAGAAAACAAGATCCACAGCGGAATGCTCATAAAATATATTTATAGGAACCCACAAAAAGGGACTAAACTATTACATTATGAATAACATATAATCCAGTACTAATTACATCACTGTACAGTATGTCACGCTGGTCTTCATCTCTTACTGGATGATACTATCCATCATCATCATCATCAGCTCACAGAACTCCACTGCTGGACTTATACCTCCCCTATACATTTCCAGGGAGAAGGATTCTGAGCCCTCTCCATCCACCGACTTCCCACTATCAAAACCATGTCGTCAGTCCATCGGGTAGGAGGGCATCCTTCGTTTCCCTTTTCGTGGTCACCATTCGAGAACCTTTATTCCCCAGTGGTTGTCAGTTCTTCGAGCTAATTATCACTTCAACTTGCTGTGTCTGCGAACTATGTTGGCTAGCTATCTATATTGCTTACTTAAATTTAATCTATGCTTAGGTAAGGCACGTCTTATAATATTATTGTCAATGGCATTTACTCCCACACATTCTCCACGTCAGATGAAATGCTTATTTTCATCATCATCTTTAAAAACCTGTAAAAGACCACTGCTACATAGACTCCCCTAAACATTTCCATAACCCGATTCTAAGCCCTCTCCAATTCTCCATTCACCGATTCAGCGCTTTGCGTCTACCTTTATATACGTACAGCCAAAGAGTGGAATGCCTTACCGGCGTCGGTTTTTCCAGATGCGTACAATTTGGATGTTTTCAAGCGCGAGTGAATAGGTTTCTTATGGGTAAACGTGCTACACCGTAGACCGCATCATCACCATCAGGTGAGATCGCGGTCAAATGTTTTACCTATAAATTAAAAAAAAAACCAAAGTACCTAAAGTAAAAGAAAGTAAAAAATATTTATTGCAGCAAAACAGTAAAATATACTTAAAATTAAACATCAGACACTAATTATGTTTTGCAGATAGCCAATATACAAAGTAGGATCGGTAGTCCCCTCACCAGACCAGTGTACCACTGACTTTAATATCGGTACGATTAGATTGCAAAAACAATATTGTTTACATTTTAATTTATTCGGTAAGGGCTAAACAAAAGGGAGGATCGTGGTGCTATGAAAATGAAATTAGGGCAATATTTTTGAACGTTCATGCCTTGCCACGAAGGAGGCCCGAAATAACGATTGTTTACGTAAAAAGTATTGTTTAAGTAAAAAGTTGTTTCACTTACTTTCAATATATATTTAATACATTATATACTTACCTACATAGATATATATTTTTCTATTAAACCTAGAAAACTCCCAGACTAACGGAACTAATTTCTGCAGATCATACACAATTTTTTTCTGAGGCAGGAATCGAACCCGCAACCTCTTGCGTCGCAGGCGGAATTTCGCCCGCTGCGCCACTGAGGGCGTCAAAAACAAACAACGACTGTGACGAATGAAACATCGACTTGTTAGTAGGTACATAGCAAAAATTGCTTACTTTAAGGACATAAAAGCGAGCAGTGTACCTATAGCCTAATGCTTAACCGGTGTACAATGTTCATTGGCATGAACAATGCACCAGTTTGCTAAATATAATCGTGCGTAAATTTTACTTTCGCCGTAAATTGGAGTTGCTTACGTTCACATGTCAAATAAATACACAGACTTGTTTAGATTGTCTGTATACGCAATTATGAACTCTGATACAATGGGAAACGGATAAAATTTGGTATTCTACAATGTTGACACACTGTACCACTCATCATACGAAAATTGGATATGCTATCAACCTCATATTGTATGGAATACCAACAAATGTGGAAAAGTGGGCACGTGCCACAATGTTAATTGATTGAGCGAGCAAAGATTTCTTACACAACTTGAACCAATCATCATTGTAGGCCTTCAAGTGAAAATGCATTTATTCATTTGAATCGTAAGGATCACTTTGAAACGTCCTATAGCTAGGTGAATCCATATAGAGCCAGTTCCACGCGCCTAAGCCTCGAAGAATGTATTAAGAACCCCTTAGGTTGGTTTATTGTGGGATCTTTGTTACTTAATAGTTTTATAAGAATCTGTAGTGTAGTGCAAAAAACGTAAACCGAGCTAATGATGAGAAAATTTACTGATAACTATATACAAAATGTCGTGTCAATTAATTCATAGTTCAGTTAAGGTTGGTTACAGGTCAATATCACTTCGGGGTGAGTACGGGCTAAGTACTAGTATTTTCGTATACCATCCGACTCTCAGTCATGAAAGAACAAAAGTTGTCTACAGTCGTGAGAGCACTGGCGGTCTAGTGAGAGCGGCCCCGCCTTCCGATCCTAAGCTCGCATGTTCGAAACCGATCGCACAAATACACCAATGACGACTTCTGTTCAAAAATTTATGTGCAGAGTACTCTCAAACGGAAAGAAAACATCACGAAGAAACCGGCATGTCATAAGAACCTAAAAAGTTTTTTATCATGTGTGTCAAGTGCTTGAAAGAAGCCTCTTATGGCGCACCTAAAATGTGGCACGACAAGAGAAGAGTCTAGTGCCTGGCCACAGAATAAACAAAAGTATGTTTTTTTATGACGACCTCAAGGGGCAGCGGGCTAGAGTGCGACGCAAGAGGTTGCGGGTTCGATTCCCGCCTCGGAACTTATTTGTGTACGATCTGCAGAAATTTGTTCTGGGTCTGGGTGTTTTCTATTTATATAATAAAAAATATATATCTATGTAAGTTATAACGTGTTAAATTTATCAGTTATCTAGTACCCATAACACAAGCTTTGAGTAGCTTACTTTGGGGCTATATAGTGCTATGGATTGTCCAGCATTATTTATTTATTATTTTATTTATACAACACAACTCGCTGATGGAACAAGGGCTCGCCTGATGTTAAGTGGTGACCATTACCTATAACAAAGCATTGCAGTGGTGGTGCAGGGAGTTTATGGATAGCAAGACTTGAGAAGTCTTCCTATCCATAAACTTGAGGCATACAGATGTTAATGTACCTGTAACATGGGTATCGTAAGCCTATTTTATTTTTTCATTTACCTAATGAATGCTACATAGTCTACATACTTACGAGAAAGATTATCCTTTATTTAGTTTATGGCCTGTATTTTATCATCAACCTGGCAATAAAGTTGGTAATGTTACGAGATGAGTGAAACAAGCGTGTGTAAGACAGAGATGAAGGATACATTTGGAAATGAAGATATTTTTTTAAATTATATATTTTTTCGACTGCTAAAGGTTACATGCCTCAAGTTAATAAACGTGGCAAAACAGAGCAGTTAATTGTAGGGCACGTGCCCTGCAAGGCTATGGTTTTTGGTGATGGGTTGGGTTGCGTGGAAGTAAAACCCAGATTCAATTTAGACTTAAAGACGTTTCAAGGTGATTCAATTGAGATTCACGAGATTCAATCGAAGGTACCTATGCCTTTTGATTTAGACAGGTTATGAGAGACATATAGTAGGGGACGGCAACCTTTTGAGTCGGAAGAGTCATTACTACATAGTTAAAACAAAGTCGCTTTCCGCTGTCTGTCCGTCTGTCCCTAGGTATGCTTAGATCTTTAAAACTACGCAACGGATTTTGATGCGGTTTTTTCAAAGGTATAGAGTGATGATGACTAGAGGAAAGTTTTTTATGTAATACTCAAACATTTACTCGTGAGAAGCCGGGGTGGGTCGCTAGTAAATTGCAATTTACAAAATTTCAAATTTGTAAGATTAACCTTAATTAAGTTACAAGCCACCACAGTAATGTAGCCGAACAACTTTATGTACAAACTAAGATAATAAACTAACTTTTGATTCTCACTAATTCAACAATTACAGCCAATATTCATGCAAACGAAAGATAATTTAATAACTTTGGATACAAATAATTAGCAAGTGATCAAAGATAATGGCCCCAAGTTTCTGAAGTTATTAATCTCGTTCACCGCGTGAGTCTGATTTACTTAATAAGTATGCTGAAATTAATTTACTTGTATTAAGTTCATTTATTCAATTAATTCTTGAGCTGTTTTATAGAAAGCTTTAGACGCACTGCGAAAATAAATACGAGAGCTTTTTTTTCTATTGCAGGCATCGCAGCTGTCAAAGCTACTTCGTAAAAAGCAGTACTATCGCAACAGCGTTCTATTTCATCATCGCGTCGTAAAGCTGATCGCTTTATAGCGGTGCCTCACGTGGATTATGTGGAGCAATTAAAGGATTACGACACAATGACATAACGCTTTAAGGGGTTGCTTTAATGTTATGGCGCATACGGAAACACAATAATACTGTTACAAAAATGTCCCGGAAACTATTGACGAATGAAAATAAAATAAAAATTGATGGACATTCCACACATCACTATTTAGCCCCAAAGTAAGCCCAAAACTTGTATTATGCGAACAAGATAGATGATATAATACTTATACTTTTTTTGTAAATAAACTTATAATACACAATTACATCCTACAAAAAAAGCAAATAGGTGTTATTTAAAAGTATAAATATTATATAATATAAATAGATGGAATGAATATTTGCTATCTGGATACCTCAGTACCAACCTAAGCCTTTGGCTTAGTTTTTTTTTGTTGTGTACAATGTCCACCTTTTGAGTCGTAAGACAATGTACAGTGGACTTGAACTGACTGATGACGATAATGATTTTAATGAAAGGCTCATCATGTAGCTTTCTTGGTCTCAGGTATCTTTGTCCGGCAATGTACTTCTTCCGGCTGACGATGATATTTCTAAATTCCGAATATTCTCGATAAAGGAAACGAGAACCAATATGAGAGAGATCCGTATCGTAAAACTCTATAGAAATTTGACAATGCGAAAATGCCATAATTCCTTTAAAGTGCAAATCACTGCCATTAATATTTTCGAAGGCCAGTCATGGAATTTCATTTGAAAAGTTTGAATTATAGCCTTGTGTCCATTTTAGGCTACCTTAAAATATTATTTTTCAGATAATATAGCTGGAAGAACTGACCACGAAGTGGAGCCCTGGTGACCTGTGACCCAGGTTAGGTTTTATAATCTATTTAGCAATACTTAACACTAATAACACTTTCAAACTATGAAGGAACACATCGTGAGCAAACAGGTATGTAGTTGAACCCAAAAAATAATTTAAATCATATACATTGCACGGAGGCCTACGTAAAACCACACAATTTATATAGACCTATGCCAGTGACATAAGAAAAATAGGAAAAGACAACTTGGGCAAGGCATTGGATTTTTATATTAAAAAAGTTGAAAAAACATGCTTGTCCTAAAGGTCACACTTCGTACGATAGTCCTAGAAATTTGTAATGATTGCAGAAATCCTGACAATCAAAAGCGTCTTTTGTTTAGGACGTAGAAAGAGATGCGTTAAGAGGGGTCTCTCAAGGGTGCTCTAGAATGAGAGGCTGAGACGTAGGGATGGAAGGTTGAATCAAAAAACACGGATAAAGTATTTTATGTCGTTGCCAAGCTGGAAAACATGGAAACAATACAGTAGAATTTCCTTAGATGTAAAAGGTTATTTTAAGGACCATTCAGAGTTTTTTTAAATAAATGGATCATTGAGCTATTTTTTGATATATCATCAATTATTTTATCTCAAACGGTGACAGACAACTGCTTAAGGAAATCAATTGTATTTATAAAAAGATGTTAGTCTTTTAGCGGCGACGGGCCGGCAACAGTCCGTATGGAATACCAACTACGAAATGCAGTACATATGTGTCAAATCTATTTTTATATTTGTAAGCAGTAGACTTTTTTTACATTATTTTAATGCGCAGAAAATCGTGCTGTTTAACACTGTCCAACACTGTGGGTAGGTTTCTGAGTAATTTAATGACATCGGTTATTCTACAGAATATCACTGATAGCTCTTTCTCTGGGTAGATTTACTTCACTGTGGCAATAAACAATCGGCCCTAATTGGATCGCCAAATCATAATAAAGCCTATAATAATGTTTGTGCAACGTAACGAGCTACTAAGAGCAAAGTTTGTGGGTAATGAGCTTAGTAAGGGGAAAATGGAATATTTTGTGTACTTACCTGCCTTAATTAATAAGTTACTAAGCGCCGGGATATCACCTATACTATATGTCGAGGTCCATAGTACGAGCCTAGCGCGGACGCGACGGCGGGTGCGAATTATTAAACATAATATGAAAAGCGCCTTTGCGGCCATAGTGTAGTGACTAAGGCCTAGCGCGACGGTATTGAGCGAGTCAGCGCGCGTAGTTTTCAAACGTTCCTGTCCGCGCTTTCTGTCCACACTACGGGCCTAGGCAACGAGCGTCTTGTGCGCGGATGACAGGGGTAACAAACCGGTTCGGTCTTGTCGCTCAGCGTTTCAAGTGTGCTCAAAAAAATTTAGGGTATAGGTAAGCTCAGTTCTTCAAACAAGTTATAATATTCACCACATTTTTCACTGTTTTATTAATTTCGTGCAAACTATCTCTAATAGTCAACAACTCCCATTTTAGGATCAGATTGTCTAATAAAAATAACAAATCGTCGTCCAAGGAAACGAGTTTGCAACACCTGACATACATCGAATCGCTAGCCGAGATCGCGCGCCACTGTGGCCACCGCACGCACTAGCTGGTCGCGCCCGCCTAGGCCCTGCCACCGCGCATTCAGTGTGGACGCGGCGTATAGCAATAGCGACAGCTAGGCTAGCTATAGCATCATTCACAGTAAATGAATAGCTCTTTATTGTAGTGCATCGATAATATTAAATGTGTATCAATTGTGAAAATCTAATCTAAATATATATAACTCAAAGGTGACTGACTGACTGACTGACTGACATTTATTTATTTATTTATTTATAATTTCAACATTACATCTATTATTACAGGTAAGACCTAATACAATAGAGTAGTCCTAACAAATAATTATTTAAATTAAAACAGTAGGTTCAAGTAAGAATGTCACGCATAAACAAAAATCAAAATCAGTCAAATATTAATCAAATTATTTACGTGTATACAAATGTCATAATGGAAAAAAAATCAATTAAATAATGACAAATCAAAAACCAAACCAAATCAAAAATTATTCACGTATAAATGTCACAAATAAATAAATAAAATGATATGTCAAACAATATTAACCTATTTACAATAGCACAGACTATACAATGTAGCTCTTACGAACTCGCTCTTTGGACAGTGGAATATATCGATGGACACCGCCAACAGATTAAGCGTGCACATGGTGCGCGTCAGTGGTGCCTCGCCGAGCAGGTTGGTCCTCCCACGAGGCACTGCGAACAGAGGAGGCCGCCTGCGACGCCCAACATACTCGTCCGGCACGCAGAGTCCCATCATCTTCAGGATGGTTGGATTGGATACCATCCCCCGGAATACCCTAACCATATATAGCGCCAGCGCCATATCTCTCCTAATTTCCAGCTTGTTGTATCCAACCATAGACATAGTGATCTATCAACGCACAGCCCAAACCACTGGACGGATCGGGCTGAAATTTGGCATGCAGGTAGATGTTATGACGTAGGCATCCGCTAAGAAAGGATTTTGATCAATTCCCCCAAGGGGATAAAATAGGGGATGAAAGTTTGTATGAGATTTTCAAAGGAAACGAGCGCGAGCAAAGCCGCGGGATCAGCTAGTTCTCAATATATATTGAGAATTAGATTTTCACCATTGATACATATTTTATATTATCGATGCACTACGATAAAGAGCTATTCATCCTATTCATCCGCGCAAGAGGCATAGCTGCGAGTACTATACCTAACTAAAACTAGTACTAAAACGAACTAAACTGTTATAATTAAGTCACAACGTGTCAAAGGATTTCTAGCTCGCATAATTTGACATTTTTGAAGATATTACAGAAAAAATATAATATATTCCGTCCGCTTCAACTGAAACTGCTTCGACTGAATTTGATAGAGGACCAGTCGTCAATCGATTACTGTTGCCGATAGGTTGTTTTAACAGAATTGATTGCACAATTTACGCGTCTGGCTATCTCGTCGTGAATTAAATAATACAAAGTGAAATGGTGTTCCGTTTTTCAAAAGTAACGCCGGAACACTAACAAACAGAACCGTTCGTCATCTTTATGTAACTTTCATATTCGTCGTAAAATGTTACGGTTTGTATCTCTCCGTACAATTTGCGTTGAACGTTTTCAGTGTCATGATACGATCCGATAAAATTGGAAAATCAATAGGAAATCTAAAAATACCAGGAAAATAATCTTTCTAATTGAATGAAATGAAACACATTTGACGAATGTTGTTATCTTTACGATTACGAAACTAACAGATACTATCTATATACGTACAATCTATATCACTATCACTACATAGTATAAAACAAAGTCGCTTTCTCTGTCCCTATATCCCTATGTCCCCATGTCCCTATGTATGCTTAAATCTTTAAACTACGCAACGGATTTTGATGCGGTTTTTTTAATAGACAGAGTGATTCAAGAGGAAGGTTTATATGTATAGGTACATGCATGATATGTGCACCCGTGCGAAGCAGGGGCGCGCGGGCGGGTCGCTAGTACAGTCTATAATAGAGACGTCACAAAATGGTGTCCGACTCAGCACGTACTAACTTTTTTCAAAGTTCACGTTTCTTAAAAAACTATTAAAAAAGTTACCTAATTTTATGTAGAATTTTTTTTTAATCTAACCTTACTTTTTACCTGCATGAGTTTTAAACTGGGTTTCAGACGCCTCAGTGGCCATGGAAAAATCGCAGCCTGCGTTTTGTTGGTAGTAAGTAATCTTCCACATCATGAATTAAAAAACAGCTTTGTTCCGACCACACAAGCCCTTAGATATCCTCAATAGCCAATATCCTAAATCTAAAGCCAAGTACGTAGAGCAAAGTTCAGTTTGAAAGTTGAACCTTAGCCACCTCCTTAGTTGTGAGTTGGCGGCGCGGGAGGAACGACGCGCGGTCCCGAATCCTTCCCGGGTATACAGTACTAGAAGTATACCTTGTGTACTTGGAAGAGTACTTGAAGTGAAAAACTATTTGTAAAATTAATAAAATTATTGGTTATAGTGACAGTGGTACTAATAATTTGGTGATGTGCGTGTGACGAAAAGTTTGAAACTCGCGTTAAATATATTTAGCGCGCGAAAAGTATTAGAACTTATTATAATATAAATTCAAATTCAAATTCATTTATTATACTAAAGTGTTTAAACATTAATAATTTTGCCATTGGTCCCCGCACTAGGACAAGCCTGTAACGCGGGAGGCCGAATACAATATATAATACAATATACAATATATAAGTTAAGATGGATAGTTATAAGGTAAAACAAACTACGTATTTTTAAAAATCTACTACTTAAATCTAAGAAGGCCAAACAAACAATACAGATACTTTACTTCATATTTTCTTTCGCTTAATGATCTATCAATTTGATGTAAAAACTAAAACAGCAAGTTACTTGACAGCCGATTAGCTTTGATCGAGCTTTCAGAAATGGACGGTGTGTTTATCTAACAGTGTCGTCATTCAACCGCATTTTATTCAGTTTGCTATCGCTTTATTATATAAATCTATTGTTTTAGGTCTTCGGACAGACGGTTTCGGAACCAATACCATTAGGTTTCCAGCAAGGTTATTACAAATGAGTATGCGTACAATATAGCGTACAATATAACAGGCGGAATTATATTTATTATACAACTTGAAAGCTTTTAAGTAATCCCTTAAAACCATTCAGAACAACTAAGATCTTAACAACTTTATAAGACCTTTTCAAGTTGGGTCGCAGTTCATCAACAGAAGTCTGATAATCGGGCGTTGGCCGTAACCCTGAAATTTTATTCAATAAATATTTTGTAAGTGTCCATAGACATAGAACATGTACCTACCGCTACCTGTGTAGCACTATTTGAGGTGTCTACAAATTTATTTATGCATCAACACGTTATGAAGAACACAATGTCCAGCTTATGCCCCAATGGGCAATATAGCTTAAATAGTGTAGGTATTTTATTACATTGTAACGAGGATCATACAAAAGAGCGATACATACCAAGCCGAGTTTGTTGCCTGTTCTTCTCGGCGTTGGTTGCGTGGAACTGGCACTAGAGTCACCTAGTTTTAAGACGTTTCAAGATGGTCCTTGTGATTTTATTGTATAAACATATTTTGACTTTTGACTTTGACTTTGAATGGTTTATAAGCACATTTGATAGGTATCTTAAAATCGGTTCATAAGTTCTTTTAGAAGAAATATCACAAACTTATCATTTATTGACCGAGAGAGCGAAGCGAGCGAAGCGTCTCAGTTTCCACATTGGCCAAAAATGCGTTTGTCCGGATGTCTGTCTGTTCTCCTCTACAGGTCGCATTTTTCAACCGATCTGGACGAAACTTGGTACACAGGTTATATGACTTATTAAAATTTTTTTGTCGTCGGGGATTTTTGATTGGAGGGGTACTTCCCCCAAAAAGGGGCAAAAAAGGGGGCTATTTCATATACTGAATATCTCCACCAAATGAGATCCGATTTCAATTATTCTTTTTTTATTTGCAAGGTAGTAACTATAAGTTGGTCTCATAAAAGTTTGGTGAAGATCTGATGAGGATCTTTAGCATGATGAACGGAATAGCTCATCAAAAAATCGACGGGTTTCAATCAAATTTGAGAGAAACACTAAGCACCTCATTCTACACAAGATGATTAAAAAAACAATAAAAATCAATAAAATCAAAAGAATCAAAAATCAGAAAAATTATATCTACCTACCGCTAAGCCAGTGAATTGCTCACTTTTAGTGTGCTCGCGAGGTCTACCAGCTCACAGAGCCACTAGTAATTATTTAAGCTTATCTTATAAAAAGGAAAAAGATCAGTAAAAGAACGTAACTCTCGCGCAATAAAACTGATATTCAACGGCCGGTTATACTTTCAGTGGACATGCCCAGGCGTGTCGAAGGTTAATTATTTAATGCTTTTAGTAAATCCCAGCTTCAGCTCCGTTTGAATCAGTAAACAACTAGAAACAAGATATTTCATCGAAAAAGTTGAATTATCTTAATTTTCTAACGAAAAGAAAAAATAATGTCGCGTCTATCACTTGATCTCGACATAAGAGTGTTTTTGTTTGATAAAATCACTTTAAAACGTATTATAAACTCAGTGAATTCAAACACAGTTTCACTCGACAAAATCTATTACAAAGAGTATCTAATTTTTTTTACAGTATTGGAAAATCTAAGATAATGGCTAGCGTCTGACGTGTGAGAACGTGAGAGATTACAACAGAACTGCTTGTCCTAGAGATTCCAAATTTTTGGTACCGAGTGCACTAATTCATAGCTCGGTTCAGAGACATCAACCGAGTCTGTACCTATTGTGGTTGCTGAGATCCAACATGTGCAAGCTGGACAAACAAAAAAAGCTGGAAAAGCTTGTAACTCATAGAGTTTTGAACAGAGACACTTCAAATATTTGGTACCTCGCTAATTCGTTTGGTACTAAATCTGGAGACTTAAAGCAACCTGCTAGCTCCAGCTATTCCAGAGAACGAGCATATGCTTTTTCACGTATCGTTACTTCAGCTTACACGTTGATGAAGTCTTATAACTCGAAGAGTTTCCTAGCTACAGACCTGAAATTTTTGGTACCAGGTGTACTAAATAGGTACTAAATCCTTGCATTTACTATATATCTCTATCATTAGCCGTTTGCCCACACTGACTGAGGCAGCTGGAGACATGTTACTTCAGCTTACACACTATTATAAGCTTATAGCATCGTTGTTTATTTGGCAGCTAAATTATGATTCAAATCTATGAGTGCACTAATTATGCTTTAAATATTGGCATTAATAGAAATTACATTTTCAATATGAGGAAGCTGGAGACATGCACACCATTTAAAACCCTTTAGATAGATATAAAACTGTTTATTATTGTACTCCACGAGAAAAAAACAAAACATTACAATAATTAGTTTTATCTAAAGCGAAGTACAATATTATTATCGCTCATAGCGATCTTATCACTATGAGCGATCTCTTCCAGACAATCTTTGGATGGACAGTAATTTAATAATGTCAGATGGCGGTATCACAGGGACTTATACAATTGTTTTATTCCAAAAACAAAACACTAAAAATAAAAACAACTATGATGTGAACACAATGACATATATAAAAAACTGTGTGTGTGCTTTCATCACACTGTTTCGAAAAAAGTAGTAAAACGGCAAGAATAAGAAGAATTGATACTGTAAGACATCTGAGGATATCTACCGTGCCTAAGGAAATCTTGAGGCAGTGTCTTTGTCTTCACTACAAAATTAAAAATATAATCAATAGACTGATTTTTTTTCCTAAGCCAAACGGAAATATCCAAATGAAAAATAAAACAACAAACTGGATATATTTTGACACACTTCCGCGTTCCTCTTCCCTCGCCTTTGACCAATTACTGGTTCACCACAGACATTGTTTTCATAGACGAGACAGTTAAATAAAGCATCCAGTTTTATCGGGATCTATAGGGATCTTACCACTTGATTTTGATTGATAGCACTCACAGCTCAGCTTTAATCTGTTTTCTCACTGTAGGCCGTGGGTTCGATCCCCACCAAGAATGAGTGTGACCCCGACGTGATTTATTTATTTATTTTTATTATTACATTATTATTATTTACAATATTTAATATTTTTTTATTATTTACACAAAACAGATTACAATCAATTATGCAATAATAAAAAAAAGTTACACTACATACATTCTTAGATCTAGATTCGTAATCAAATATGTGAATATGACAATTGTATAGTGTTGCATGCATTAAATTATAATTTCCCTAAAACTAAAAAAACTATTAAAATGTACCACCTAGCGAATTATTGTGGTAGCTGTGGCATGCAGCTACAATCCCATATTTGTAATGAAAGGTTTGTACCTTTTATTGGTTTTTGATTGCTTAATTTACGAAAAAAATGTAACGGTTTCTCATAGACGAAACATTTTTTTATGTTTGTTATTTTGGGGTTTGGGGCAATATGTGGAATGTCCACTAATATATTACTAATAATATATTGTTTAAAATGAATCCTGTCACTATATGTTATACACTTCGAAACTTTGTGCGCTCATAGGCTTTGAAACTTGGTTATATCGAAACAGTACCCTCTAGAGCTTGTAAGTATTGTCTAATCGGTTACTGTCAGTCAAGCAGT
The DNA here is from genome assembly GCA_963576535.1 of Plemyria rubiginata. Classification (NCBI taxonomy): domain Eukaryota; kingdom Metazoa; phylum Arthropoda; class Insecta; order Lepidoptera; family Geometridae; genus Plemyria; species Plemyria rubiginata. The sequence continues at coordinate 13,279,825 of OY754910.1, forward strand.
ATTAAGTTTGACAGTTCTATAACTAGTCCCGCAAGTTCTTCTAAAATAAATACAAAATCAAAATGGTCTTTATTCCGTTTAATCGCAAGGGACATTGTTATTTTGTAGTGATTGATTGCTTGTTCTGTAGTCCTATAAAAAGCCACAGGGTGTATCACCTAACTGGTGAACCCACGCCCACTTCGATCACGAGGTCCGTCCGCCTCACTCACATTGGGACTTTCACCGTTTATACACATAGTGATTTATTTTGATAAGAGCCACCAATAAAGAGCCTTTTCTAGAGGCAGCATTAAAAAAAACACGTTTAGTGACAACTACAATATAGTTAGATATATAAATATGCGGTCGCGACACTTTGTAGATAATGATGTGTTTTGCAAAGTCGTAGTGCATAATTTGGGTTGGCTATAGCAATCCTTGTACCTGAGTTGAGGGTTGGGGATAGGGGGGATGCAAGTGGGGGTAGATGGCAAGTCTTCCCCTTGAGTCCTTTTTTCTAGGAAATGAAAAAAAATAATTTAATTTTTCAGGTAAGTTACTAGTTAGGTTAGGGTTATTTTTTTTTTTTTTTAAATTGGTAGTAATGTTTCATCTCTATGACAAAAAGACTCAAGGGAAGGAATTCTCATTAGGTTAGGGTTATTTTTTTTTTTTTTTTTTAAAAGGTGAAGAAATTTGAAGGAAATTTTTTGGAAATTTTTTTTCATTTCCTAGAAAAAAGAACTATAGGGAAAGACTTGCCATCTACCCCCACATGCTTTCCCCCTATCCCCAACCCTCAACTCAGGTACCAGGGTAGCTATAGTTTAACCCATAATTTTGTTTCATCGTGTGATCAAGTTTTCGCAGCGCACGCGGTGTAAGGATTTTTTTAAATTTTTACAGCTTGTGTCATCACCAATTTATAATGTTAGTATTAATAGGATAGGTACTTCAATTTCTCTTTTATAAACACATACTTATTTATACATCATAACAACCAGACACAGAAAAAACATTCATGATTGCAACGAAAAAGTACGTCCCAGGTGAGCATCGAACCACCAACCTACATAACAGTAAACAAACAAAGCTACTACTAACTAAACTGTGAGGCCATAATTATCATCAACATTTTCCTGCCTTTATCCTTAATAGCCATAATCTCAGCTAAATCCAGAAAGAGAGCTTTGATAGTCTTAGATCGTTATTCAACTTTCTGATGGTTCGCATACATCTTTCTACATGAACAGACAATAGCTGAAAAAAGTTATCAATCTAAAACTATTTTCAAATAATTTTTATTCACATTTCAAACATCATAAAGATAGTGTTTACTATAAAACTGCAAACGGACGTTTCTCGGCGCTGTATTTAGAAAACGGTCAAGTCGAGTCGGGCTTAAGAATTCCGTGGTTCCTGATTCAATAACCAGGAAAGGCTCATAAAGTTTACGACGTTTCTTATTAAAATAGATTCTTGTTGTGATTCCTTCCTTGTGATCCTTGTATTGATTCACCAATCAAACGTATGTCACTTTCAGATCTTGTCAAGGCACGAATCCTTATGGATCCGCCCTTACTTCTTTGTAAGATTAATAGAGCTCCTTGTGAAGGGCTCCTCCGAGGAAGAACTACTAGCACGCCTTTTTCTGCCGCCATGCAGCAACGCTGGGTTTCGGTTTGAAGAGTTTTGTTTCCGATGTAGTTATGGCACATGAGGCTTAGCATCTGGTATGCCTCAAGCTGATGGATTGATGGATGAGTAACGAGGCAATGCTTTGTTATAAAAAAAGGTTATACGTGATGGTTACCACTTAATATCAGGTAATGTGCTTGTTCCACCAGCTTATGGTATTATTATAACTTCGCCTTACTTCACCGCTAGTCACGCGGTTTACTGTCGGTGAAAACTACACCGTAAGTGAGATGTATTTTTTTTTATAAAAGAGCGTTGCTGACAGATTAACACTTCACATTGTTAACGCCATGTCGACATAAGTGTAGTTTGGCAGGTACCTACACAAAAATCTCATGTTTACTACATACTCTGATTAATTATAGGTTTTATATACTATTACGAAACAAGCAGATGGCTCATCTGATGTTAAGTGATTACACAAAATCAAAACACTCTTTTCCTTGGCGCCAGAAAAAGGCATGGTGGCAGTAGGTACTTCCTCAGACGAGCCACTCAAAGACCTGTACTATTATCAAAAGTGTCGTGTATAATGTATTAGTACTGCTAGTCTTGGTCTCGTAGAATTAATGCCTAGATTCCCGTAACTTTAAGACGTTAAAAGTGATCTTTTGATTTGACTGTAAAATGTCTTTCGGCTTTGGCTTAGTGCAGAAATCTAGGTTACGAACCGCTAGCCCCATTTACATAAAAGTTAAATAACATTGCTCATTGACGCTTCTGTTTAATTATTCGCTTCAGAGACGTGAAAGTGTAATCAAGTACAAGGCAATAATAATTGACAGACTAGAAAGCAGAGAAATAGATTTCAACAGCTTTACAATACCCAATTTCTATTCAATTAATTCAAAATTCAATGAGTCCTCAGAGTACCCATAGCAAGATGTAGAAGTCACGAATGATTTCATTTTAATTTTGTAAAAAGTTTGCCAGCTTTCCATTTCATTTTTTGTTTGTAGGTAATAATCTATAAATTTTCGTTACGTGTTATTTAACGTGCATTGCATTTGCTCATTATTCGTAGGTATATTAGATATCAATTTCCAAAAAAATATATTTCTAAAAGTATACAATATATAAAAAATTATAGGTATTAAGTATATATCAGCCATCGGGCTGTGTGGTATGTCCACCAATATTTAAATATTTTATTTATTTTACTCTATAGCTTGCATGTCTGCTCTTAGGAGTTTAAGCCAGCGCCAGCCTTCATCGGAAATGGGTAATATTCATATCTTTTCATTAAATCGCAGAAGTCTGTTTTGTTTGGACCGAGTTATTGGATAGTTTAGTTTTCTCTGACTACTAGAGAAAACTATGTTGTCGTTAATGCTGAAGGTTTCTTAAAAAAAGCGGCTGCCATGTATTTTGCAATAAATGTTGGGTGATCACTACTACTACATAATATATGTTAAGGCTCGTATTCACACTGCGTGTCAAAGACTTCTTTTTTTAATCTTTAACTATTCTTATTACCTAATCTTAGTTATGAAATATTCTTCAAATGCTACATTTTTCTGTATTTTGCAAAGAAACGGCAAATCATAGAATAAAGTTTGAGTTCAAAAATGCGCTGGGATATATACAAGACAACTTTGAAAAATTAAATAAATAAATAAATAATGCTGGACAATCCACACAGCACTATCTAGTCCCAAAGTAAGCTATTCAAAGCTTGTGTTATGGGTACTAGATAACTGATATATTTAATACATTATATGTATACTTACATAGATAGATATTTTTATTATACATAGAAAACACCCAGACCATCGGAACAAATTTCTGCAGATCGTACACAAATTTGTTCCAAGGCGGGAATCGAACCCGCAACCTCTTGCGTCGCAGGCAGGCTCTCGCCCGCTGCGCCACAGAGGTCGAATTGTTTCTGTCGTTGACTAATTACCGATAGACCGAAAATATAAGATCTTTTTTAGATAGTGCAAGTATTGTTTCAAGCTCTGGAATCAATGCCGCATATTAAATAGGTCAATACAACAACCTTTTCTTGTACTACGGCTGTCTTATAGCGGTAACTTAATGTTGAAAAAGTCAGACGAAAATTTTTCGATCAATCGCTACTTTTGTTTAACTCTTGATAGTTTTGGGCAAATTGATCTAATATCAGTTGATTAATCACAATAGCGATTTCATTCGGGGAATTATTGAAGAGAATCGAAATGTTTCACATAATTTATGGCTATTGGTAAAATTTTAGTTCAGTTTAAACTTTAGTAAGGGTTAATCTTCATTATCGTCTCAGTAGCTCAGAAAATTGATTCTCAATAATAAGGTTGTGTTTCGTGAATTTTCGGGTTTCAAACTTTCGCTTTGCTTCGCGACAGTAAAAAAATACAATTAGGTACATTTTGTGGAGTCATCATGTAAAAAACTTATTTTTCTGAGCGAGTTTGAGTGGCTTTTTTTAATTAATACGACCTGCTTACGGTAGACGGTAGGTAGGTCCTTTATTAGTGTAGGTTATAATTTTATTTTTCTGTTAGTTTTAAGTAAGTACTTACTTGTACCTACCTATTGTGGGACGAAATAAATATATTTTCTTTCTTTCTTTCTTTCTTTCTGCTTTATATTAATTCGCGTGTTGGTAAGTAAAGCTAGGTTCATATTACCGTGTCGTGGCGTGTCGTGTCGTGTCGTTGCGCAATCGCTTCCGTTCATTTACTATGATTAGATTCACATTAGTAGGTTGTGGCGTGGCGCCTCGCCACAACCTACTAAGGTGAATCTAATCATCAATATCATCAAATCAATATCATAGTAAATGAACGGAAGCGATTGCGCCACGACACGACACGACACGCCACGACACGGTAATATGAACCTAGCTTTATTAAGCCCAATGACATTACGTAATTCACAACAGATCTGCAACAGGCATGAATAGGCAATCACTGCTGCCAAGCGTCCTTTTATCAGTGTGTTGATACTAAAAGCAACAAATTAATCTAATGAATCCGTGCTGACTTCGATCGCGAGTTTCGCTTCACTCATCATGGCATTTTCACATTGAGGGCGTATTTTATTTACAATTTAAATAATATTTTAGGCTACGATATCGACATTATCTATTTGCCCTTTTTTGGCAAAGGCCTGTGTCTATACAGAATGACCTACTGAAGCTCACTGCGGATTTTGCGTTCATTTTGGGTTAGTACTATACGAATAGCACAACAGAACGGAAAGTGACGTTTGACAGCAGTGATTGCTCATTTACTTTGTCGCCGACCTGTCGCCTATAGCGTAGGTATTAACAGGCTGGCTGGAAATAATGTTATTTTCTATCTATAGTTCAATGCCTGCACGGGACATTACAAGATACAAAAATATAAATAAATGTACCTACCTTCTATTTTCTTCTGGAAATTACAGCAGATTTATAAAATGTTGATGATTACACAAAATGCTTCATTAAAATGAAAATTTTCAACGCGAGCTTGTCTCAGTTAATTGCGAAAAAAAAAAAATAATTAAATAACCTTATTAATTTAGAACGCTATTTTTGAGACGAAAATGTTAGGAAGATAAACGCTTGAATAGCAAAATTAAGGGTCATTGACCCCGACCTGGATTCCTGGTTTTCTAGCGACTGTAGTTACATTTTTATGTCTGTATGTATTTTCTCAGCAAGGGCTGATGGAACAACCATATGAAACACCTGATGTTAAGTGGAAACCGTCACTTATTGTATCATTATATGTATCACTTTTTATTATAAATACCATTTTACTTGCAACAACTTATAAAGTAAATGTATAATTTAATGAATAATTGACCGAGCGAGCGAAGCGAGCGAAGCGTCTCAGTTTTACATTGGCCAAAAATGCGTTTGTCCGGATGTCTGTCTGTCTGTCTGTCTGTTCTCCTCTACAGGTCGCATTTTCCAACCGATCTGGACGAAACTTGGTACACAGGTTATATGACTTATTAGATTTTTTTTGTCGTCGGGGATTTTTGATTAGAGGGGTACTTCCCCAAAAAAAGGGCAAAAAGGAGGCTATTTGATTTGATATACTGGATATCTCCACCAAATGAGATCCGATTTCGATTATTATTTTTTTATTTGAAAGGTAGTAACTATAAGTTGGTCTCATAAAAGTTTGGCGAAGATCTGATAAGGGTCTTCAGCATGATGAACAGGATAGCTCATCAAACAATCGATGGTTTTCAATCAAATTTGAGAGAAACACAAAGGACCTCATTCTACACAAGATGATGCAAAAAAAAAACAAAAAGATCAAAAAAATCACAAAACGGAAAATGCACTTGCACATTACATTCCTCAAATAGCTCACTTTTAGTATGCTCGCGAGGTCTACAGCTCCCAGAGCCACTAGTTTTATATTTTATGACTGGCAGTCGTTTTTTAAACGCTTTTATACTTATATAATATTTGAAAGATTAACACGCCTTTACAACTATATGTTGATATTTTAAGAAGTTTAATGATTCATGGCATTTATTACCCAAAAAACATTTTGAACGATATTTTAACGATCGAGTTCAACATCAAAGATTAACGTTTTATCAGGTTTTCATCTTTACTTCATAGCTGCTTTTGACGCTGACTGTACGTCGCCTAGGTAATGAACGCTCATTCTCAGTGCTCTCTCAATAATATTTTATTTTTATTAAAATCTAAACATTTTGAATAGCGCATACGAATGCTGTTTTCTGTGCAAATAACCTAAAATATGCAAAAAGTCTTCACATATTTTCTGTATTCAGTTTATCACAATACCCGCTTGCAAGAAAATAAATACACTGATTACTCGATATTAAGAGGAGTCGTCGCTTCAACTTTTATTTATTTTAAAAAATAATATAATGCATTTTGTGCTATCCTACTAATATTATAAACGCAAAAGTTTGTAAGTATGGATGGATGGATGGATGGATGTTTGTTACTCTTTCACGCCAGAACGGCTGAAGGGATCTGCATGAAACTTGGCAGAGAGATAGATGTAATAGGATGGTGAATCTAGGTGCCAATATCCTAGTTTTTGTTCATGAATACTGTTATGACAATAAGGTAAAGAACCACACTGAAAAGTATATTAGGAAGGAGTTTAGATAAAATATCATCATTAAAAATTAGACACAAGCAACCGTTTTTTATTGATTAAGAGGATTTTACGATTTTTGTCTTTGACGTTATGAATTGACGTTTCACTGACGAACAGCAATAACACATGCTGTTCAATCACGGTCCCACAGTTGAGACGTTGCTGCCTTGCACATCGCGCAATGTAACTCAAAACGACGTAGCGTCGCGACTTCAATCGTTTTCTGGGGCATTATTCTCTAAGACAATAGGAGATTCCATGCCCCAAACCGTGAAACGTCAAACTTGATTCTTTGACATAGGAGATACTTTGCCCTGACCGTATGACAACGGCTGCTTTGTCTTAGCTGTGATCGCGGTGCAAATGGTCATAGTGAATAAGGCTCGAGGTAGTCCAGCAGAAACAACTTTTGGCGCGCACATTTTTAATTATAAACAATACAATTTTGTATTGTTTATAATTAAAAATGTGCATGTTTATTTATTATTAATCCAAACAAGTTTTCCTATCTTCTACAAGTTTTGATTATCTGCGAAAAACCAACAGACGGTTTAGCCTCTTAAAAGAATTATTAAATAGTGTAAATCATTTGAACGGCCTTGTAAATTCTTAATCATACGTAAGGTTAAGCATGCCTCAGTAGCTTGGTAGCGATTGTTTAGACGTGGCATAGTGTCTTTCAGCAAACAACTTGGGAAGAGGGAATACCAGACAGCGCATCTTTCGTTAGAGATTCAAATGTATTGCTCGTAGGATATACAGAGCTGGTAACTGACAGACGTTTTCAAATTTTGACTAGTATCCAAATTCCTTGATTATGTCAGTTTTCTTAGATTTACATATCACATCAAAGTTTATTTTTTAATCGGGAAGGTGAGGAAACGTGGCAATGGGCCTACAACCAGTCTCGTATGGGATCCCAACTGGTGTAAAATGTGGGTATTTGGACGTACCTCTGACTACACCCTCGTTAGACATCCATAAAGAATCTTGAGTTTGTACTTGAAGAGCTGATATCTGCCGCATCTAGGGATAAAAGTCGTAAAACTGTTACTGTTTACTGTTTCATAAATCAGTTGTTTTTTTTAACACACAATCACCTGTCATAATAACCGATGGTTTACAGTAACCACATGGTTGTTGGTGAACATGGTCGAAATAACATTTTTACGATTACAATTTCCGTAGCGTGCGTTCGCGCTCACGGATTGGGTAAAATAAACTTTAAAGCATTTTTATGTTCGTTCCGTTTTGTGTTGCTTGCTGAGTTCGAACTTTGGATTTATTATTTTATTTCATTTAACCATGAATCGTCGTGAGGATCGCGGTAAATCCGATGGAGAGGGCTCAAAATCGTTCTTCCTGAAAAAAAAAAAAGAAATGGCCGGCAGTGGACTTCTACGGTTTAAAATGTACATCGTTGTCATAGAGATCATCGCTTATAGAAGTAATGATCATTCTACCGGAAGAAAAGACGCCTAGAGGATTGGAGATGAGATTAGACTCACTTGATTCACCTTGATTTATGTGCTGTGATCCCCGCGATTGAACTGAATAAATACTTTTTGTCTTTGACGCTGATGTAGATCTTTAAGCTTATGAGATACTTTCGACTTTTTTAAAGTCTCGGGAGGTCAGTGTGTATATTCACTCGGATTGATTAGGTTTCGCGCAATTGGTGCCCACATTAATCTTGTTATCGGTCATATTGAGCTTACTAAATTTTCAAATAATGCTTTGTTAAGTTAATTGCGACAATTAAAATACACAAAAAAGTTAAAAGTTTAGCAACTAAGATTACCAAGGTGAAAACAGTGAAACAAAACTGAATTAACCAACGCTACTTACTACAAAATGTTTTGTTTTTCATTTGGTATTTAGCTACATTTAAATTAAAAAACAAGTGAACCAGGCAGAGTGCCAAGAGAATTGGCTGTTGGGTGGTCCCGTGTTAATGCTAAAACCATTATAATGTGCTGTTTTTTGCAAATAAACTCATTACAGAGCAAAGCGGGTGTAAAGCGATACCAAAATGTAATAAGAGCTAATTATTTAAGGTCAGAACTACGTTTTAAACTAAATATTATTTTTTCTATATAAATATTGATGGACTGGATATTTCATACAACGCCATGTGGTTTTAAACTAAACAAAGATTGTACTATAGGGAAAGCAAGCTGATTTATATTATGTTAAAAAAAAAACCTGTTATGATGTTAATATCTCAATAAATAAATAAATAAATAAATGTTATTAAGATATATTATAATATTTCATGACAAAAAGATGGATATTCAATATAGCTTCATTCTCAGTTACGTCTAATTAGGCATCGAAAGCTATTGTCTGTCTTTTCAAACCACCATTCAATTAACCACAACCCGAGTATTTTTGCATTGTTTGTTAGACAGATTTTTCCTCTAGCAAGCAATGTAAATAATATATTCAGGTATATTTCAGATATGTTAGGTACAATATTTCAGATAATAAATAAATTCATCTTTCATTGAATTAACGAGAACAGTGATTAAAGTAATAATAAAAACTACGCTGAAATGTGAACCCAATAGATAGAATATCTGGGCTTTAAAATGTCATAGCGGAAAAAGTTACAGTGTAAAATGTAAAGCATAGTTTTAAAACAGCTTAAAGTGATATTATTTGTAAATTGATAAACAGTGAAGAGCAGTGAAAACTGAATGCCATGATAAAAACAATAGATTTTTCAAAACCAGTGAACAAGATTACCTAAAGTGACAAAAAATGACAATTAAGTAAACTAAACTAAAAAAAACTATAAATGGACATTCAAAATGTCTGCAAACGCAACACAAACTCTGCAGCCTATAGACCAGCTGATGAACTCCTCCGGGTGGAACGCCTCGGAGGAGTGGATCCCTCCACTCGACCTGGCCGTCTTCTACCACCCCGACGTGGTCATCATAGTGCTGTACGTAGCCGTGCTGACCGCTTCGCTGGCAGCGAACACTTTGCTGATCTTCATCGTCATCAAATTCCAGTACATGCGGAGGTAAGTGACGTCAAAACTGTATGGTTTTGTATATGTCTTTTCTCGCCTCAGATTATCGCGTCACTGATCTTCGAAAAGGTTTTCTCGCTTTAGATCAATTTCTTACCAAGTTATGAGTTTTCTCTGTATCTACGTCAAAGTCTAAATATATTTATTCAATAAAATCATAAAGATCACTTTAAACGTCGTTCCACGCGACTAAAGCTTAGAACAACATGCAACAAACTAGGCTTTCAACAAGGATTCGTTTGCACCAGGGATGGGCTAAGCGAGTTTGTAAAAAAATCTAAATTCATACATGTGATTTTATGAATGCGACCATGCTCCGATGAAAACACTATAGACCGCATGTCTAAACTTATTGTATTAATTTTATTCAAGCCCTCTTCTCTTAATCATAATTCTTGCCATTATACGACTATAGAGTATTCTTGTCACTGTCACTTTCATGCCAACGAGAGGAGACAGCAACGGATTTATAGGTCTGATAAGTTATTAGCGCGTTCAACGACCATTATGAATAAGGGCCAAGGATAACAAAATTCATATTAATGGAGAGGCTTAAGACGCTTAAGACAGTATAGGCCACGGAATAGAGAAAACCCTACATGTTCGTGGTCAAGGTAACAATCTAAAGAGTACATACATACATACATTGGATAGTTAGCAGGTGACACATATTGTTGTTTTACATGCTTCAACAAAACTATATTTAAATCCAAACAGACCTGCAATAGTTGAATGATTCGGGTATAATCGCTATAAAAATTGATAAAGCAATCGTCGGATTAACGATGCCAATATCTCGCTGACGCGACCTCATTACAAAGCCTATCAGGCTGTATAAATGTTGATTATCTACTGGCTTACGTTTCTTTTCGCATGTTTGCATGGTTTTTAGGGAAAAAATACTACTCAGAACAGTACAGCTCTTTGTGTGTGGCTCGACTATTACCAACATGCCAATTTCCGCCGTCAAGAAGCGTGTCTTCGTTTCTGTTTAAAGGGTGTGGATGCTGTTGAAGTTGAGGGAGTTAAGTTTAAAAAAAAAAGTAAGTTTTAAGTTGCACAAGAGGCTAACATCTATTCTGTTCATTCGTACGTGCGTGACTTGTGAGGCCAAAAGGTTATGGTTACAAATTAATATCAGGTGGAGCAGATAGCCCACCTAATGTTAATTTGTATTTGTAACTTGTTCTATCCGCAAGTTAAGTTAAATAATGCTCCATTCTGAATTTAAAAATCCTTGCAATGTTTTGCTTGGGTACAATATTTTATCATTTTCTTTAACATAACCCTAAAAATAAGGTACCTACGCCCTACATAAAAGGGTGCCTGGACTAATAAAACACATCGAATATATGAGAGAGCTCCCTGGTGGTCTAGTGGTAGCGGCCCGAATCCTAAGATGGTGGGTTCAAAACCAGTGGTGCACCAATGAGTTTTTCTGTTTAAAAATGTATACATGTGCTCAATATAAAATGACGTTTAATAAGAAGGAAAACATCGTGAGGAAACCGGCATGCTGTAGCACTTAACAAGTACTTTAAGCCTCTTGAGGCGCACTTAAAATCCTTTCACCATACTGTTTCTTATATTCAATTCTTCTTCGAGTAGTGACTCAAGAAAAAGAAGAATCGAATATATTTTCGGCGTAATCTTATGGACACAACGGTCTCCGCCTAAATAGCCGTAGACAGTCCAGTCCCTAAACTAATAAAGAAACGTTTCATTTTCACTTATTGGCACTCGAATAGAGGCGAGGGTGGACCTTAGATAGTAAATACAGACAGAGTGAACTACATACTAGAGCAGGGTTTCCCAACCTTTTATGCATGGTGCATCCGCAGACAATAAAATATTTCCATGCCCCCCTTTATTCTTTTTCATAGATTCAATAAAAAAACACAAATTATTTTTACGACATACATTTCACACGACATACCATCGTATCGAACAAAATAGTGATTTAGCAATTAGTTCGGCCGATGGAACAAGGTGGTGCGACTTAATCTGTTTGTCAGTGTTTTAAATCATAAACAATGTTGAGTTTATGAGTAGATTTATTTATTTAAGTAATTAATACGATACGCAGGCAAAAACAAAAGATATTTTTCAATAAAGTTTTTTAATAAAACATCTTACAGTTAGAATGCTGTATTGTATTGTAAAAGATTGGTACAATATTGTGGATGATTGGTGCCTGATGTAGGCATGAACTGTATGAACCTGATTAACCTGTATTACAGGATGCCCCGCCAAGCACTAGGCTAATCTATGATGGCAGCAATGGAGTATTCAAAGCTACTATATTGAACATTTAAACTCACTTCACTTATTTGTAAAATTGCTTTGAAACGTGACAGACGTAAAGAGCTGTAGCGTGCTACGATCGCCTGCCTAGTTTGACCTTACAACAACAAAGAATGATTACAACCCGTAGACTTCATAAATGTTTTTGCGGAGGTGTTCAAGGTGCTTCAAGTTTCTAAAAAGGTTTTGTTGGTGAACAAGCTTTGTCTTACCTTACAGTATTACTGCGGCTTCACAGCTCAGCAGTTGGTAGACCAATATACTATTAAATGGAAAACCTCGGAGTAATAATGCATCAAAAATACAGTGACGTAGCTAGTTTATTAATAATCAGATGCTATTGGGATAAGATCTGATTGGATAGTTAATTATTGTATCAATTAGTCTAACCTATACTAGGTAGTAACTTCACAGCTCAGTTGATGATAGATGAGTTTTTTGTCACAAAAACCTTATATTATTAAGGTTGAGAAATCGGCTACATCACGTTTGTTTTTAGAATACTATGCAAAACAAAAGCGTTATTTATGCCAGCCGCACATAATTAGAGCACGAACAACAACAAAAACAATGACGACGAAAACCAGAGACCCCTGCAGCGTATCCTTCTTTCTACCCTATAATGCTTAGTTACGATGTTAGGTTGTTTGTAGCTCACACCCTAATCATTAGACCAATTTTTTTTTTATACAACTAGCTTATGGAACAAGCAGATGGCCCACCTGATGTTAAGTGGTAACCATCACCTATAAACAAAACATTGCCCCGTAGGTCACGCACAATAGGAATGTGCCCTACGATGCACTGCCCTGCGTCCATCAACTTGAGGCATATAGATGTTAAGCCTCATGTGCCTGTAATTACACCGGCGACCACACTCTTCAAACCGAAACACAGCGTTGCTGCTTGGCGGCAGAAAAAGGCGTGGTGGTAGTACTTCCCCGGACGAGCCCTTCACAAAGAGATCTACTACTCTTAAAATTTTCCAATTTTCATAACATAACATGATTCCTGAAAAATGTTCAGGAATGGGGTGTAAAATATAAACGAATTAAAAAAAAATACTACCTTTTTTCCCTATTCAGCGTCATGACCACAGAATAGGTATACCGAAAAGGGATAAAGAGCCAACGGCGTAAACGTAATCTCAATATAATCGAGGTCCGAATTGCCCGTTTAAACAATCGCCGATATTGCGCGAGCGAAGTTGAGGTCGGCTGCTAGTAAAGAATATCTATAACTATAAGAATCAAAGTCCTGACTGACTGACTGACATATAGACAACGCACAGCCTAAACCGCTGGTCGTAGAGACTTGAAATTTGAGGAGTACATAGTTCTTACAGCGTAGACGTGTACTAAGAAGGGATTTTTCAAAATTCAACCCTTAAGGGTTTAAAAAGCGTCGAAAACGTTTGTATGAAAAATCGTATTCTTTCAACCTAGGAACTTGAAACTTAGAGGAAATATAGGTACCCCAAAGTCAATAATTAAGTTTGTCATTTTTAGTTTTTAAGAAATACCCCCAATAAGGATGCAAAGGGGTGTTGTAGTTTGTATGGGAGTTTTTAACGAGTGGTTCAATTGATTTCAAACTTAGAGTATATTATAATACTTCTAAATAAATAATTAAGAACGACATTTTTAGTTTTTGTAAACTACCCTTAATAAGGGTGCAAAGGGATGTCAAAGTTTGTAAGAGAATTTTTGTACGCGTAGTGCGATTAACTTGAAACTAAAAGTAGATAAATAACAAAAAACCTTTAGCGGGCCTAGCTGGGACTTGAACCACTGTATCTAAGTACTTAGGCGCAAAAGTACTAAACTACGCGGGTGAAACCGCGGGACGCATCTAGTACATATATAAAATATCTTCGTTCCAATTATCCTGTTTGTTCCGCGTCAGTGGGATCTAACTCACCATCGAGGGTACGTGCGGGGTTTCAAGGTACTTAATCGGTTCCCTTTTTTTGTTCGTTTCTAGAGGTCTACGCTTCTTTTGATGTACCAATCATGAACCGCTTGTATACTCTGATAAAATTCTACGAACTCTATAGTAATCCTCGAGTTTATCAACCCGATAAAGTAAATGCCATGCTACCAACCTCACAACTACGACGAAAACCCTTTTTTTTTATTTTTTATACAACTAGCTGATGGAACAAGCAGATGGTACACCTGATGTTAAGTGGTAACCATCACATTTTATAATTATGTCAAATCATCTTTTAATCACATTTTCTTTTAATAGCATTTTTAGAGCACCGGTGGTCTAGTGGAAGTGACCCCGCCTTCCGATCGTAAGGTCGCAGGTTCGAATCCGGTCGTGCACCAATGAATTTTTCTATCGAAAAATTTATGTGCGCAATGCCAGTGCTCTTAAACGGTGAAGGAAAACATCGTGAGGAATCCAGTTAGTATTCTAACAGCGGCGATGGGCTTGCAACCTGTCACGTATGGAATACTAACTACTGCAAAATTTGGGTATGTGCCAAATGTAATGTTTGGACGTGCCTCTGGCTGCCCCCCTTATACATCCTCAAAGAATCTTGAGGTTAGTGCTTGATACTTGAGAGATCTTAAGGGATATCTACCGTGACTGGGGATCAAAGTCGTGAAGCTGTTGTTTTTTCATCTTTTAATCTATAAAAGTAAGTAATCATAAAATATACTACCTTTTTTTTCATATCCCATAACTCTAGGGGAATACTCTGTAGGTTAAAATAAATCTAAAACTCCTAGAATAGGTGGTCCAAAAATGCATAGGTTCGGAGATATCATCAATCATAATTAGATTCCTCAATGTGTTTAGGTATCCAAGTTTCATTGATAAATACAAGTAATTCATTTTTATTCAAACCAATCATTCATATTTAAAGCTAAGAAAATGCGATGTTGCATATTTCACGTAAGGGTGTCTTACATTCATAATTGTGACTTTATCGAATTATTTTGTATGAAAAATGAAAAAAAAAAGATGATTGAAACATAATTCATAATGCCAGTTGATTCTTTGATATGGTCTCAATCATACCCTAGAGTTATGGGATATAAAAAAAACACGTTGCATATCATAATATATTTTATGAACACACCAATTCAACCTTGCCTGATAAAACATGAATGAGTTCTTCCACTGAATGTTTTTCGGATAAGATCATTTCTATTATTACAACCATGAATGAAGAATTCATCGTAAATATTTATGTGATGGTAGATGAGTGGGCAATGTCAATTACTGGGCATGTGTCAATTACTTTAAATTCGACTGACTGGTCTATTTTCAGTGCATCAATATAATGAACATGATAAACAAGCTTTGGTATTTATTTAAAGCTAATGTTCTAATCTAAAAAATGTATTGAATTAATTGGAGGCTTGTATGTTGTTTTTAAAAAGCTAGATGATGGAACAAGCAGAAGGACCAACCGATGTTAAGTGGTAACCATCACCTATAACAAAGCATTGCATCGTAAGTCATATCGTGCAAGAACGACCCCTTCGATGCACTGCCCTGCGTCCATCAACTTGAGGCATAACTACAACAGCGACCATACTCTTGAAACCGAAACACAGCGTTGCTGCTTGGCGGCAAAAATAGCTCTACTACTAATCAACATAAGTTGCCCTTAATTCTGTATTAACTAATCTACAGCTGATATACATAAAGCCCTGATTACATTTAAGAACTTAAGAGGCTGACAACCCTTTTCTGCCGCCAAGCAGCAACGCTGTGTTTCAGTTTGAAGAGTGTGGTCGCCGGTGTAATTACAGGCACATGAGGCTTAACATCTGTATGCCTCAAGTTGATGGACGCAGGGCAGTGCATCGTAGGGCACGTTCCTATTGTGCGTGACCTACGGGGCAATGTTTTGTTTATAGGTGATGGTTACCACTTAACATCAGGTGGACCATCTGCTTGTTCCATCAGCTAGTTGTATAAAAAAAAAAGGCTGACAACCGCGAAACACTCAATAAAATACCCTCACAATAATTGAAATGAAATGAAAAAAGTTTAAAATGAAAACTTGTTTAGATCTAAATTAAAAAAACATTTGGCCAACCTTTATACTAATAATCGCTAAAACATTGTTTCTTGTATTTATTATCTAAATTTACTGGTTTTGTCTTCAAAAATATTAAAATTTGCCAGCGAGATGTTCTTAGACGGTTCAGCATCTCATGCGTTTTTTATTTTGTTATTCAATGTTTCTACAGCCAGGGTCTTGGGTACGCTTCTGACTGGCACTGATTTGGATCAGTTGAGCTATCTATAGATCGTTTGCAAAGGTCTGCAGATAGCTTAACTGTTTCATATGTATTTTGTATATTTTGTACATTTTGTAAATAATTGTAACTATTAGTTGTAATTTTCTTTGTCAATAAATGTTCTCTATTATGGTAAATGTCTCTATTGTGGTAATCGTAATACAATCCTTCCGCGAATCGTCCTTTTGCCGGCTTTTTAATAAAAATACTATTTATTGAACGAGGGTGTGCAACTGACAAGGGAACCAGCAGACTGTCGCTCCACAGCGGAATGAAAGAAAGCATTGCTGCGGCCTGTGGCTTTTCTCGCGCATTAGTAGTGATTGCTATCCTACTACTATTATAAAAGCGAACGTTTGTAAGTATGGATGGATGTTTTATACTCTTTCACCCCGAAACGGCTGAACGGGTCCGAATGAAACTTGGCAGAGCGATTGATTATTAGTCTGAATAAGCACAAAGGCTACTTTATTTATCCCGTGTTAATACCGGGATTTAAATCTGCGCGGGTGAAACCGCGGGGCGCAACTCGAAACACTAACCGCGAATGTGACATCATCATCATTAGCCTGATGAGTCCACTGGTGGACTCATCAGGCCTCTACTATACATTTCCAGGGTGGACTGTAATTGTTCTGAGCCACACCATCCACCGATTTTCCGCAATCTTCATAATGTTGTCAGTCTGTCGGATAAGACATCCCACGTTTTATTTTCGTGTTCGTAGTTGCAAATTAAGAATCATTAATTCAGCGGTTGTCAGCGGCTGTCTATGCATTAGTAGAAATGGGAAAACAATGGTACCCGCGGTAGTTTTATGAATGTGTGCTTTGATTATTAATATTACCCCGTTTCCGGTTATTTTCGGTATACAAAGTACTAGTAGTAGCCTATAATCTAATCCACCTACGCCTATATCTTGTTTACGGATTACAAATTGTATTTGTTTTAAGTTTAATCCCGTTGGTTTAACTGTTAAGGCGTGTTAATCCACAAACATCCTTACAGTAGCGTAAACTTTCTTATTGATAATATATTACCTAGTAGGATTAGACCCGCTTTGTAATTGAGTCCGATTATCTACAAGTACTTTCGTTGTAAAATTAGCACAAGAACAAATATTAGGTTTGCAGAAATAGTAATTTTTACGGAGATATTTAATTCGATTTTATATGCACTATACTATATATATATATATATATATATATATATATATATATACTATACTATAGTAGGTGTACTGGCGTTTTTCAACTATAACTCTACGAGATAGGATCCAGGACAAGGAAATCTGTACAGAAGAGACATAGACATATTTGCAGTCCATAGATCGAAGGACCGACACCGACTAGGGAATAAAGTTCTAGGATATCGACCACCACAAAGTGGGCCACGTTGAATCTGACATTTAGGGGTCAGCAACAATTAGAATCAAACTCACGCATCTTTTACAAAAACCATTCATCAAAAGTTTTGACTTCGCTTTAATGGTACTTATTAAATTGACTCACCATCCATCACTTTGAAATGTTTCTTTATTAAAGTGTAAAATTGATTATAAAAAGTGTATTAGAAATATAAATTATACACAGTTCAGAGTTCACCTAGTTAACTTATTTCACAAGACAAGCCTAGAAAGTTAGATAAAAACCTACGGCTCGGTTCATAATGATAGAAGGAAAAAAACTTCAAACACTTGGTATACGCGAGCGTCTCGAAAAACAAAGAAAGATGGCCGATTATTTTCTATTATACCAAAGTCCGTTTTTCGTTCTATTCGGAGAACATCCGTCGAATGCCGGCACTCAAAGGCCTTGTTTAATTTGTGGTCGCTCTGTCGACTGCAGCGGCATTCTACGCTCACGGGATCTGTCCTATTACTTTCTCTACACAATGATACATTTTAACAGAAAAAAGTCTAATAGCGAAGGAAATAACTTTATCTTTGGTATTCTGTTATTATGAGGGCCATTGATAACTATAGGAACCTAATGTCTGGAACTAGGAATTGTATCTAATTTATTAGGATTTCTCTTCTTGATTCTCCTATCTCTTATTTCAATGTTTTTCTTTTATGTTGTACACCTTCCCACCACTATAATCAGCATTCTCTATCCTCTGAGGTTTGTTGGAAGAAAACTCTATCTAGAGTTAAGTTCGTCTTTGTACATGAATATTATGTATTTTTTGTGTAAATCATTTTGTGTACAATAAAGAATAGAGGATTCTGATTTTTATACCATACAACGGCAAACAAAAAAATTTTTGGTTACTTTATAAGAGTTTTTGTACTATGTTACTATGATAAGTGTTTGGTATATTTAATTTTGATATATACCAAACTCTTTCAGCCTTTTGATCTAAGTTTCCCTGGGGGAGTTATTTTTACCCGTCAAAAATAGAAGTACTACGAGTTTGAATTTTTAGTGTACGTAATCCTGTGTTAGTGTTAAGAGTTAGTGTACCCTACCTTAACTAGTAAATTCTGAACTGTGTGATAATGTATAATAATAATGCCATGCTAGTAGTTACTAGGACCACATTAATATTCTATATTTTACACACAGTTCAGAGGGACCTGAAAAATTTTTCATCCTGAAAGGATGTTTTCAAATATACCACCAGTAAAACAGATACAAATAGAGATCATACAAAAGTTTGCTATCGCCAACCTAAATTAAATATTCTCTGAGTGGGAAATCAAAGCTCCCTGGGGTTTCAATTTACAGGGATTTCGGGTCTATTTGTTCCGGTAATGAGAGAAAAGTTTGTACTTAACTAGTCGACCTTTTGAAGAATGTTTCTCAGCTTAAAACTTTAGGGAAATTTGGAGAACTGATGATGGCTACTGAAACAGATTCACATTGAAATAGGTACTAGTTAAAGGATTGTTCAAGAAGTCGCTGTGACGTCGTTGTTTTCTGAAATAGTCTTATTAACAAATAGCATACACGGACGAATACAATGACGGTATAGTCAGTAAAAATAAATAATTTCAATCAATCAATCTATCAATAATTTTTGATTTTCAATGCCCATTTTATTAAGATCAAGTCAATAAATGGCAACATTGGTTTGCAAGATAGTTGCAAATTTTACCGTTTGAAACTTTGAACAAAATATAGCTGGCTTGACTAATATTTTGGTTATTATTCATCTCAGCTTTTGTATAACAACATCATTATAATTGACCGAGCGAGCGAAGCGTCTCAGTTTCCACATTGGCCAAAAATGCGTTTGTCCGGATGTCTGTCGGTCTGTTCTCCTCTACAGGTCGCATTTTTCAACCGATCTGGACGAAACTTGGCACACAGGTTATATGACTTATTAGGATTTTTTGTCGTCGGGGATTTTTGATTGTAGGGGTACTTCACCCAAAAAGGGGCAAAAAAGGGGGCTATTTCATAAACTGAATATCTCCACCAAATGAGATCCGATTTCGATTGTTTTTTTTTATTTGAAAGGTAACTATAAGTTGGTCTCATAAAAGTTTGGTAAAGATCTGATGAGGATCTTTAGCATGATGAACGGGATAGCTCATCAAAAAATCGACGGGTTTCAATCAAATTTGAGAGAAACACTAAGGACCTCATTCTACACAAGATGATTAAAAAAAACAATAAAAATCAATAAAATCAAAAGAATCAAAAATCGGAAAAATTATATCTACCTACCGCTAAGCCAGTGAATTGCTCACTTTTAGTGTGCTCGCGAGGTCTACCAGCTCACAGAGCCTAGTACAGATGTTTCTGTCAAGTTCCATGTCCGCGAAAAGAGATAGTAAACTTGTCGTTCATTTTAGCTGACTATCAAACTTTATATTTTTCATAATTATATACAATATTATTTCTCGTTGAATGTACCTACTTAAATTTATTTAATGTTTAGAAGCACTGGCAATCAATAATACTAAATATTTGAATTACTTCGCGTAGGATAAGGGTAAGAAGATGATGATAATGATGATATTTGGAACATATCTTACTTCAATAAAGTAAATAAAACGCCGCTCCATTATTGAGAAAACTGTTTTTCTTACTGATACACGTATACAAAATACTGTATTGTAGATCCACCATACAAAAACAATAAAGAAACATAGGTGAGAATTAAAACTACAACGCCTTATCTCTGAGAGCAATCTCTTCCAGCCAACCTTAATAAATCATCATTTTAAGTACTTTGGTAGTAAGTCTTTTATTATCTCTGCCAAGTTAATTTTATTTTCTACCTAGCTATACTCATAGGATAACCCTTTCTCGAGATTTAAAATGAAAATCATCCGTTCCAAAAGAAAATGTACCTGTAATTACAAAGGTTTGAGTTTTTGCTTCGGGGCCATAATTAAGGGTGTTGGTTTTGCGTCAGTTTTTCTCGGTTACCTCCACGTTTTGGTTATTATATAGGGTACTGCCAATTTATATTAAAATTTATACAACCAAATATATAAAAAAAACCTTCAGAGAGTAGGGCGATATTTAGATTGAGTTTTCTTAGACCTCACTCAGTTCAGCTCAGTTGATAGTAGCTCCGTCCTTCTGTGCTGAAGGACGTGGGTTCAATCCGAGAAAAAACATTTGTGTAATGAACTTATATGTTTGGTCTCCGTCAGGATGTTATTATAATTATATCTATTATATTGTGTAGTATGTTTATAAAAAAAATATACAAATGTTATATTATATATCTGTTTATTTCTTATTTCCTTATTCATCGGGCTTGCATGCTCTTTCCGTTAACTTTATGAAACTGTTCATGCGTGTTTGCGTATTCAACATCTTGGTCTGTCATGAGCCTGGAACCAGTATCTTAATTAGGGGAAGTCACTGGGTCAGAAACATTGAGGTTCACTGACTTGAAACTAGTTTTAACATTGAATCTCTAGATTAACAAACCTTTTTTTATACAACTAGTAGATGGAACAAGCAGATGGCCCACCTGATGTTAAGTGGTAACCATCACTTTAACAAAGCATTGCCTCGTAAGTACACACGATATGAACGTGCCCTACGATGCAATGGTATGCGTATATCAAATTAAGGATAGATGTTAAGCCTGTACCTGCACAGTACACAATAACCCAAAACATAAATGATTTAATAAATTATATACTTACATAGATAGATATTTTTTATCACACATAGAAAACACCCAGACCAACGGAAAAAAAATCTGCAGATCGTACACAAATTGTTCCGAAGCGGGAATCGAACCCGCAACCTCTTGCGAAGCAGGCGGACTCTCACCCGTTGCGCCACAGAGGTCGTCAAATATGATAATGCGCCATACAACAAGACACTTCTAGAATAATTCCATAATCAAAAGTATACAAATCAAATCAAATCATTTATTCTAAGACCATCCAAGTCCAATTTGTTAGTACACACACAAATAAAAACTTAAGAACTAATGTTAGTCTTATAATGTCATATATTCAATACCTACAAATTACAAATTATTGAAAACCCCCTACCTGAGTTTATTTTTGTTTGTCATTACATGAACCATACAGCAATGGTTCATGTATTGACAGTCAAACCTACTAGCGAACACGCTCAGGATGGTGTTGGAGCTGGCGCGCACCCGGCGCAGCAGAGATGTGCAGCGCTTGCGCATACATACGAAACCTATGGAAATGTTTAAGACAGAAACTCTTCTGCAACAACTCTAATGTGTATAACCGTGAGTCAATCTCAAAGTCAAAATATGTTTATTCAATAAAATCACAAGGACCATCTTGAAACGTCTTAAAACTAAGTAACTCTAGTGCCAGTTCCACGCGACCAACGCCGAGAAGAACAGGCAACAAACTCGGCTTGGTATCATATCCACGAGTATGTACCAAGTTTTAGAATAAACCATTTTTCTTTCATTGAACTGAGCATCGTGTATAGTATTCTCTTATCTGTGGCATCGTTCTGAAAAATCTAGGAATGGAAAATCCGATAACCAATAGCCGGAGACGTCATTATGCAAAGTGTCGCTCGATCACGTCGCTGAGAGCTCTTGTGGATTGGAACCCCGGTATTCTGCCCCAAAATATCACCACGTCTATATATTGCTGTCTAAAGTATAAAAGAATGAAACATGATGATGAATGTGATATCTGGAATGTATGTAATGTGCTTATTAGGTACCCTGTTTGTACGAACAATCTTGCTAGTGTCATGTACATTATATACATTGCAAAATGAGGAATGTTTATTTTTATATCAGTTTTACGGACAGACTACGGAAAATAAAATAAAACAAATCATTTAAACAGAATTAGAAAGACAACCTGTTGTAGTTAGTACAGGTTTTCTTTCTAATTCTGTTTAAATGATTTGTTTTATTAAAAAAAAAATATAACTTTTTTCAATGTGATTTGCAGTAATCTAAAGATAATGTTAATATTTCAGTATAAAATTTTTATATGCTCAATAATATCAACACACAAAAAGCCTTGTTTTTGAGTTTAAATAATTTATGAGTGATAAAAAGGCGAGTCAGTGACTAAAAATACGGATACAAACCGCATCTGATTTAGCTCAGCATTTCCTTTAGTCGACATCGACATTTCGCTACGTGTTGAGATTACCATGCAAACAACAGGCTCCGATAAATATTATAAAGAAAAACACGATCGAGAAAATGGAGGCTTCGAAATAAAACACTGTTTTTGGATAAATATTTCTTCAAATAAAACAAAACCGAATTTTTAATATGAAATAAAATTATTTCTTAAACCTTTCTATGGAATACCAATATTATTTTATCTTTAATGTAACAAAGCTGTCTTAGGTAAGTAATCCTATCTAAATATATATAACTCAAAGGTGACTGACTGACTGACTGACATAGTGATCTAACAACGCACAGCCCAAACCACTGGACGGATCGGGCTGAAATTTGGCATGCAGGTAGATGTTATGACGTAGGCATCCGCTAAGAAAGGATTTTGATCAATTCTACCCCCAAGGGGATAAAATAGGGGATGAAAGTTTGTATGAAACTTTAAATTTCTTGGCGCGAGCAAAGCTGCGGGTTCAGCTAGTATTGTATAAATATGAGTCATATTCTCAAAAGTCATTTATATCTGATTAAAATCAAATCACGTCACCAAAAAGTGAAACGAAAACATAGAAGCCCGTGACACAGACAGAACGGCGTAATCAATCCGCGACGAGCGATATCTGTTAAGAAAACTCGAGCTTTTCGATAAATAAATCGTTCTTTAGTCAAATACATCCTTCCAGATATGCAGAGAAAGTTCTAATCGGATTTGGCTCATACCCATAGGTTGTGGAATAAGTTACCATCAGAGGTTTTCCCGCCACGATTTAACATGAAAAGCTTCAAAAAAATGTTAATAAAGTCCTTCAGGGTAGGCAACGCACTGATGTTATGATGTAGGCATCCGCTAAGAAAGGATTTTGATCAATTCTACCCCCAAGGGGATAAAATAGGGGATGAAAGTTTGTATGAAACTTTGAATTCCTTGGCGCGAGCAAAGCCGCGGGTTCAGCTAGTTAATATTATAAATGCGAAAGTTTGTGAGCGTGGATGGATGGATGGATGTTTGTTACTCTATAACTCCAGAACGGCGGAACGGATCTTGGTGTAAATTGGCACAGGGATATATTATAGTCTGGAGTAACATATAGGCTACTTTTATCCCGTGGGAATACCGGGATTTAAAACTACGCGGGTGAAACCGCAGGGCGCTACTAGTAAGACATATTATACTAAGACTAAAGTTTTAGTTTCCAAAGAAACAACGACTATCATAAAAAAGACTATAAAAAGCAGTAATTGCAGTTCTTGGCACAAATCTTTTAAGTTAAGGCGAGTAATCGAATTCCTCGCTACGTTTAAATCTATTAAACGTATTTAATGTTCGCTGTTAAGACAAGGTTAAGATCTTTTAAAAATACAGTGTATTCACGAATGTGCATTTAAGGTGAAGCAATCGCCAACGCCATTTTATGTACCAAATGAGTTTAATATTCTAGTGAAGAGTGTTAATGTGTACGAGAGCACGGTAGGTCTATTTGTAGCAGCTCCGCCTTCCGATCTTAATGTCGTGGGTTCAAAAACAGCGTGCACCAATTTTTTTTCAATAAAAAATATGCAGTGGTAGTACTCTCAAATGATGAAGGAAAACATCGTGAGGAAACATGTCGTAAAACCTGAAAAGTTCTATACATTTGTGAAATGCTTGAAGGGAGCTTCCTTGAGGTGCACTAAAATACTTTCACCACACTGTTTAGAAGCAACTACTGACATGATGAGAAGGAAAAGCGTAGTGGGTACCTATTGGTTTCATTTGTTGTGTGTCTGCTAATTAACAATAGTAGCCAAAACATATTTTTTTTTATTTATTGTTCGTCAATAATCCATATAAAAAACCAGTAAACTTGTACAAATTATAATGAACTATAAATGGCATAGAAAAGTAGCTAATTAAAAAGGTCACAACGGAATCTAAATATATATAACTCAAAGGTGACTGACTGACTGACATAGTGATTTATCAACGCACAGCCCAAACCACTGGACGGATCGTGCTGAAATTTGGCGTGCAGCTAGATGTTATGACGTAGGCATCCGCTAAGAAAGGATTTTGATCAATTCTACCCCCAAGGGGATAAAATAGGGGATGAAAGTTTGTATGAAACTTTAAATTTCTTGGCGCGAGCAAAGCTGCGGGTTCAGCTAGTATTGTATAAATATGAGTCATATTCTCAAAAGTCATTTATATCTGATTAAAATCAAATCACGTCACCAAAAAGTGAAACGAAAACATAGAAGCCCGTGACACAGACACAACGGCGTAATCAATCCGCGACGAGCGATATCTGTCAAGAAAACTCGAGCTTTTCGATAAATAAATCGTTCTTTAGTCAAATACATCCTTCCAGATATGCAGAGAAAGTTCTAATCGGATTTGGCTCATACCCATAGGTTGTGGAATAAGTTACCATCAGAGGTTTTCCCGCCACGATTTAACATGAAAAGCTTCAAAAAAATGTTAATAAAGTCCTTCAGGGTAGGCAACGCACTGACAACGCCCCTGGTGTTGTTGATGTCAACGGTGACCGCTTACCATCAGGTGGGCCGTAGCCCGTTTGTCTATCTTTTACAAAAAAAATAAGACGTTGCATGAACCCACTTCACCGCAAAGGCAAACTTAGCACGAAGCACCGTTCGCAGGCTGATGTATGAGCTCGATTTAAACTTGTAAACGGCGCTGCAGATTGCGTCTAGCGTTTTTAATTAAAACGCTTTGAACCGGAAGTCATGAATATAAACACTTAACGGCGAAAGTTTGCCGCAGAAATGTTAAAAGTAATTGCAAGTGTGATTGACTGATATGTGCCTTTATTTTTTATTAAAGTTACGCAATGTTTTTTTTTAAAGGCAAAATAAAAGTGAACAGATCTTTATGAATCCTATGATGCAAAAAGCAGTACTATTCAACAACACTCACCTATTAGCGCCACCCACGTGAGCCTTCTGGATAGGAGTGTTCCAAAGTTCGTGATCGAAGTGAACGTGGATTCACTAAGTGAAACGGAATAGCACTACTGAGCTCTCAAATGAGCTGTCAAGCCGATCTAAAGTCGATTACTTAGGGAATTAAGAAATATATCACTTCTGCAACTTCACAACCTGGGGATGCGAGTTTGAAGACATTGCTGGATTAAATAAACACGTAATCTAGGCGAAGTCTGCCTATTTCAGTAGTGGGCGAATACTGGTTTAGGAGATTATTGCTAACTATACTGAGAGGCATCTCAGTCACGGTAGATATCCCCTCAGATCTCTTTGTACCAAGTAATAACTCTAGATTCTTTTGAGAATATTTAAGAGGTAGTCAGAGGTACGTCCAAATATTAGATTTGGCACATAACAACATTTTACAGTGTTGGTATTCCATACGTGTGAGATTGCAGTCCCATCACCGCTGTTGGAATACTTACTGATCTCCTCACCATGTTTACCTTCACCGATTATATACTCAGCACACGTTTTTATATCTTTTAAAACGTTGAACTGTGCGAGCGAGAAGTGCTTTGACGGAATTTAGTCCCTCAGGTAATCTTTGATATTTGATAACCTTCCATGTGTTTTGAATATCATATTTGACTTAAAATGCATCACAGACCAGCGATCGATGCCTTTTGAATGATAAAAGAAAACAAGAGTGTACATGGCTTGAAGGATAAATTTATAAGATGCATCATTGATATTATTGGTAAAATATTTATGTTTTTTGAGTTCTAAATGTTATATTTGGATTTCAGTTTATTGCTGTTTCAGATTTTTTTCTTATCTTCCTAAATGTTGAAATAAGCGTTTTTGCCTGAAGTCTAAAACTTACGTTGTCAGATATAGCCCCACTGCTTGGCAACAATGTTCAGTGTACCTACCGCAAGTAGCAAACAGCATGCAATTGCACACGAGTGTAAACACAATAAATGAAATCAACATGTGGTCTGTTTCGACAAGACAGGCTCGTGTGTTCGTGTGCCGAATTATTTAAACAACATTGTTGACAGGTTGATTGTAATTACTGATAACAAGTTGCCAAATTATGTTTCTAGAAGCAAGAGAGTGCCAACATCGAAGGTTTTGAAGAAAGAAAACAGTCGATTTGAGAAGGTTCTCAAATTCTCCTCAGAAAAATAAAATAGACTATGAATTATTTAAAGAAATTGTTTCGAACCCTTTATGAAAGTCAAAGGAAAACCTTTGTAAGACTTTAGACTAGACTTTTTGTAGTAGGACTTTATTCTCTAAAATATTTTTATTATTTATTGAGTGAGCCTAATAAGCTAATGGCTTACCGAATGTTAAATGGTAACCATGACCTATATAGGTCATGGTATATATACCAAAGCATTGCCTCGTAAGCCATGCACGATAGAAGCGATGCACTGCCCTGCGTCCATCAACTTGAGGCATACAGATGACCTAAAGCCTCATGTGGCTTTAATTTCACCGGCAAATTGAAAAAGGTCCCATGAAATTTAAAACTTTTTAAATTTAGTTGCGTTGTTCTGAAAAGAAAATACAAAATCATATGTACTAGGAGACAGTTTTTGAATTTATTTGTTCATATCGAAAATGCTGTGATTTCA
The DNA here is from genome assembly GCA_963576535.1 of Plemyria rubiginata. Taxonomy (NCBI): domain Eukaryota; kingdom Metazoa; phylum Arthropoda; class Insecta; order Lepidoptera; family Geometridae; genus Plemyria; species Plemyria rubiginata. Next base: position 13,307,327 of record OY754910.1, read on the forward strand.
ACATTGTTCACAAGTATCAGAAATTGCCTCTACTTTTGCAATATAGAGAGAAGTTTACAACAACTGCTTTGAACTGTAAGTACTCGTAAAATTGTGATTCAACTACAAAGGTTCATCTTGTTTTGTATTTAATAAAATGAAACAAGTTGGGAACGGTAGCTGTAGTTATGAGTCTTATTTAAGGGCCCGGCGACAGCGGCTCGCAGTTTCGAGGTGCGATTGGCTATTATTTCATTTTATTTCATTTCGGGGAGGTTGTTTGAAAGAATAACTATCCAGTGACACGCATAAATACTGTTCAAATACAAATAATATAATAATATAAGGGAAATGTGCTTGAGTCAGAAATCATTTTGGTATTAGGTAAACGTAAGGCCAAACATACTAATACCAAAATGATTTCTGATTCGGGCATGTTTCCCTTGTATTATTGTGTTCGAACAGTATTTATGCGTGTCACTGGATAGTTATTCTTTCAAACAACCTCCCCGAAATAAAATAATAGCCAATCGCACCTCGAAACTGCGAGCCGCTGTCGCCGGGCCCTTAAAATACTTTCTTTCGTAGAGTAATAAAAAAATTGGATCTACGAATCGCTACGAGAACAGATGCTCAAAAATTGGATCTACGAATCGCTACGAGAACAGATGCTCGTAGCCAATCCGTAGACCATGCGTAGAGGGCTCTACGATTGCCAAGCAACAACTTTATTACATGAATACAAATAGTATAAGGTTATTATAACATGTTTTTGTTTATTTATAATTTTATCATTCGACAAAACCGTTCTAGTAGTAGAATTGCTTTTTAAGTTTTTGATCAGACAATATTTGTAATTAAAAAGGGGAAATCAAATATGAAGGTTGAAGAAAATTGCCAAAAACAAAAGTACCTGGATACCAGAAGTGTTTTATTATTTTCCGAAAATATAAAAGTTATTAAGTACTCACAGTGAATACAATTCAAAAGTTCCAAGAGTTCTTTGAAAATTATACTTTCGATAAAGTTGAGGGATGTCTTAATGAATATTCATTATCGCAAAGAAAATGGTGGTTAGTAACAAAAACTAAGCAGTCGTCGTCATCATTATCACATCTGGGACATTTTGTAATGGTAATCATACAAAAAGCCTCTCGCCACTGTTAGATGATTTTCCCTAGATGTTTTCTTACGCCATTGAGGGCATCATACATGAATTATTCGAAGATCTAACTAGCCGCACGCCGCGGCTTCACCCGCCTCGTATTCCCACGGGACAATGAGTAGCCTGTGTGTTCCAGACTATAATTTGTTTCAGTGCCACATTTCATCCAGATTCGTTTAGTCGTTCTAGGGTTAATAACGAAACTCCTGAAAGATGTAACATTTTTTTTAACTGAATAGACCGTTTTTGACTACAATCTCACCAGATGGTAAGCGACGATGTAGCCTACGGTGGAGCAGAACGGTCTAGAAGACACCTATTCACTCTTGCCTTGAAGAGACTCATGTTATAATGGTAACATCTGTATATCCTAAGATTTTGTTACCACAGAAGTATCAAAAAAGAAGAGATCACGAGGATTAAAGTTGTGAGCCTATTTCATATTTCCGCCTTCTACCGAAGCCGCGTGCAGCAGCTAAATTGTAAACATGAGCAAACTACTTGTTCACTGACACGTGTAAGTGAACTGAGCCAAAGGCTTGTGTTGTGCGATAAGCTCCTCTCAATGTTGTATAGCTAGTATAATGTCTATAAACTTGTTTATTGCCGCTTATTTACCAATCCGGTCGTAAGAGGTTCGACCTGCGTTAGCTGCCCTGTATGCCTCAAGTTGATGGACGCTGGGCAGTGTAATGTAGGGCACGTTTTTATGATGCATGACTTACTAGACAACGTTTTGTTTTAGGTGATGGTTGACGCTCAACATCAGGTAGTTCATGTACTAGTTCCAACAACAAAAGCCAGGCACGATGTTTTCATGGCTGCGCGTGAGCGATTCGGTATCTCGAAGTGTTGGACGGCGGAGGGCACCGTGTACGTCTTGGGAGCGGATGGAGCGCGTCACAGGGTACGACGCATCGAGGACCTCGCCTCCATCGCTAGCTCACTTGCTGAGGCCCCCCGGGCCACAGTGGCAAAGGAGGCCACAAGGTCGAAGCGGGTGGCAGCACCCAGGCGTGTTTAGGCGATGAACGCCTACATCCAACCAGGCTAACATTTATTTTTGTTATAGGTATTCAATCCTGCTCAATCCACCCTCCCACATGTATTTAATTTTGTTTTTTCTTTATACCGACCGACCGACCAACAATGTTTTTGTGAAAATAATTTACTTTGACAGCTTAACCTGTTTGGCACTGACAATCACCATCACTCTGATATGGCTGACACTGACGCAAGTCAAGTCGTTTCTGTACTTGTATTCAAATTTCTTGTTTCCTATTATGTCACGTTCCATTCCACGCAGAATACAAAATTTTATTTTAGCACAGGTTAATTATGTACAGAATACTTTCTTTTTTTTTTTGTTTTATAAATAGGTATCAATGTACTGGTTGGATGGCTAAATTGGCGTTGTAGGTTAATTTTCTTTTATTACTTTCATGTAAAACACAACTGGCAGGTGGTGTAATGGACAACATTTATTTAGAAACTATTAGTATTTGGTATTTTATTTAGGTATCATTTTTTATCTTTTTAATTAGTTAGAGGTATATTTATATATATTTTACCGTATAATATTTTATTTGTCTATATTTATATAAATACAATGTCTGGTGATAATAGTGATAACGATAGTTCTGATCGTGATGAGTATGTCTCCTTTGCTGATAGTGATTCTAGCAGCAGCGACGATAGTTTTAGTAGCATGCCTTCATTATCTTCTTCAATAAACTCTTTTCTTTGTGACGTTCCAAAGAATCTCAACATCCTCCATATTAACGCTCAGAGTATTCCGGCACACTATCCTGATCTTTTAGCCTCATTTGAAAATAAAAATATACATGCTATATTAGTTTCCGAATCTTGGTTCAAACCTTGCCTTCCTTCCACTTCGTACTCTCTTCCAGGCTTTAAGCTCATTCGTAACGACCGTTCTGGTGTGGTTGGTGGGGGTGTCGCCATATATCTACGTGCACATTTTCCTTTTTCTATAGTCAGTATGTCGGCACAACCTCCGCCATCGAATGCGGGTGAGCACCTTTTCATAGAAATTGATCTCCCTCATACCAAAGTCCTTCTGGGAGTGTACTATTGTCCTTCCTCTAGCATTAACTTCTTCCTTTCTTTTGAAACACTCCTAGAAAATCTGGTCGCTTCCTATGATCATTCTATTATAATGGGAGATTTTAATACGTGCTTGCTTAAGCAAGACTCTCGTTCAGCTTCACTGAATTCTCTTGCTAGGGCTTGCAATTTAGATGTTCTTCCCTTATCTGCTACTCATTTTTATCCTAATTCAACTCCATCTCTTCTAGATCTGATTCTTGTTTCTTCTCCTGCATTGGTTGCCAAACATGGTCAATGTGCAGCGGGAGCTTTTTCTTTTCATGACTTAATATATTTATCCTATAAAATTCGTCCTCCTAAATCTAAGCCCAAAGTTATTCTACAACGGAATTTTGGTGGCATGGATTTGGAAGCATTGCAACGAGACGCTGATGCTATTGACTGGTCGCAACTTGCTGGCTACCCTTCAGTAGATGCCAAAGTGGAGCATTTTACTTCTGTTTTAATTGAGCTTTACGACAAGCATGCTCCACTGAGGGAAATCAAATTAAAACATCTGCCAGCTCCCTGGATTACACCCGAACTCAGGTCCCTCATGAATAAAAAGGTAGTAGCCAAGGCGCAGCTCAAGAATAAGCCAACTGACCACTATAAAAATAAGTACCTGGAATGCCGGAATCGCTGCAATAGAGTGTGTCGTGATGCGCAACGCCGATATATCCACAACTCGGTAGAGGATTCCGATCCTGCGAAGGTTTGGAAATTCCTACGGTCACTAGGAATCAGGAAATCACGTGAACCTGATAAACTCCCTCTTAATCTGGATTCAAATTCTTTAAATAAACACTTTACTTCGGCTTCAAATTTAGATAATATCACAAAATCTCAAACACTACTTCAGCTTTCATCTATCCCGATTCCTGACTATCCATCTTTTAATTTCAATCAATTCACTGATTGTGATGTTAAGAAGAGCATTGCATCTATTTCGTCTAAAGCTATCGGCAACGACTGTATTAGTCTAAATATGATTGTTCCTATCCTTGATCAAATAGTCCCAATAATTCGCCATATCCTCAACTATTCCATTTCCTCTGGGGTTTTTCCTGCGCTCTGGAAAGAAGCACAGGTTACTCCATTACCTAAAAAATCTAATCCAACTTCTTTCTCAGATTTCCGTCCCATCTCAATTCTTCCTTTTCTATCCAAAGTCCTGGAGCGCCTTGTCCATCGGCAACTTACCATCTTCCTTTCAAGAAACCATCTCCTAAATCCGTTTCAATCTGGTTTCCGTTCTGGCCATAGTACTGTGTCTGCACTAGTTAATATAACTGACGACATACGTGAAGGCATGGATAATGGACGTGTCACTATACTCACGCTATTAGATTTCAGCAGTGCTTTTAATAATGTTGACTACGAAATCCTCCTTGGCATCCTACGCTCTCTTAACATATCTCCAACAGTGGTTGATTGGTTTCATAGTTACCTGTACGGGCGTCGGCAGCGTATTCGCATGGATGAGTCTTACTCATCGTGGTGCAATATATCTGCCGGTGTACCCCAGGGCGGCGTTTTATCACCACTCCTTTTCGCAATTTTCATAAATACCATTTCTCAGCAGCTAACTTCATCGTACCACCTCTATGCAGACGATCTCCAGATCTACACACAGTCCACTGTTGAAGAGCTCCCTCATGCCATACACATCATAAATTGTGATCTAGGTCGAATTTTAGATTGGAGCAAAGCATACGGTCTTAGTGTCAATCCGCTGAAGACTCAACTTATTATTGTTGGGGGTTCACGGATGGTCTCTAGGATTGACTGGGATTGCCTTCCGCAAGTAATATTTGATGGCACACATATTAAACAGAGTGAGACGGTGAAAAATTTAGGTGTACTCATCGACAGGCAACTGTCATGGGGACCACAACTTACGGAAGTCAGCCGTAGAATGTTTGCATCTGCAGGTTCTCTCCGAAGACTGCGAAACTTCCTGCCTATTGCCACTAAAATTTCGCTTGCACAGTCACTCCTACTTCCAATTCTCGATTATGCTGATGCTTGCTATTTAGACCTTACCGAACAGCAACTCAATAAACTTGAGCGAATGCAAAACTTTGGAATACGTTTCATATTTGGTTTGCGGAAGTACGACCACGTTTCCGAGTTTCGCAGAAAGCTCAAGTGGTTACCTATACGACTTCGCCGGAATACTCACATCCTAAATCTGTTGTATAATATCCTTTTCAGTCCAACCTCTCCTCCCTATCTTAAAGATCGTTTTCAATTTCTACATCTCTCCAACTCCCGATCCTTACGCTCTTCCGAAACTCTCCAACTTAAGTCACCTGTACACTCCTCTTCTTACTTTGATAAATCCTTCACGGTGCAGGCTGCTCGACTGTGGAACGCATTGCCTGTTGCTATCAGATGTGCTAAATCACTTTTCATTTTTAAATCCATGGTTAAGGAACACTATTTGTCATGCTGTCACTAACTTTACCTTGCTTGTTTCTTTAATAATAAATGTATATTAGCTATATGTATTGTAGTAGGTATAGTATGTATTTTAGTATTTATGATTAGATAATGTAAGTATTTATGTATATATTGTGTATATATGTATATATGGTTTCTAATTTCTTTGTATTTTGTATGTATATTCACAAATTCTTTTTATTTATCTCCACGCACACAAGGACCCCTTCTAAATTTCTTGAGTCCATTTCATCCAACGGTTGTCTGGTAGAGATCGCTACTTAGCGATAAGGCCGCCCATTGTACTTTTAGTTTTAAGTTTGTTTATTTGTTGTATCCTTAAGTTGTGTGCAATAAAGTATTTTCTATCTATCTATCTATCTAGTTCCATTTGTATCTAAATATCTATAATCTACCTTCATCATGCGAACCGCCAAGGAGTGGAACTCATTGCCGTCGTCTGCTTTTCCTGATCCCTACAATTTGAGTGAATAGGTGTCTTCTGGACCGTTCTGTTCCATCGTCGGCTACATCGTCGCTTACCACCAGGCAAGATCGTGGCCAAAGAACGGTCTATTAAGCATAAAAAAAACAGCTCTGCTTTTATATGAGTTAATTAGACTTGTTGACCTAAAACCAACCCACGACGCAGACAGTGGTGGTCCAATGGTACTAATTCCGTCTGACAACAATGAGGTCACGGGTTCAAATCTTGGTCTTAGAGTAGAATTGGTTTTAATTTACATTTCACAAATAAACAGGCAAGGTGCAGTGCATATTTTGATTCATGTTAATCTGAATTCTCGAATAAATAACTTTGTATCTGTATTATAATGCGGTATTTAGTCATACTGAGTAAATCATAGGGGAGGTAAACTGTCAATATTTGTTAGTCTCTGACATAATGTATATTCTTAAATATTTGTACAATACACGGCCGTATCCTGAAATGGTAAATTTAATTAACAACATACATTGTTAGGTGATTCAAGCGAATTCCTTTTGTAAATATCTTTCGTGCATACATTATATGTACTTTTATTTCCCCCGAATTAAACAATAAAAATTGAGGCCGTTCACCCCATTTTAGCAATCGTATAGATGCTCACGACACAGATTTATATCTAGTGTGGGTATCACAGGTAACCAACCTTATCTATCGCTCAGCAAAACATCCATACCTATCATGTTGAGTATACCATACCTACCTAATCTAATAATTTTCATGAAAACTAACCAAAACCCAAGTAAACTCAACCATTGTAAAACAGTAGGTAAACTAGACCTAAGTAAATATAAGTACCAATTTGTAAACCGCTTCACCGTTTTTTTGCTGTAATAAATATTTTTTCATTTTTTTATTTTCATTTAGTATAATGTCAGCTATCTCAATAATTTATAACTATTTGTTCAGCTATGCCTATTCTGTCTGTTGTGGTAAAGTTAAACTTTGTTCGACGAATCAAAACCAAAGCTTATTATGATTGTAACACTAGATACAGAAGTATGTATTTATAAAACAAAGTATAGCAGTTGCTGTCTGGTTTACAAAGAAAGTTTTTCTTTTGTTCTGTCCGACGGCATTGAGCCCTTCGCTGACTTGACTGACGGGAGCGGTTAAAAGCTAATATTTTAACCGGTATCTTTTTTTGTATAAATGTTTTTGTATAAAATATAGTTTGTACTCGCTAAATATGATAAGGAAGAGTGGTGCCTCCTAATACAGGTATTTTTACATAAAAGGAGGTATCAACTACTGTTAAATTAAGGTAACATTTTTGGAAAGAAAATAAACATTTTGTATTTTTTTTAATATCTTTAAAATACCTAATTATGATTATCTTAAGCCCATTTTACCCTATAATTGTATGAGGAAGTATGCTGCACATTGGCCTCCTTTATGCATTTACAAGAAGAACGATTCTGAGCCCTCTCTATAGACCGGTCGTCAGTTCATCAGATAAGAAAGGCGTCATCTCATCGTCATCCAGTCTTTGGTCGGCATTAGACCACTTTTATTATTCCCTGTGGTTCATTTTTTCAAGCTATTACACCGCATCGCCACTTCAACTTATTGAATTCTGCAAGCTATGCCTGACATCTACATATTGGTCTTTAAATCTATATGACTTTGGCTTGTGATGAGTATGAGTACTTGTCGTGCCAGGAGGGTGATTCCAACCCCGTGACTTTTTTGTCACGGTAGATATATATCACGGTAACTGTCAATTTCCTATTGAATTTTGACAGTTATCGTGATATATGTATATCTACCGTGACAAAAAAGTCACGGTAGATATACGAGCTAGAATCGGCCCCCTGAAGTTTTGTTTTCCTTATCTCAAATCGTTGAAAGAAAAGCCATAACTTTGTTTTTATTTTAATATTTTTTGAGTTATTGTCGTATAGCGTGCTCTCATGATGTAACTTAAAGATAATAATACAGCCACGAGGGTGCTTTGCACTACGGTGTGGTGTGAATTACTTAATCTACCAAAAATTAACTGCTACCACAAACGGCTCTTAAATATGGAGTTACAGTGTGAACATAAATTAATACATTACCAATCTTTCATAAATGAATCTAGGTCGTCCCGCCATCTCAGTCTTGGTCTGCCGCGAGGTCGTTTGCCGTTGTTAGGGACCCACTCCGTCGATGTTCGAGCCCAAAGATCGGCATGCGGCAGACGTGTCCAGCCCAGTTCCACTTTAAACTAGCCGCTTTCCGAGTGACATCAGCAATTTGAGTCTTGGAGCGCAGTATGGTGTTGCGTATTCGGTCAGTGAGCCTAACTCCGAGAATACTGCGCTCCATGGCTCGCTGGCAAACCTCGAGTGCAAACCTTTGTTGACCTGTCAAAGACCATGTTTGTGCGCCGTATGTAAGTATGGGAAGAATGTACGTCCATGAGCTTGCGCTTTAGTGATATTGGCATGTTACCTTTCATGAAATCTTTCAAACGATCAAAAAATATAAACAGCCGCCCATGAGCGGATAGCTTGGCGGCTTAGCTTGTTCTAACAAACCTCTCATCTTTAAACCTTGAGGATTTGAAAATCCTTTTGTTTAAAGATTTTGGACTTGCCTTTGTATTGCGAACAAAGGTTTTCAGTTCCGCGTGCTTGTAATTGGTCCATTTATTGTTGTGAAAAGTCCTAATTGTTTACCTAGGGGTCGTTACTTACATAACATAGGTACTTGTTTTCGGGGTTTTTCAGAAGTTGTCGGATTTATGACTTCTGTTAAATCACACCTATATTGTGAAAGCTTTAATGGTGGCACTTTATTATTGGTTATTTGCGTTTATATTTGATCATATATTTGCGTGTTTACTTGTATAACTAGAACGGTTTAAAAACCAATGAAGCTAATCATAAGCTCTTGAATATTTCAAATGTGAAAGGTAAATAAAAAGGTACCGTGAAAGAATTGCTTCAAAGTGAAAATCAAGCGATATTTACTTAGTTAAATCACACGCAAGTTCCACGCAAGCCCAGAAGAACAGGCAAGACTAACGGCTGCTGGCTTCTAGCTTTTATCTCTAAATCTCGATCTCTTATCTACAAAGGTATTTTATATCAATCTTTTTTAATAGAATACTTCTTGTTTTTATTTTTGCAGTTAGTACATGGTACTAAAAGACATGAGGGGATATCTACCCTGTCTGGGGATTAAAGCCGTGAAGCCGTTTTTTTTTGTATCGTGTCTGTGTAGTTGAATAAAATTTTCCGAAAATACATTTATTCTTTTTCACACCAGATATCCTCTGCGTTCTTTGGACCATCATGGGATCGAAATTTTCATGCCAGCTTGATTTAGTTTTTTATGGAATGTCTTGCCTTTCTTTGAAGAATTAAGTAACTATTTTGTGATATAACATAAATAAAAAAAAATACCTTTAGCGGATTGGGGTTGAGTTTCTAGAATACGCTAGGTGAATCTCTCGAAATAGAAATTTTCAACTATTCCGATTTCGTTTAGACTATTTAGAGTTCTACTTCTTTGGAAAATTTTTACTTTACGACATATATTGTAAGATAGTTAATTGACTCAGGCGTGACTTTGCAAAAAAGTGTTAATGGTCTGTAGCTATTTTCATGAATTTATAATTAGTCTGTAAGTACAGTATCTTCAGGAAATTGACTCGCTGTGCACTGTGCGCTGAGCCGAAAGTCAGACTTTCAGCTCAGCGCTCGACGAGGTAACACGTTCAGCGAGTCAATTTCCTGAAGATGCTTCGTAGAGAGGTGAAACACGTGTCGAAGTCTAATTAAGTTTATTCCAGCTTAAGGAGATTAGATCAGCGGATTAGTACTATATATTGCTTTGATCAAGTTAATTTATATTGATATATTGTAAGGTAAAAGATTATTTCGTCAAACGGATATACAATCCAATTCCTTGATGGTACAAATCGGCAATCCTTCCGATTACAACAATTTGTATTGTCCATTCGTAATTAAAACTTATTTGTGAGCCCGTAATTAAATTCTAAAGTCGCTCAAGCGTTGAACCACCCTACATTTTCAACCGTGATTGCCTGAGTAAGATTTGTTTCCAATTGGTCTGTTGTTATATTATTTATTGCATTTATCAACGTCAAAGCCAGAATATCTGTTTTATACTATAAAATCATTCATTGTAAGCTTGGTAAATATTAGCAAGTACTTCCAAAACTATGGCAACAATATTTGAGGAAGCATTTTTCGTTGAGTACCGATTTTAACTAACGAGACGCTTATTAGCTACCTGGGACAGGGTTTCAGACAGAACTAAGTAGGTAATGTCACAAAAAATATAACCGTACAACAATTTAACGTCGAGCACTCCCTCGCAACTCGACCACAAAAACATGAAACGTGCCAAAATAAGGCTGACACAACCGAGAGGATTAACTCTAAGCTAGGTACAGTTACGCTCATGATATTGTCGAATTTTTAAATTATGGTTTTTTGTTTTGTTCGTTGATATAATACAAGGCCTTATACAATAACCACACTGGCCTTCGGTACTCGAGTAAAAAGACTAAATGTGTGCTTACACGGGCAATTTTTCTAAGCAATAATTGCTCGACAACTTTAATGGTTACGTCACAATTTTTAACTATTGTAACTATCTTCGTATCCAATTCGTGTTACCTACCCCATTATTTTATAAGTTCTGAAATAAAATATTTGATTTGATTTGAATGGACCAATCTGGAGTAAACAGTGGCGTGATATGCAGCAATTTAAAGAAAAATGCGGCAGTTGATTTTATATGATATTTATTATATTCCTTCATTATCGCTTCACTAATTATTCCAGATTGATCCAATCCTCATTCGTGTTGCTCAAAAAATTGCCCGTATAACCTTAAGCATCTATAAGCAGCATGGGTGACATCTCATCTCGGGCAAAATGTAACACACAGGTGAAAGTTGTCGTCCTCTTTTTAGAGATCTGCTTGGTGATAAGTCCATCTATTTTTTTAAGTTTTTCCTTTACGGTATAATTCCATCTTGAGGTGTGCCACTGATTATTCTCTATCTTCTATCGTTTTATAAATGACTACCAGAAAACCATTGGATGAAAGGCACTCATGAAATTTAGAAAGGGTACTGGGTGCATGGAAATAAAAAGAATTTGTGAACATACATAACAAAACAAAAATAAATTAGAAACCAATATATAAAACAAACTAGCTGAAGCCCGCGGCTTTGCTCGCGTCAAGGAATTCAAATTTTCATCCCCTATTTTATCCCCTTGGGGGTAGAATTGATCAAAATCCTTTCTTAGCGGATGCCTACGTCATAACATCTACCAGCATGCCAAATTTCAGCCCGATCCGTCCAGTGGTTTGGGCTGTGCGTTGATAGATCACTATGTCAGTCTGTCAGTCACCTTTGAGTTATATATATTTAGATATCTTTCAAATAAATACTAACATTACCTATTCATAATATATAACATACTATAACTACTTAGTACTTAATTAAAATTTAAACTTATTTAAAATAACAAATTATAAAGCTATCAATTAAAAACAACAGGAATGAATTAAACTCTTTTTCCTGAAACGATTTAAAGGTTTTCATCCAAGAGAGGGTAACTTGTTGAAAATTTCGAATTGAGGCTTATACTTTTTCCGACTTGTTCCTAACCGGACATAGATATTGTTAAATTGGTTTAAATCTAATCATTAGGCGGTAAATAGCTTTTCGAGTAAATCTGAAAACCGGATACTTACGTATCCTACTATTATTATAAATAAACGAGAAAGTGTGGATGGATAGATGTTTGTTACTCTTTCACGCTGGAGCGGCTGAACGGGTCTGGACGAAACTTGGCAGAGAGATAGATTATAGTCTGGAATAGCACATAGTTTACTATCCTTTGGGAATACCGGAATTTAAATTTGCGTGGGTAAAACCGCGGGGCGCAACGGGTATTTTATCAGTTTAAATCGTTATTATATTTGTATCATAATCGAACCCACAACTACAACTGAGCTTTGAGGACTATGAAGTCTAATGAAAAGATAAGTTATGTTTAACTAGCGACCCGCCCGCGCGCCCCTGCTTCGCACGGGTGCACACTGCACATATCATGCATGTATTATACATATAAACCTTCCTCTTGAATCACTCTATCTATTAAAAAAACTGCATCAAAATCCGTTGCGTAGTTTTAAAGATTTAAGCATACAAAGGGACAACAGGACATAGGGATTATAGGGACAGATAAAGCGACTTTGTTTTATACTATGTAGTGATAGACATAACAAGTGATATTTATGTAGAATAGAAATGACAAGTGATACGAAAATAACACTGAAAAAAATAATAAAGTATTTCATCTTCAGTACTTTATCTTTCAGAATAAACATATTTAAGTAGGTTAGGTGGGTACTGATTTTGTGTGTCAAGGCTCAATGTAAAACGCACGTAGCTTTATTTGAAAAAATGAAACTCTATTTGAATAGATGGATGAAAGCTTATTCAAGATAATATTTCCAATAAGGAACAAATAAGGCGGGCACGGGTGCACAAATATGTCAAATCATGCTTCTTGCTTCTACGTAATGATTTCCAATTCTTCTTTGACATGTGCAAAACAAGGAACTCCCTATTACATACGGCAAACGTCACATCTGGGTATCAGAGTACGAGACGCTTTGAAGATAAGATTTTTAATAAAAGCACGTGTCAAAAGATCCCATCATATCCTTCCTATTTTCTAGTTTCCTACTAATTTATTATATATATACCTTTAAATGTGAAAGTTGCAATGTTTAGTGTCTGTGTGTCAACCACGCTCGAACCTCTTAACCGTTTACTAATAATACAGTTTACAAACTGAAAAATTTGATTTATAACCTGTATTAGTATTTAAATACCTTTTTATAATCCAAAAAAATTCAGCGTTCATCAACTTGAGGCACACATTGTTTCATGTGCCTGTAATTTCACCGGCAGGTGCTTGGTAGAAAAAGGTACTTTTTTTATTTGGTTTATCTCGATAATATGGGAAAATAATAAAAACAAACTCATGTTTACAAAAGGCTTACTTTTTGCAAACACACTAACAAATCTGTTGAACAAAAACAGGGGCGTGCAAGCGCTAAATAATTTGACAGGAATTATGTTCAGAGCGCGGGTTAAATTTTTTAGGGCGTTTTGGTGTAATGCCAAGTTAGGCCCTCGCCTTGCCGAATTATTCATTTACCTAACCACTAACGGGATACCCTCTCGAAATGCACAGCCAGCAAAACGACTGCCTTCACAGCTCAGGTGCAGAAGGCAGAGTAACTTACTCTGCCTTCTGCACCGTAGGCCGTAGTGGTAATCGCCACTGAGAATAAAAATTTTGTGTGATGAGCATAGAGGTTTGTATGTCGAACGTTTTTAATTAAACAAAGTATGTGTTACTCGCTACCAAAATAGCATAATGCACTGTTGTCATTTTTGTTTACTGTCTTTTTTTCAATCCAAAGTGTTTTTCAAAAGATCTGTAGACCTGTTTTTTTTTATAAAAACAAGCAAAAATTTCGGCAAAATTTCGGGGTCACATATTGGTAATGTGTCAGACCCTAATTCTCGAATAAAGTTTAATAAAAACTGTTTTTCCACGAACTCTGTTTTGCTAGAAAATGGTTTTATGTACTACAAGTTGCGCCCCGCGGTTTCACCCGCGCATTTTTAAATCCCGGTATTCCCACGGGATAAAAGTAACCTATGTGCTATTCCAGACTATAATCTATCTATCTGCCAAGTTTCATCCAGATGCGTTCAGCCGTTTCGGCGTGAAAGAGTAACAAACATCCATCCATCCATCCATACTAACAAACTATCGCGCTTATAGTAGTTGGAAGTGGTAGGGAAGCAGGCTTCGAACTCGTGTAAATCACTTTCAGAACACTAATGTACATGATTGCTTTTATGATTCCCTAACGGTATTACGTGTGATGTTTTCGTCACATGTTTTTCAATTTAGTTATTTATTTGTGTTTAGCCCCGTAAAACGATAATACGTAAGAGAAAATGTGTTTCAATCATCATGGTTCCTGATTTCTTGTGATTGTATAATATTTATAAGATTGAAAACAGGAGGGCAGCCATAAGTATTTACCCTGGAGATTGGTTCGTTTTATGACAAAGACATATCGGAGTCTACTGGAATTCTTTGTGAGATGGCGTCTACATTGGTGGTTATATGTTTTCACCTTTGATTGAGTAAAAGATTCACACGATTCACTGATTTTATGTCAATAAGTTTTTATTACATATTTTTCTGAAGATTGATAAGGTTTCATTGCACAGTTTTATAGCTAACACAAAGTCATTGTTTTCTAGAAAATTATGTACCTACTGATATTTATGCTACTACTATTTATGTTACTACTATCTATATTACTATCTATGTTATTCCATGTTATTTGTTCAAAATAAAACCTTATTATTGCTTCTGGCAAAATGAAATGGAATATTTTGTTCTATTAATATTTTTATGTTTTGGAATTCATAATATTATTAACTTTAGTATTGGATACAGATGTGGTAGATATCCTTAATAATTTACAGATACGCATTATTTAGCTTTAATTGATTCTTTAGTAGATTTTTTCTAGATGAATAAAAAAACATGAAATAAGTATTTCGTTCTTATGATCTAGTGGGTAAATCTGGTAACAAAGTTTAAGGCTGCTATAAGGCCTCTGTCACGAGATGCTTAAAACATCTTCCAAAACGATCAAGGTTTAACCCCTGAAGTATTGGTTCAATCGTCGAAAATAACATGGCTGTAAAAATATTGGTAGGTGCATTTTATCTGGAACCCTAGTGCATTTTTCTTAGCCTTTGAGCAACGAGCGATATCGCAGAGTCACGGTTCAGTCGTTTCGGAAATATCTTGCAGCTTGTGGAGCTTGAATATTATGTAAACGTACGTCAGTACTGTGAAGGGCGCACCAACCAGGTTTCCAGAAAACCCCATTTTCTTACCCTAAGGCCTAGAAAATCATTTAAAATTTGGCCTTTCAGCCTTACCTAACTTTCTCATTATGAAAACATATTAGAGTTTGGCCAGCCCGGTACGCTTTTTAACAGAATTTTATGTTTTTCTAGTGTCAAATAAATAATTTTAATTAAGTAGGTAAGTAGGTACGAGTAATTTTAATTAGGTTGGTACTTTACCTAACTTTGACCGAGGGTACACGTTTATTAAGGTAGATTTTCCAATACAATATCTTTCTTTCTTTTTTATTATAATAAATAAAAAACAAAATAAATAATAGTATAAATTTACTCAGTAAATAAGGCAAAACGTATATCGCGTTTCGTGAGAACTTCTTAGCTTCAAATTTACTTTGGCTCACACACATCTGAAAAGCTTAGATTATAGACTATAGAACATATGCTAGATACGTTGCTTTTAGTCTCAGTATTATACAAATTGCAAATTAAACGAATAAACTGACAAACTTAGCAGCTCAAGTTTCTGCGCTACTTGCCGTGGGTGTGATTCTCGCGAACAAACATTTGTTAGGTAGTGATGTTAAGGCACTGACACGCGTAGTTATTTTTTGGGAAACAGCATGCTCGTTTCGAGCCTTGCACAATAAAAGAACGTGTGAACAGGTCGTGCTAGTAAATAAGCATGCTTAATTTGGTCGTACATCGGTTCATTTTTGAGCATGCTCAAAATAAGCATGCTTATTTTGAGCATGTGTGTCAGCACCAAGTATTGGTTGTCGTTATATGAACACGAAGTTCATACAAAACAAATCTAGTTTTATAGTCTCAGTCCCACGTTATTGATTGCATAAGAGATCCAGTGTTCGCGGGAGGAATGATTGGTGTTTGCGCGGAAATGCAGTGGTTCTCTGGCTTCTTGCCACACGTAAGACTCAGGGGATATTAAGTGCTAAGATAAGGAGTCTTGACAAAATGGCTCTGATCTATATGCGCTGACAACAATCTCCATTTGTGTCATTTATGTTATAAAGTTTTATTTAACGCTTCTGGCTGCTTTACTTTCCATTCTTAATAGTACCCACCAGACTGGACTTCTTGACAACCGTTCTTGTTAGGACCTCAATGTTTGTGACCTCACGCCTCCAATGGCGGCTGCAAGTGTGAGTTTACCGTCACAAACATTGCGAGTTACCATCTACTTAAGGTGAAGACAAGAGCTAATGTGACTCTCGCTCATTTTTACTTGTTGAAGGATATAAAATCACTGAAACCATTTTCGAAAGATCGCAAACTACCATTTTGTGTGCAATTTAATAACATTGCGCACAGTTTAATAAAATTTTCAGTTTGATCGATACAAGTTTACCTACTTAAATGTTTACTTTTCAAGTATTTGTACTTAAGCAAACTTTTGAGTAAGAAAACTTGCATCGATCAAAATGAAATTTTCACGAAACTGTGTGCAAATAAAATGGTTGTTTGCGATTTTTCAAAATTGGGTTTAGTGATTTTATATCTTTCAAAGTGTCGAATCGTGCGAGCGAAAGATACATTAAGTGTTGTCAATGCCTCAACATCTTGTCCCATCAGCTACTAATTAAAAAAAATGCAGCATTGAAAGAATGTGTTTTTGTTACAGTGTGACCAACATATTCCTGGTGAACCTGTCGGTGGCTGACCTGCTGGTGACGCTGTTCTGCATGCCGGTGCAGATCGCCAAGTCGGTGACGCTGCTGTGGTACTTCGGGGAAGTCATGTGCAAGACTGTCAACTTTCTGCAAGGTTGGTGGTACTTTGCGGAAGTCATGTGATATACTTTCAACTCTCTGCAAGATTTGTGGTATTTCGGGGAAGTCATGTGAAATACTTTTAACGCTTTGCAAAGTTTGTGGTATTTCGGGGAAGTCATGTGAAACACTTTTAACGCTTTGCAAGGTTTGTGGTATTTCGGGGAAGTCATGTGAAATAGTGTCAACTTTCTGGTATTATCCTTCCCAATAACGTAAAAAAGAACGGAAGGAATCAAGCCGTAAGACCGGACTAAAGGCAGGAAAATTATGATGATTACAGTTCTAATGCCGTTTTGACTTTCTGATACTGATACCTGTTACATATTCAAGGACTGTGTTTATTGGTATGTTAGTGCAGTTTACTGCAGCACTAAAATACATAGTGGTTGTAAAACGTCCCTATAGTATGCAATACCGTCATGGGGTACTAAAACCACACCGTAAATGGAGAAATTGAATGCTTTTCTGTGGAGTTTATTGAATTTAGATTCTGGAAGGTGATGGATTATTATGTTGGATTATTATTTGTTATGTTCTGTTATTGTGTTGGTGAATTTTCTAGAGCAGCGGCGCGGTAGTCTAGTGGAAGGGCTCAGTAAGGTAGGTCGTAAGTTTGAATCTCGTGGGGCGCCAGTGGATTATTGATTACAAAAATAATTTACACACAATATTTAAATAATACCGGTTCTTCGATGGCAAGGCCTCAATCTTCCTGGAAATGTAGGGAACGCCTAGGTCCAGCAATGCTTCATTAGGCTCATGATGATGATGATGATGATGAAGAGTAGATTAAACTTCATAAGTTCATAAAAAATCTATCAAAGAAGAGTAAATCCATACAATTGGTTATAAAGATTCTCAGCAGCATTTTATAGATATTGTAATGACGCAAACATTCACGACAGACTGAAATTTATTTATTTTATTTTTATTTATTAAACATCTTGTGTTACAGACTTACAAATAGGTAGGTGCTTAAATTATTATGTAAATGTAGATAAGTATGAACTAGGCTTAATTAATAGGACACTTAAGTAGGTAGCTAAAATTATGATATTATAGTAAGAAGGTAGTAGTATTAGTAAACATAAATTATTATTGTGTCAGTAGTTTGTTTATTCTGTACAAATGTAGGTAAGCCTGTAAACAAAGTCGCTGGTCAATCAAGTCTCACCCTCCGTACTAGTTTACACTGTATGACGGTAGGATGTTATTGCTCTTCCAAACTGGGCTCTGTGCTAGCAAAATACAGTCTAGAATGGTGTAAAGATCACAAAATCTTTGTAGCAAGAATAGTGTTGTACACGTGTGAATGTTGTTCGAAGTTTACTGTATTGAGAAAGAATAATATTTAAGAGTATTTACACTTTCTTAAACATACATTTTAGCGCATAAATTGTTTTGTTTAAATGTAAATTTAGAAAAATCTTACTGTGTAGGTTTTTTTTTTTTTTTTTTTTTTTTCTTAAATATATATATACAATTATAAGTAAGTATAATTGTATATATATTAGTATATAAAATTTAATAGTAGGTATAGATATGAATTTAGTTTTACATGTATATATTATATATAATTTGTAGTAGGTATAGATAGCTTAAGCTTTTTATGAATCCGGATGTTTTATTTCAGGTATATGTATACAATAAGTAGGTATTTTATGATACAATAGCTAGAAGCTTTTCTGTATCATTGTAATTTAAAAGTTTCAGATAGCTATTTACCTTTCGCTTACATGTATATGTTGTTGTATTTGCAATATCTATACATTTATTGATTTTGTTGTAAACGAAAGGTCCCAAGCAAAATGAAAACTTATGAGAGAACATTGTTCTGCATTTCGGTATAGTGTAAATAATATCAGATCGTCTTTTTTGATTTCTATTTGAGTTACTAGGTTGTTTATGTTGATATGCGATTAAGGTTGATAAAAATAGCTGCCGAACTGTCAGGATTTTGCTATCTTGGTACAGAGTCATGGTTGGGTACATATATGGTTTGTAAAGCATTACTTTTATTACTGCTCTTTGAGCACGTTCCAACTCCAACATACGACTCTTGCCGGTTCCACCCCACGCAATTATTCCATAGTTAATAATTGATTGACATAAACTATAATATACGCTCTTTATAATATTTTCGTCACCTATATGTCGTAGGTTTTTAAACACATAGATTAATTTACGAGTGCGTCCTGTCATTGTTCTAATTTAATTAAAACCTACAAACCTATTTTCATCTGCAAATTGTGGTCTATCTTCAATAACTTATATTTTTCAAATCCTGAGTAAATTTCAGACTACAGCGAATAATTGGACATTTAATCCTAAGAGAATATAAACCTATCACCGACAAGCATCTTTGAACAGCTCGCCTCAGGCTGTGAGCTGTTAATTATTCTGTGCCAGGAAGGTCTACGCAGTCTACTATTCTTCAGGTAGGATTTTTCTACGTGAAAACGGCACAAATAATAAAAGGAATAAAAAAAAATGCTTCATGACTTTGATCCCCAGGCACGGTAGATATGCCCTCCAATTTCACAGTACCAAGTACAACTCCATATTGTATGAGGATGTCTAAGAGGGGTAGTCAGAGGTACGACCAAATATTACATTTGGCAAAAACCCACATTTTTCAGTAGTTGGTATTTCATACGTAACAGGTTGCAAGCTCATCGCCGCTTAATACAATATTAATCAGGATTTTCCAAAATGACTTAATTTTATAGGTTCACTAGCTGGTACCCGCGACTTCGTCTGCGTACTTTTAATCTCTTCATCTCTTTTTTTCGCAATAAAATGTAGCCTATATTCTTTCTCAGGGTCTAAAGATTATCTGTGCCAAATTTCATCAAAATCGGTTGAGAGGTTTAAGCGGGAAAGCGTAACAGACAGACAGACAGACAGAGGTTACTTTCGCATTTATAATATTAGTTGGGATAGTTGGGATTGCACCGATTAGCCTTCCTCAGTACAATTTTTCTCCTTCTGAACACAAGAAAATATTCTATTTGGCTGATCAAACTGACCGCTACTTAGAGGCCGAAGTAAAGCTTAGGGACTAAAGTTCAAGGCTTCCCGGCCAATCCACGCATTGATCGAGGAGCTCTCCAGTGATTGGACGGGGAAGATTCGGTTTCCCTTGAAGGATGTAATTATTGCCTAAATGATAAGCAGATAAGTTTAAACTTTATTGTATACTCCGAAGTTTCACTTTTGTAGAGAAAGAGAGACGTCCAGGGAATTAGTACCACCGACTTTTTTTTTGCCTGAGAGCTCACATTACTCACATTGGTGTGATCCGGATTATTTTGATTCATTTGATATCGGAATCATTAGGAACGTCATTTTATGAATTTCTATCAATTCGATTCGATCCCGATTCTTATTTAACTGTGAAGCAAGATATAGTTAGGAAACCACTTAGTATTTGAGCAGCGGCGATGGGCTTGCAACCCGCCACGCATAAAATAACTATGTAATTAAATATCTGAATGTATCTCTGACTAACTCCTTAGACATCCTCAAAGAATATCGAGTTCGTACATGGTACTAAGAGGTATGTAAACCGTGCCTAGAAATCAAAATCGTGAAGCTGTTTCCGTTTAGTTACGGTTCTCCGGTCTTAATACTACTAGTAAATCTACCCACAAACACGGCCATCTCCATAAACCAATTTAACTATCCAATAATGTGAAGTATCCCAGCTTTTAAAACTAACTTTAGCTTTATGGGTTTTTCCTAATAATGAGTTAGGTGAAGCTGTAAATTGCTGTCTGTACCGAGTGTGAGCTGTCGGAAGCTAAACGGGTTTAACCGTAAATAATGGTTTAAACGGATTGCTTAAAATTAGGATAGGGTTCGCTTAAATTGTGACGTCATCTCTGATTAAATAGGATTCAACGAGGGTCATTTGATGGAGGGGCAATTTATTTTTTGTCTGGCAAAAGCACGTGTGTGGTAGCTTAACAGATAAATGCGTCCTACACAGTGTTACCTACCTAGTAGGGTAGATATCGTCTGAGATCTCACCATTAATGAATCATTTCAATATTGTTCATTGCTATATTAGCCCCCGGTTTCTGAAAGCTCGATCAAGACTAATCAGCTTTCAAGTCACTTGCTATTTCAGCTTTTACTTCAAATTGAATAGAGATATCGAATGACTTGACAGCCGATTAGTGTTGTGTTGATCAAGCTTTCAGAAACTGGGGGTAAGTGTTATTTTTAAGTTTAAATGGATCTTTGACATCTGAAAAAATATTTTTTTTAATTACATATAGGCAAAACGTTTAACCGCAATCTCACCTGATGTTAAGTGATGATGCGGTCGACGATGTGGCACGTTTACCTAGGAAAAACCTGTTCACTTTTCTCTTGAAAGCATCCAAATTATAGGTGTTCAGAAAAACGGACGCCGGCAAGGAGTTCCATTCTTTGGCCGTACGCATTAAAAAAGTTGAAGCAAAGCGTTTGGTGCGGGCAGTAATGGGCATGACTTGTAAACTGTTTTTACCAATAAAAAATCTGTATCTGTAATTACCAGACGTGCGGAGACGACGCATCCGCTCTTGGTTGACATACCCACTGCCCGCACAAAGCGCTTTGCTTCCACTTTTATTATGCGGACTGCCAAAGAGTGGAACTCCCTGCCGGCGTCTGTTTTTCCAGATGCCTATAATTTGGATGTCTTCAAGAGACGAGTGAATAGGTATCTTCTAGGTAAGCGTGTTACACCGTAGGCCGTATCGTCACTTACCATCAGGTGAGATAGCGGTCAAACGTTTTACCTATAATATGTAAAAAAAATATTGCAGATTGTGAGTAGCTTAGTGCGGCTCAGTACTGTTTGCGGCCATCAGTGCAGATGGTCGCTACACCATTTAAAGGCTTCATTTCCAATCGGCAGTTGGCTTATCTACCCAGTAGTTCGTTATATCTTGGCTGAATTCCAGGAAACCTAGAGCTGGTTACTCTCTGGACGAGATATTTTAAGAAAGGAACGGTATGCAGCCATTTTAATAATTGTGACATGTTTGTGAATGATGACAAATTATTTTGCCCCCATTGAATAACAAAATCAATGGGGGCAAAATAATTTGTTGGAGATCTTTGCCTTGCAGGATGTAAGTAAAATAAAACTTAAATATACTTTTTCTCTTCCTTTCACAGAGAGCTCTACTACTCATAATGTATGTATGTTACTCAATAATGGCTGAACAGATCTGGATGAAATCTGGCAGAGACAGATTATTGTCTGGAATAGCACTAAGCTTTTTATCCCGTGAGAATACCGTTGCTTTGATGTTACGCTTCGACCTGATAATGCCGAGTAAATGTTTTAATTTGTTCTGCAGTTTGAGAGTTCAATGCACATTATTAATATTAAAAATATTTAATTTCAAAAAAAGGTTAAACAGTGGGGTAATCACTACATAGTATAAAACAAAGTCACTTTTTCTGTCCCTATGTCCCCATGTCCCTTTGTATGCTTAAATATTTAAAACTTCACAACGGATTTTGATGCGGTTTTTTTAATAGATAGAGTGATTCAAGAGGAAGGTTTATATGTATAATACATGCATGATATGTGCACTCGCGAAGCAGGGGGGCGCGGGCGGGTCGCTAGTAGGTAATAAAGTAGGTAACTTGGACCTATACCTTGACCTGTAACTTGGACCGTTTTATATAGACAAATAAAAAAACCGTTTCCTCGGCTTGGCCGAAAGCACGTGCAGGTTTATCCACTCATTTCCATATACCCTGTATATTTACCTTTATCCACTAAAAATATCCACCAATGTTTATTAAAAAAAAGGTTGCAGTGCAGAAGTTATAGCTGCAAATCAACTGAGTCGGCCCAGTCGATAACGAGACGGCGTTCGAGAAAATAGGGTCGAAGCCAACTCGTATGCAGAGCATGCTTAAATGTAAAGTTTGGATGTTCAAGCTTCGCTGAACAATAAACATGGCTTAGTTAGTTCTGTTCAACAATCTGTTTTTAAACTTTGACAACAAGCTCCATGCTGTGAAGATGACTTGAGCTTATAGGCTTTGGTCGCGTGGAAATGGCACCTAGATTCATCAAGTTTTAAGACGTTTCAATACGATCCTTATGATTCAACTGTTTAAATACCTTTTGTCTTTAACTTTGAGCTATGAAGCTCGCGGCTTAGCTAAAAGTTAAGCAACTCTAGCGGGATGGAGGTTTGCTATTAGCTGGTAGCATTTTCATCGGAGTAAGTGCATGGGTGGGAAGGGCTTAGTCGTTAAGGTACCCGTTAAAGTAGGGACCACACCGCTAGCTTACACATTTCAAAATTTATAATCTATAACTATAAGAATCAAAGTCCTGACTGACTGACTGACATATAGACAACGCACAGCCTAAACCACTGGTCGTAGAGACATGAAATTTGAGGAGTACATAGTTCTTACAGCGTAGATGTGTACTTAGAAGGGATTTTTCGAAATTCAACCCCTAAGGGTGTAAAAAGGGTTGAAAACTTTTGTATGAAAAATCGTATTCTTTCAACCTAGGAACTTGAAACTTAGAGGACATATACCCCAAAGTCAATAATTAAGTTTGTCATTTTTAGTTTTTAAGAACTACCCCCAATAAGGGTGCAAAGGGGTGTTGTAGTTTGTATGGGAGTTTTTTAACGAGTGGTTGAATTGATTTTAAACTTGGAGTAAATATACTTCGAAATAAATAATTAAGAACGACATTTTTAGTTTTTGTAAACTACCCTTAATAAGGGTGCAAAGGGATGTCAAAGTTTGTACGAGAATTTTGTTACGCGTAGCGCGATTGACTTGAAACTAAATTTAGATAAATAACAAAAAAATATACTAAATTAGGGTTTTATCTCGGGTGGAATGCGCGAGTGGCATCAAAGGCGCAGCGGTGGTGGGCGAAGCGCGGGGCGGGGTCCTTAGCGGGCCTAGCTGGGACTTGGACCGCTGTATCTAAGTACTTAGGCGATAAAGTACTAAACTACGCGGGTGAAACCGCGGGGCGCAGCTAGTGATATTATAATAATGAACTTATTTATGAAATTGCAATTAACTTTGTCTCTCTCAACAAGTTTTTCTGCTAAATAATTGTTCAAATGCTAGTTGAGCAAATTATTTAGCAGAAAAACTTCAAAAATTCTAAAATTTCCAACTCAAAATTTTACGCACGAGAACTTTTACTTTAAAATTTTAAGTTGAAAATTTTGTTTCGATAAAAAATTTTGTGCTGAACTGTGTGCGATGTGATTACATACAAGTAATATGTTTGCAATTCTTTTTATAATTTGATTTTATATTGAAATGTGCGAGAGAGATGTACTTTACAGCGTTGCATGTTAACACCACTTGCAGTCTAAAAATAATGACCAAGCCACGAGCGCTTCACATAATTAATTCGCGAAATGCATAATTAGTTCATCGTATAAATGGGTATTAGTTTATTGCAGTAAAACTGTCAAATTACATTTTATTTACATCAGGCAAAATCAGCTTTATAATGCAATTTTAACAGGGTTAAAATTATTACAAGGAAAAAAAATGTATGTGAATTCCAATAATTCTGTTTTAATACAAGGTCACGTTCCACACACACTTTCCTAAAGACTCATTGATCTTAAAAGCTTTTCGAGATCAGCAATGCTTCGGTACGTCTCTTGTACGTTACCTCACGTAGGTATAAATCTCAAGAAGTTTTCCAATTTCAGTAAAATCTTCGCTAAATTCTTCATTTAACGCAAGCCAAATACTTTTGAGCAGGTACTTCAATTGTACTGCGTTTATTTATAGATCGAATGAATGTATCTTTTGAATTCTTTTTGTAAAATTATCAAATTTAATAAAAGCCTTTCTTCAAATTTTTAAAAGTATAAAATTTACTTGATGAATCTAATTTTTCTATTCACAAGTCTGGTAAATGGACAAGCCTTAATTTAATTGTTCCTAACCAATATAAATAGAAACTTTGGTATAATTTGCTGAGTAGTTAGTTGATAAAAAAAAAAATTATCTTTCACTATTGTAATACGATAATATAAGCAAAATTGGCAGTTTAAAAGTAGAAGTACTACATACACTTAAAGTAAAGAAGTCGGACGGTAATGTTTGTATGCCTCGGGTTGATGGACAAGGCAGTGCGTCGTAGGGTTTCTATCGTGCGTGACTTACGAGGCAATGTTTTGTGATGGTTAACTCTCACCAGGAGGGCCATCTGCTTAAAATAATAAAAAATAAAACACTTACAAATACATTTTTATATAAATCATGATCAATCCTCTAATAGTCAAGGTACCTGGACCATTTTCTTGGAAAATCTTCTCCAAGTCTTTTGAAGTATTCCATCTAACGCTTCCTACCAGAGCGTTTATAAATATTTAGTGAACTTAACATTAAAAGTAACGTACAAAGGCGAACTGAACCCTGTAAAGAGTTCTCGAGCAAACCTTGAGGGATAGAGAAAAGAGTAATTTGGGACTGCCCTTGATCATACATTATTTAGCACTCTACACTACTGGCAGTCGTCAGCTTCGCTCGCCTTAAGCAGAGATTAGTACTTACATTTTTAATTTTTTTTTCTTCTAGGTGCTTTTATATTTTATACCCCGTTCCTGAACATTTATTGGAATAAAAAGTATCAATAATTATAATATAACGGATTACAAAGTATGCATATTCTAAGTTTCAACTAAATCAGTCCTGACATCAAAATATCATGTTATTTTTCATGTTGACCAAACATGTTTGATAATTAATAATTAGTAGCTGTTTACGGTTGCAAAATTTCTTGGAAACCTGCTATATATTTTCTAGCTAGGATCGCTTAAAAGGTGCTTCATAGGAATAAAATTAATTCTGGAGAAATGAAACTAATTACGGAAGCACAGACTTTGTAATAGTAGGTACTGTCTGGTTCTGACGACCGTATTCATAATCAACACTGCTTATCTTTATATTTAGATGACTAGTAAGCGAGCAGCGATTTTTTTATATTTATATAAAAGTAAATAAGAACGTTTCTTTGAATTTTGTAAAATGTGCAAAATACATTATAAAACAGTTGAGCTATCTGGAGATCGTTGCAAATGATCTAGAGACACCTCAACGGATCCAAATCAATTTTATTGTTATTGCCACGCTGAATGTTAATGTATATCCCTTATTACACACAATATATATTTATTTCCGTTTCGGTATTTGTTTGTTTTAATAGGTATTATGTTATTTTTGTGTAAAAGTACTACCTCCGGTTTCTGAAAGCTCGATCAGCACTAATCGGCTGTCAAATGACTTGCTATTTCAGCTTTTACCTTAAATTAGATAGAAAAAAAGAGCTTTCAGAAAGCGGGGGTTAGATTCTATTTTTGAGCAGCAGTGAGGGCTGTCTTATTCACATAGCTTCATTTATTTATAGATAGATAGATAACTCTTTATTGATTATCACAACAAAATAAAGATAACATTTTAACTTAAAAACTCAAAATTGTAATAATTAAATTTATTTTTATTTATATATCAGGGGTTGCAGTAGCGTCCAGCGTGTTCACAATAACAGCGATGTCGGTGGACCGGTACCTCGCTATCACGCAGTCGCTGCGCCAGCCCTGGATGCCGTCGCGTCGCGGCGCCTGCAGCCTCCTGGCCGCGCTGTGGCTGGTAGCTCTCGCCATCTTCGCGCCGCTGCTGGCCGTGGCGGCGGTCGAGAGGGAAGTGGTGCCGCTGCTGTCCAGGTCGAGGAATAGCTCGGTGAGTGCTGTGAATAGCGCCATCTGTTGAGCTGTTTCTTGAAATAATTGGTAATTAAATAAAATAAATAAATAATGCTGGACAATCCACACAGCATCATCTAGCCCCAAAGTAAGCTAATCAAAGCTTGTGTTATGGGTAACTGATATATTTAATACATTATATACTTACATAGATAGGTATTTTTTGTTATACATAAACACCCAGACCAACGGAACAAATTTCTGCAGATCGTACACAAATTTGTTCCGAATTGTGAACAGCGCCATCCGTTGAGATGTTTGTTACTTTTAAATGAAAACCACTGAAAACCAGCGCTGTATGGACTCGAGTTCATACAGCAAATGCTGAGTGTAAACTTTTTTTCATCAAACAAATAGTTTTTTAGATAAAAATAGCTGATGGAACAAGTTGATGGTCCACCTGATGTTAAGTGGTAACCATCACCTATAACTAAGCATCAGGATGCTTCATCATCATCATCGCCATCAGCGTCATCGCCATCAGCCTCTAGACCGTCGATTTCTAGAAGTAACGATGATAAACCCTCTATGTAGCGAACTTCAAAATAAACATAATTATGTATTTGGTTCATCGGGTAGGGGTCAGTTGTCGGTTGTCATTCGAATATCAAACCATTACTGACAATGCATTGTATTATCAAATGCATCAACGTTGTGGAGTTAACTATATGTATATATTAGAGGCTGACCGAGTCCATGTAAAAAAGCTTAACTTATCGTCGTTTTATCAAAGATCCCCTCAGTACAGAATAGATCTATTGTGTCCGAAATCCCATTATTTGATTCCTTTGCTAAAGTTGGGTTCAAACGAAATTAATCGGTCAAACTGTTAGTTTTGATCTGCAAATTCTAAGGGTTCATCACTTTGATAAAGCTGTTTTAAGTTTTATAGTTTAATAGCTGTTTTTGCTTTCAGTGGCTGAGTACTTGTCTCATATATTATTAAAACTCCAATTTATTATTTGTGAAAAAAAACTGGCTCAAGAATCTACGGTACACAATTTTTCCTCTTGATAATAAAATAAAAGATAATGAGCGAGCGCTGTGTTGCAAACGTTCTTTATTAAAATACTAGCGACCCGCCGCGGCGCCGCCTAGCCTGCGCGTCCCTGCTTCGCACGGGTGCACATTGTTTTTCTACTAGGTATATCATGCATGTAATAAACATATAAACCTTCCTCTTGAATCACTCTATACTATGTAGTGAAGAGTAATAGTAGAGCTCTTTGTGAAGCTCGTCCGGGGAAGTACCTACCACCACGTCTATTTCTACCGCCAAGCAGCAACGCTGTGTGTTGGTTTGAAGAGTGTTTACTCTTCAAACCAAAACAAAGCAGAAAGGTCCTGGTGGTAGTACTTCCCCAGACCAGGCCTTCTCTTATAGTGGTATCTGGTATCTGGGTCTGGGTCTCTCGTACTGTCCGTTTTTCACGTTCACTTCTCCCCCATACCCATAGGCTGTGGAATGAGTTACATTCAGAGGTTTTCCCGCTAAGATTCAACATGAAAACCTTAAAAAAAAGTTAATAAAGTCCTTCAGGGTAGGCAACACACTGACAACCCGGGGGGGTTGTGTTGTTGATGTCCATGGGCGACGGTGACCGCTTACCATCAGGTAGGCCGTTAGCCCGTTTGTCTATCTTTAACATAAAAAAACTCTTGTTTCTTGTGATTCAACTGAATAAATGCCTTTTGACGTAGACCTTATATATTTTTACTGTGCTTATCTTATTATGTATATAAAACACATTTTCACTTTTACTTTTTTACTTTACTTTTAATAAACCTAAATCTAAATGGCGGGAGGCAATAGTGCTTGAAAATTTAAACAATTTTCCCCTTTCCGATTTAAATGAACCAATCTCCTCCTTAACCCTTCTCATCTTCAACTTTGTAAATCTCAACCCCATCGTATCTAGCCTTGACGCCCATCTAAGTTTAAGTCTGAAATTCTGTCTGAAGTTTAAGTGGGTAATCAAAAATGTTAATTGTTACACGATACACACGATTGGAGAATATGGAAAATCCGATTCATGTTTACCCAGATGTTATAGTAATAATGTTAGAGTTACTACTCTTACATTAACAACTTAAGCTCAGTCGGCTTTTTTTACAGAATTCAGCCTTGTAAGGTCTTAGAAAAAAAAACAATAAGACATAAATTTACCTCGAAAGCAAAGGGAAAATGTTTCATACTTCATAAACTGTTATAAGTTTTTCGCTCTCATTTTATAAGGTTTTATGCTTTACGTGGATTTTTATTAAAATTCGCGTCGCGTCGGTCTGTCTATAAGAAAAATATCTTTATTTGACCCAAAATACAAACGAGTAAAGAAAAAGTAAAAGTTACGTACTGAGTTCTACATTTAAGTTTGTTTTAACATACAATTTTTTTATAAGGCCCAGTGGAATATATTGTTATTTTTTGGAACCTTGTCGAGGCGCACTGAAAATCCTTTCGCCACACTGTTTCAAAAGAAAGTGTCACGACAAGGTGAAGCGTTGGATTTGGCCGTACCGTGCCGCAGTGTTGCCGCACCGCTCTTTGTGTGTCCCATAGCCAGGTGTTCTTGAGACAGACGGATCAGGTCGTTTCGTCAGATGAATGTGATCGCTCGGAAGTAATGACAACTCGAAGGCGAACATTTCTATTTAATGCTTTATTCAAATAAAGGTCAAGTAGGCTCTTGTTCAGATTGTCAAACGAATTCTTATTTAGATGGAAAGATAACTCATTATTGTACACAAGAAACATCATAAATCTGGGCGTCACTTAAAAATATAAAAGGCGGCCTCATCGTTGTATTATTTCTTCCATACAACTCTAAGGTGTATGGTAAAGTAAGCTGTAGGTTAACGGCAGTAAAGTTACGTCCATCTTAAAATACCTCTTCATTTTTAGACGGTTTCATTTGTTCACGATCGAATTTGATCTCACGACGATGGAATCGAAACATTTATACGGATTTTAAGTAATCATCTGCGATCGATAAAAGGCTAATATACGTCGTAGTGTTTTGGTTGGACGCGATATGTTTATATTTTTCCAGAGCTCTGGGGAAATACTAGAAAGTGGTAATGCGGTCACGTGATGCTTGCGCTATACTCGTGCTATTGACAACTTCTACGGATTGAAATAGGATTGATATTGGTTTTATTATTTTGAATTTTATTAGTGTTGTTTGTTAAATATGTGTTTTTTGGTTACAAAGTTATAATTTTTTTTAGCAGGTAATTTTGATCTCAATATTTTAATAGTTTTAGTTTAACTTAGTTTTAACTTAACTTAACTTAGTTTTAGCATAACGCACTAGACGCGGTCTGTGATGCTATACTGTTATTAATAATTTGAATTTGAGGTGAATAATTACTGTTATTAATAATTTGAGGTGAATAATTATTTTCATAGTTGCTAATGAGAGCGACTTTGATATCCATCAAAGCGTTTTTTCAATACAAGTCACGCGCCAAAAGATCGTGCCCTAAGCACTGCTCAGTGTCTATAAAGTCGAGGTGTAAAGATGTTAAGCCTCAATTTGTGCCTGAATTTCAAAGTAAAGTAAGCACTAAAGGCTACAGCCGCGCCAAAGCCGTCAGTGGCATTCAACTTGGTGTAAGTAAGCCTTTAAATTGTTAGGGACCAGTAATGGTCCGAGCTAGTATAAAGTTAATTTACTGCAGTACGTTTTCAGCATTGCTTATGGGTTATGATGAAGGGCTATACGACGGTAGCATATTTTATGTGTCATTGAATCTGTCAAAGGGAGAGTTCAAGAATAACTGAAAAAACCTTTTCTAAGCTTTAAAACCTGTTCTTTTCGGCTTTGGTTGCGTGAAACTGGGACCTAGACCTCACCTAGTTTTAAGACGTTTCAAAGTGATCCTTGCGTTTTATTGAATAAATATATTTTGACTTTGACTTTGAATTTGAATCCCTGGACACATTCTTCAAACTCGAAACGTTGAACATGTGGATTATGTAAAACTTTTTCATTATCCTACTTGCTAATGAAACAAGCAGATGGTTCACCTGATGTTAAGTGGTAACCATCTCCTATATCAAAGCATTGCCTCACAAGCCGCGATAGTGATCTACACTCTGCCCTGCTACTTGAGGCATGCATGTTAGGCCTCATGTGCCTGCAATCATAACCTTCCATCTGAAACTCAGCAGCGCTTTTTGGCGGCATGAATAGAGGGATGTGCCTATTAAAAATATATGCTTAATGGGTATGCCTATGTTTATGTCAAAATTTGGAAGCAACATAAGTAAGAAGTTTACACACACGTTCAAGTTTATTACCATCACGTGACATTCGATACAACACGTTTCAGAGTAGAATATATCTGTGGTTCAGAACTTCTGTCTGTGACATCTTTGATAGGCTCACTAACTTGAACTCAGTTCTATAACTAGGTGATCTTGATCAAAACTACCCACAAGCAAGCTACTTTCCGGCGGATGTTTTACCCTCGTACTACAAAACGGTGTCTAACTTTTAGCGCCGTCTCTGTTTGCAATTACGCATTGGTAAGAGATGGCAACAGTTTAGGAATAGATTATCGTTTGACTATTTTTTTGTAGTAAACCCCTAAAAGCTTAAAGTTTAGAGGCCTGTTTTAGAGTAGGTATTAGAAGGCTTAGTAACTCTTTAGACCTGTCAAATCGTCAAAATCTTAAAGCGACTGTAACTTGTCATGTTTTGCAAAGAATATTATTATACTTACAAAATATTATGCCCTTAATGTCCTACTGCTGGACAAATGCCTCTTCGTATTCTCTCCGCTCCTTTTATGCTTGTCGTGTCACTAATTCTTTCGAAAGAGTGTGGCGAAAGAATTTTAAGTGCGCCTTAAAGAGGCTCATTTTGAGTACTTGTCACATGTTAAAGAACTTTTCTAACCCTGAACTCTGTGTGGTCTTGCGTGTGGTGGCATCATGCTAGTTTTTTCTTGGTCAGCCGCGGTTAGAAACAGAAAAAAAAAAACAGAAACAGCTTCACGACTTTGTTCCCCAGGCACGGTAGATATCCCTTCAGATCTCTCAGTACCAAGTACTAACTCAAGATTCTTTGGGGATGTCTTAGGAGGTAGTCAGAGGTACGTCCAAACATTACATTTGGCACATACCCACATTTTGCAGTAGTTATTCCATACGTAACAGGTTGCAAGCCCATCGCCGCTGTTAGAATACTAACTGGTTTCCTCACGATGTTTTCCTTCACCGGTTAGACATAGACAATCATTCTTTCCCACAAAAACACGTAACCTAAACAATCAGGCTAAAAATGCAGGTTAGACGCCTAGGCGTCGATTGTAGTTTATATCAAAATGTAGCTCCCGTGGACACGAACAGAGACGAAAACAATTATCAGTATCGAGTGCGGTTAAAGGGGTGTAGTGGGTTGTCAGCGTGTCATTCTACCAGTCGGCCTTCACGGGCGGTAGAATGATAGTTAAAACCGTTGACAGCCTACAAACTCTCACCAGTGGCTCCAAGTAGCTGTCCTGCATGCAGCGGCCACACCCCGGTAACCACGTCGACTCGTGGGCTAAACCTGGTGAGGGGGACTTACAGTGTTCTGACACTTAAGTCTGGCGATAGCTCCCCACAAAGTGCACAAAGTCTGCCTCGGCCATTTGGCAATCCACCTTCGGTGGCGAGATAGCAAAACAAGTATTCCCAAGGAGGGTTGACGTCAGGCAGGCGGCCGGTTGTAAAAATTTAAGCCAAACCCCCCCTAACAACATGGTTATACAATTGAATGGATATAGTGATAATGCTAGGGCGTACCCCCCAGGCGACGCGCAGGGGCAGCACCCGGCACCTGTGGGAAATGGATTAGGGTTGTTGCATCAGGGACGGGTGCAACGTAAGACGCGAGTCCAGGATGTAAGATTGCGGATTGGAAGTTGGAATGTTGGGACGATGACTGGAAGAGGACGAGAGTTAGCAGATGTTTTAGAAAGACGAAGGATAAATGTAGCTTGTTTGCAAGAAACGAAATGGAAAGGTACGAAAGCGAGAGAGATTGGAGAAGGATTCAAATTTTACTATTGTGGAAGTGATGGCAAGAGGAATGGCGTGGGAGTTGTGTTGGATAGTGAATTGAAAAAGTGTGTGACGGATGTTAAGAGGATGAATGATAGATTGATAGTTGTAAGGGTAATGCTAGGAGATTCTGTTTTAAACATAATAAGTGTGTATGCACCGCAGACTGGCTGTGATGATGCTGTGAAAGAGAAATTTTGGGAGGATTTTGATGCGGTGATGATGGATATTCCACAGAGTGAAGATATTTATATAGGAGGTGATTTTAATGGACACGTGGGAAGAATGAATGGAGGGTATGAAAGAGTGCATGGAGGATGGGGTTTTGGAAATCGCAACCCAGATGGAGAAGCCTTACTACAGGCTGCGTCTGCATTTGATCTTGCAGTGGCTAACACTTACTTTAAAAAACGTGACCAACACCTTATCACGTACCAAAGTGGGAATCACACCACCCAAATTGACTACTTCCTTCTTAGAAGAAGTAACGTAAGGGCAATTAAAGATTGCAAAGTAGTCCCGGGTGAGGCCTTAGTTTCTCAACACCGCTTGCTCATTTTAGAAATGAAAATCAAGGTTAAACCAGCGCAGAGGAAACCAAAACCCCCACCCAAAATAAAATGGCACTTGATTGAGACGGATGAGTATGCTAAGGAATTTCAAAAGCGTGTGGTAGATAAGATGACTGATATGAAGGATATGGAAGAGATGTCAGTGAATGAATGTTGGAATGAAATGGCGGTCTGTATAAGAAGTGTGGCGAAGAATGTTTTCGGAGAAACGAAAGGGAAAGGTAAAATAGACAAAGATACTTGGTGGTGGAACGAAGAAGTCCAAAAGATTTTGAAAGATAAGAAGAATGCATTTAAAGATTGGAAGAGTGTTGAAGCAGGTGATGATGCTGTGAAAGAAGCTAAAAAGAATGTTTACATGGATTGTAAGAAGAATGCTAAGAGAGCTGTTGCGGTTGCACGGGCTAGAGTACAAGACAAACTGTACAAATCTCTAGAGAGCCCACAAGGACAAAAAGATCTATACCGAATAGCGAAAGAAAGAGAGAGGAATGCAAGAGATATTGTTCACATTAGATGTATAAAAGATGAAGTAGGAAAAGTTTTGACTAAAGACGAAGAGATTAAAGAACGCTGGAAGGGATATTTTGAAAGATTGATGAATGAAGAGAATAATTGGAACGGTGTGTTAGATAAAGTAGCAGTGAACATGGGTATGATAAGTGAGATAACGATGGATGAAGTTAAAATGGCTGTAAAAGGTATGAAGAAAGGTAAAGCGGTAGGACCGGATGGTATACCGGCGGAAGTCTGGAAGTTTTTGAAAGCGGATGGATGGAAGTGGTTGGCTTTATTCTTCAATAAGTTGATGCATGAAGAGGCGATCCCTGATGAATGGTGCAACAGTTCGCTGGTTCCCATCTTCAAAAACAAGGGTGATGTACAGGACTGCAACAATTATAGAGGAATAAAGCTGATGTCGCATAGTATGAAGATATGGGAGAAAGTGATAGCGAGACGAATGAGAGGGGAGAGTGAGGTATCACAGAACCAGTTTGGGTTTATGCCGGGACGAGGTACCACGGACGCTATTTTTGCAGTTCGTCAATTGTGCGAAAAATACAGACGTGTACACAAAAACTTGCACATGGTGTTCGTGGACCTAGAAAAGGCATACGATAAGGTACCCCGAGAGGTTCTGTGGTGGGCGTTGAATGAGAAGGGAGTGCCTGGGAAGTATGTGCAGTTGGTTCGAGCTATGTACAGCCGAGCCAGCACTCACGTTCGGTCGGAAGCTGGCACCACCGACAAGTTCAGTGTGGCTGTAGGTTTGCACCAGGGGTCGGCATTAAGCCCATATTTGTTTCTCCTGGTTATGGATGCACTGACATCGGGCATACAGGAAGAAGCACCCTGGTGCATGCTGTTCGCCGACGACATTGTTCTTGTTGGTGAAGATGCGCTTGAGGTCCAGAGCAGGCTGGGAAAATGGCAGGAGAAATTAGAGAGTGTCGGACTGAAGATCAGCAGGACAAAAACCGAGCACTTGTTCTGCGACTTTGGTGGTCCCTCCAGTTCCATTCCTATTGCCTTAGATGGTGTATTCCTACCAGTCTGCTCCGACTTTCGGTACCTCGGCTCATCAATTCAGAACGACGGCGAGATCGACCGAGACGTGAAAAATAGAATAAATGCGGGATGGATGAAATGGCGACAGGTCTCAGGAACAACGTGTGATCCACGAATGCCCCTTAAACTTAAGGGGAAAGTTTACAAAACGATCATAAGACCTGTCGTGTTGTATGGATCTGAGTGTTGGGCAACCAAAGGGACGGATGAAAGAAGAGTGCATGCAGCAGAAATGCGAATGTTGAGATGGATGTGCGGAGTGACAAGGATGGATAAAATAAAGAATGAATATATTAGAGGAAGTTTGAAAGTTGCGCCTGTGACGGATAAGTTGAGGAGTAATAGGTTAGCGTGGTATGGGCATGTCATGAGGAGGGAAGAAAGTCATATTACGAGAAGAATGTTAGACATGGATGTGATTGGTTTTAGAAAGAGAGGTAGGCCAAAGAAAAGATGGATGGACTGTGTGAAGGATGATATGAGTAAGAAAGGAGTGAGCACCGAGATGACGAATGATAGAGGAGAGTGGAGGAGTAGAACCTGTTGTGCCGACCCCACTTAGCGTGGGATAAGGGCAGGAAGATGATGATGAGTGCGGTTAAAGCCGCCAGTGCAGGCGACACTGAAAAATTGAACTTTATTTCAAAGGTTTTTTCGTGGTTTTGAACGTGAATTTTAAAAAGTTTTAAAGTTATAAGTTTCATTCTGTAGAAAATCTATATCCCCGCCGCTTTTTTTTATCAAAAAGAAATAACAGTTATTTATCATCGGTATTCTAAAAACAGATGGCAAAAAGTGGCACGGCAGACATCGACACAATATACTCTTGTTATTAAACAAATTTCTGTATTATTTATCAAACAGAATTGAATCAAAGACAGAATGTTGGAAATAATCGTGAAAATAGCTATCTCACTTAATCATGTTTGACATCAAATACTACAACTTGGAAAGAGTTGAATATGTCTAGACTCAGGCCATTCTTTTTTCTGACTGTATTATAATCAAACTTTTAGGTATTAAATGTGCGAGCAAGAAATTTTTAAACGGTTATCAGTCTCTTAACTGTTCCGAGTGAGCCGTCATAAGCCCTATATCACTAATATTTAAAGATAAGCGCTTTCGGTAAAGTTTCAGAGAAAGTTTACCGTGTGCAGTCTTCCACGCACTACCGCAAACTGTATTATCTAAATTCAGAGTATTAACAACTTATACGTATACAACCAAGCGTGAATACGGGCGCTATCTCGTTTAAAATGTAAGATTAGTAGATGAACTTGACTTTGTTCGCACCGTCCGCAACGCAATCGTTTTTGACCTGTATAATATCTATATCCGACAGAATACGTGTCGTTTGGTCAGTGTATTCCAGCTTGTACCCACCGTTAGTTCCCAGTGAGGACTAACGCTTGAGTTCCGTTCATCCCAATCTACATTTAACTTTGTTTCGATAGGTAGTTTAAAATGTCAGTAACTCATTATCTAGGTCGCCTATCTAGGCTATGTTTACAGAAATAACAAAGTTAATTAATTAGTTATAAGATTATATTATTCTAGGTCTTCGTAGTTTAGGTTAGCTCCTTACAATATTATGACTAAGAACTAGGTCTTCCTTCACCATTCCAGCCTTTGGGTACATAGCAATATTACCATAACTTTAATGAACAGATTAAAAAAACAATGAATATTGGTGACCATTTCACTCAGCGCCATCTATCAAACAAAAACACTTGTAATGTTTTCAGAAACCAGATAACTGAGAAAATACATTTTTTTTTTAAACGAAAACTTATTGCACACTTAAAATTTTTATCCTTGTCGATGGAACAAACCTTGTAAGTCACGCAAGATAGGGGTCTATGAGGCACACAGATTTTAAGCCATGTGTCACACTCTTCAAACCAACATAGAGCAATGCTCTGTGGCGCCAGAAAAAGGCATATTGGTAGTACTTCCCCTGTCGAGCCCTTCACAAAGAGTTTTACTGCTCTAAAATAGTTGCGCGTAGGTAAATAGCTCTGGGTGTACCAGTTTTGTCTTTTTACGGAACGTACGAGTATATTTAAATTTACCCGCAGGAACCCTTGCAGAAATTCTTGTTAAATAAACACTGTGCCAAGAAACCTAAACCGAGTTGGGGAGTTTCGGAATTGTTCATGCGTTTCGCAGCTGTTTCCTGAACAGTACGAGACCGGTTGCTTTTGTTATTCCCAAATTAGCAACAGTTTTTGGTAGTTTTATTACTTAAGTTCTTTTTTATCTGTGCCATCGTATAGACATAGTGCGACTATATTTATTGTGCAAGCAAGGTTGTATTCTGATTTGAAGAGATGGCCAGTGATGGACGGAAATAAGGCAGATACAGCGGCTGTTATTTCTCATTAGTTACCTTTGTCGTAAATTAAAATCAACAATGTAAATCTACTTGGGTCTGGCCCTAAAGTTTGACGTAAGCCTTTTGTAAAATTGGCTTTGTTATATAACCAATATTTTCCATCAAGTTAGACGTAAGCCTAAAGTTAAAATTACCAGATAGACAATTACCATTAGTTGATCTAACCCAAATAGATTTTAGGTTATTTCTCTAAGGTTTAGATAATTGTAATGTAGGTTCAAAATGAATGTATGTGACTGTTCGATCAACTTGCCAATTTACGTTGAAACCAAAGTGATTCTGTTAAATGTTCAGATATAACTACAAAAACGGTTACATACTTAATCAACGAAGCCCAGACTTGACATGGGCCTAGAGCACAAGTTTTTCTTAAGAAAATTTATGAAATATCAAAAGCATTGTAAAAATAGCGTTAGGTCGATGGATGGGAGAGGGATCATAATGTTTCCTCCTGGAAATGTATCGTATCGTACCTGGAATGTATAAATAAATAAATAATGCTGGACAATCCACACAGCACTATCTAGCCCCAATACTTACATAGATAGATATTTTTTTTTATTATACATAGAAAACACCCAGACCATCGGAAAACATTACTGCAGATCGTACACAAATTTGTTCCACGGCGGGAATCGAACTCGCAACCTCTTGCGTCGCAGGCAGGCTCTCGCCCGCTGCGCCACAGAGGTCGTCGGTATGACGGATAAATTAAAAAAAACTGTCACACCAGTGCTTATGTTACATTCAATTCCAAGAAATTTCTGTTCTAAGCAGTCTAGCTCCGCGCTTCATGGAAGTACAAATAAATAAAGCAAATTGGGTTTTAGGATACAGCCTGAGGTAATTACAGGCTGGCAGGGTTAGGGTTAAACAGTTTGAATTTAGCTGAAGGGACCTTTGCCACAGTATTGGTAGATCCACTTTGCAGTCAAGTTAATTTGATTATTACAATTTGTCTTAATGATATCGTTTGGTTGTTCAGTGACTGTAATTTTATTAGTAAAACATTTACTATGATTAATTGACTCGATTGAGATGCAATTTCATGTGTAGCTCGTAAAATACAAGTATTGAATCTTTTTAGATACTAAATCCTAAAATTAGAAAAATTATATTTTTTATTCAAAGAAAAACTTAAACTAATACCAACATCTTGCAGTACTTTGTATGTTTCACACGTCAAAGGCAGCGAGCCCATCGCCGCTGCTAACACTAACTGATGATTACCTCACGATGTTTTCCTTCACCGTTAGAGAGCACTGGCATTGCGCACTTAAGTTATTATAAAAGAAAAAATATAAATCCATTAATCAATGAATAAACTTTTTTATATAACTTATCTACTCTCGTGTCATAAAATTCGAATTATAAACGTCAAAACGAATTCATATTGATATACTTTATAAACGCAATACCGTAACCTAATTAAAAAATTTAATAATATATTTTCAGTTTACGTTGTACCAACCCAAAAGCTAAATAAAATAAACACAAAAAGTCTTGATTAAAAAATAATTCCAAATGAGTTTTGCTTCGAAAATCCAAAATTACAGTTTACACAGTCAAGTCTCACCGAGGCGATGGCCCGGACACAATGGCTGTGGGTCGACGAGGCAAGGGTTCAATTATGTTCAATTAAACGGTTTGTAATCTGCACTGCTCTACAGAGGGCATCGGTGGTGTGTGTGTCTCCAGCTTCCTCATATTGAAAATGTAATTTCTATAAATGCCAATATTTAAAGCATAATTAGTGCACTCATAGATTTGAATCATAATTTAGCTGCCAAATAAACAACGATGCTATAAGCTTATAATAGTGTGTAAGCTGGAGTAACATGTCTCCAGCTGCCTCAGTCAGTGTGGGCAAACGGCTAATGATAGAGATATATAGTAAACGCAAGGATTTAGTACCAAACGAATTAGCGAGGTACCAAAAATTTCAGGTCTGTAGCTCGGAAACTCTTCGAGTTATAAGACTTGATCAACGTGTAAGCTGGAGTAACGATACGTGAAAAAGCATATGCTCGTTCTCTGGAATGGCTGGAGCTAGCAGGTTGCTTTAAGTCTCCAGATTTAGTACCAAACGAATTAGCGAGGTACCAAATATTTGAAGTGTTTCTGTTCAAAACTCTATGAGTTACAAGCTTTTCCAGCTTTTTTTGTTTGTCCAACTTGCACATGTTGGATCTCAGCAACCACAATAGGTACAGACTCGGTTGATGTCTCTGAACCGAGCTATGAATTAGTGCACTCGGTACCAAAAATTTGGAATCTCTAGGACAAGCAGTTCTGTTGTAATCAGCAAAATAACTAATATTATGATGAGTTACAGAATACCAGATAGTTCCATTTCGACCAGCCTTCAGTTGATAGTAGCTCTATCTCTGTCACTACAGCGAATGCGTCACACTCGTACC
Source organism: Plemyria rubiginata (assembly GCA_963576535.1). Taxonomy (NCBI): domain Eukaryota; kingdom Metazoa; phylum Arthropoda; class Insecta; order Lepidoptera; family Geometridae; genus Plemyria; species Plemyria rubiginata. The sequence continues at coordinate 13,347,057 of OY754910.1, forward strand.
TACTGATGCAATCAAGGAATTTGAATATATCTGTCTGTATTCAAATTCCTTGGATGTTATTTTGCTGATTACAACAGAACTGCTTGTCCTAGAGATTCCAAATTTTTGGTACCGAGTGCACTAATTCATAGCTCGGTTCAGAGACATCAACCGAGTCTGTACCTATTGTGGTTGCTGAGATCCAACATGTGCAAGTTGGACAAACAAAAAAAGCTGGAAAAGCTTGTAACTCATAGAGTTTTGAACAGAAACACTTCAAATATTTGGTACCTCGCTAATTCGTTTGGTACTAAATCTGGAGACTTAAAGCAACCTGCTAGCTCCAGCCATTCCAGAGAACGAGCATATGCTTTTTCACGTATCGTTACTCCAGCTTACACGTTGAACCAGTCTTATAACTCGAAGAGTTTCCGAGCTACAGACCTGAAATTTTTGGTACCTCGCTAATTCGTTTGGTACTAAATCCTTGCGTTTACTATATATCTCTATCATTAGCCGTTTGCCCACACTGACTGAGGCAGCTGGAGACATGTTACTCCAGCTTACACACTATTATAAGCTTATAGCATCGTTGTTTATTTGGCAGCTAAATTATGATTCAAATCTATGAGTGCACTAATTATGCTTTAAATATTGGCATTTATAGAAATTACATTTTCAATATGAGGAAGCTGGAGACACACACACCATCGGTGGGTAGGTATAGTACCCGTCAAACTTCTTGGCCATCGCGCGAGGTGGTAGGGGAAAGGTTTGCACTCTTCGCACCACCAAAGAGACCTATTTTTCGTTTCTTTTTCATTCAAGGTCGTTAGTCCAAGAAGTTTGACGGATACTATAAATAGGTCTTTAGCTTAATTAGAAGGTTTATAAAAATACTAGTTGCGCCCCGCGGTTTCACCCGCGCAGATTTGAATCCCGGTATTCCCACGGGATAAAAAGTAGCATATGTGTTATTCCAGACTATAATGTATCTTTCTGCCAAGTTTCATCCAGATCCGTTCTGGCGTGAAAGAGTAACAAACATCCATCCATCCATCCATCCATCCATACCTACTTACAAACTAACACGTTTATAATATTAGTATTGCATTGGGTTTATAGTCTTACACTTCACAGTAAACGATATAGTGACTGTATGCCTGTGTATGTGATTTGTGAGGGTTTTTTCGAACTTGTCCGAACTTCTAAATCAATTTTAAATACAAGGACAGTAATGATGTCTTTTATGAGCGTTTTGATATCTATAAGTAACTTATTTATACAGGCAAATTCTGAAATATGATAATGTGAACGTCCTCATCTCACATCATTTGACAGATGATACCTATCTATCCAGTCAAACAAACGTCGTCATTAATTGAGGCACATTTGAATCCATTTGAATAATGCCTCCAAAACGTAATCTCTCAACGAGATCTGCAGTTTCTTGAAAAGCGGCCACCGCATATTTTGACCGTCATTTTTATCCGAAAATGCTTTTTCGTTATCTTTTAGTTTGACACACAACTGATTAATTATTAAAAGTATGTATTTACAAAAAAAAAAGTATATAATAAGTAGTATATCAGCTATCTGGTTCCCATATCACAAGCATAAGCTTAGTTTGGGGCTCGATAGTGCAGTGTGGAAAGTCCACCAATATTTATTTATTTATTTATTTTATTAGATACTTATCAAGTACAGATGAATATTCTGACCGTTGTGTTGGTGAATTAAGAGTAGGAAGCACTGATAAAAAAATAGACATTATTTCATTTAAATATGAGTATAGATTGTGTTTTCATTACAAGACTTATTTATTTTATTCGGAAACAATTTAATTGAAGTAGTAGTAATAGTAGTTTGCATCTCTCAGCATTAGATAGATAGATAGAAAATTCTTTATTGCACATAAACAAAATGTATCGTACATAGGCGAACTTAATGCTAGAGAGCATTCTCTTCCAGTTAAACTTTGTGTAGTTTTGAAAAAACCGAAAGGGCAGTGCACACACATGGATGATGAAGCATTCATCCTTAACGAAGCCAGTTAGGTTATTGCTTACTCTTTAAGCCCCATGAAAGAACAAGCGAAATCTTAAGATTTATAGCTTGACATAGTTTCTCATATTACCATGAATATAAATGAAAACACACGACAAAGTTTTACGCATAGTACCTATAAGCTACTACCAACAGTACCAACAGCGCTGTGGGGCCAGCCAGCGTAGCGGCGCTGTATCACGTTCACCGCATTTTACAAAATCCCGACTTAACCCCGTTTTCCAGTATTATGTGAGACACACAATAGAACTTTGAAGACGTACATTTCGTATGAGAATTCTTTTTACTAACCCGAGCTTTTCATTAACAAGACGAGACAAAGATATTAGAGTTTGGGGCTTGACACAAACTTTGGAGTAAGGTTAAACTCATATAATGGGTGCTTCGGCATTAAACTCAGTAATTATATTGTAGTTGCGCCCCGCGGTTTCACCCGCGCAGAGTTAAATCCCGGTATTCCCACGGGGTAAATAGTAGCCTTGTGTTATTCCAGACTATAATCTACCTCCCTGTAAAGTTTCATCCAGATCCATTTAGCCGTTCCGGCGTGAAAGAGTAACAAACATCCATCCACCCATCCATACTTACAAACTTTTGCGTTTATAATATTAGTAGGATTAGATCGGCCATGCGCATGTCAAACGTCGTGGTTGTCAAAGAAAGAGGATATTTTTTGTCTACCTAGAAACATCATGGCTCTATTAAAAAGATTTAGTCCCATCCCAACTAATATTATAAATGCGAAAGTAACTCTGTCTGTCTGTCTGTCTGTCTGTCTGTTACGCTTTCCCGCTTAAACCTCTTAAACAATTTTGATTAAATTTGGCACAGACAATCTTTTGACCCTGAGAAAGAACATAGGCTACCTTTTATTGCGAAAAAAAGAGATGAAGAGATTAAAAGTACGCAGTCGAAGTCGCGGGTACCAGCTAGTGTTTTATATAATTTTTATTCTTAGTTACTACTACTACTCTTATTTCATGAGCTATCGTCTGTACCAATTCACGACGTCCACTGAAAACTGTTTTTTAAACTACCTGACGTGAAGTGCTTCGCTGGTCACGAACGTTGTTAAGGGGCTGATAACTGTACAATAAATTGCACACAGCTAAGAAAAAAACCACCTGTTTCCTGTTTACAACTTGTTTGGATCAAAATGATATATACTTACTAAACTGTGTGCAATTAATAAACTGTGTTTATTGCGAACATCTTAGTTCATTGCAAATTTTCATAAAAAACTTTTTTTCATAATGTTGAAATGTTCGAGCGAGAAGTTGTTCGACGGTTATCAGCCCCTTAGCGTGCTCTTGGTGGTATTGTATTCATTACATTTCACTGAAGTTTTCTGTGTGTTTCTGAAAGTAGGTACATCATTGGCTGTGAACTACCAATAAAAATAGTGCTGGACGATCCACACAGCACCATCTAGCCCCAAAGTAAGCTATTCAAAGCTTGTGTTATAGGTACTAGATGACTGATATATTAAATACATTATATACTTACATAGATATATATTTTTTATTATACATAAAAACCCAGACTAACGGAACAAATTTCTGCGGATCGTACACAAATTTGTTTCGAGGCGGGATCGAACCCGCAACTTCATGCGTCGCAGGCGGTCTCTCGCCTGCTGCGCCACTGAGGTCGTCAAATCGCCACTGTAAGATACACCTCTGTATCTTGTGAAGTTACTATGTATTTATTTCAGTACACAGGTCAATAATCGAGTAAAATGCATGTATGCACGATTTCACAAAATATATCACAAGATATTATTTAGATAATACAAAGCGCGCATCAAAGTAACACACGTCTCAGTAAAGCCACAAACAATTGGAAAGACCAAGTCTTTGTTCTTATAAGTGTTTTAAGATAATGGTAGCTTATTCAGAGCTTAAACTTGGCGCGAAATATATGTTCTTTAGTATTATTGCTTTTATGTAAATTTTATTGTTATTTTGTATGTATGTACTTTTATGTTTTTCTAGGCTTTGTTCGCGTGAGACTGGCACCTTGAGTCACCTTAAAACTTTTCAAAGTGGTCCTTAAGATGATTTTGAGGCAACCACACTCTTCAAATCGAAACACAGAGAAAAGTAGTAGAGCTCTTTGTTAAGGGCTCGTCCGGGGAAGTACTACCACCAACCCTTTTTCTGCCGCCAAGCAGCGGTTGCTATGTTTCGGTTTTAAGAGGGTGGTCACCGGTGTAATTACAGGCACATGAGGCTAACATTTGTATGCCCCAAGTTGATGGACGCAGAGCAGTGCATCGTAGGGCACGTTCCTATCGTGCATGACTTACGAGGCAATGCTCTGATATAGGTGATGGTTACCACTTAACACCAGGTGGGCCTTCTGCTTTTTCCATCAGCTAGTTGTATAAAAAAGCGCAGCAACGTTGCTGCTTGGCGGTTTAGGCGTGGTGGTAGTTACTTCCCCGGACGACACCTTCAAAAGGAGCTCTACTACTCTTGTTTACATTAAATATCTGAAGACATGTAAATTTGTAAGAACATGGAGCCCTGATTAGGGCGCTGGTTAATTTCTGATTCAAAGAGCTCCTGGATAAATATGTAATTTTCTACTTCGCGCGCGAGTTACACATTCGCGTGAGATTACTTCTCGCTGATATTGAATTCCTTAATAGATTTCGTGAGTAAATAGGCTAATCTTTTGATGTGTTGAATATATAGAATTAAAGCAGAAAGGCTTTTTTAAGTAAAATATACGTGGGTGTGTTAAAACACCTCTGATTACCTTTATACATCTTCAAAAAATCGCGATGGGGTTTAAAATGGAGAGATCTATATCACCTGAAGTTTTAGTTGTGAAGCTGTTTCGTTTTTTTGTCTCGTGCTGACGATTGTTTATTCAAATTCCTTGGATTGTTTTCATAACTGACATGCGATTCTGTCAACAACATTTACCCAAGTTACCGAGCCATATACGTAGTGAGTTTTCAATTTAGGTAATCTGACAGAAAAAATTATTCATATAATTTACTAGCGCCCGCGAGAGTGATTTTGCGAGTGGAAACTTACTTATCTGTACAGTTTTTGTCCATATTTTATTACTATTATTTATTATCTTACTATTTATCCTTATCTTTTTGACGACCTCTGTGGCGCAGCGGGCGAGAGCCTGCCTGCGACGCAAGAGGTTGCGGGTTCGATTCCCGTCGTGGAACAAATTTGTGTACGATCTGCAGAAATTTGTTCCGATGGTCTGGGTGTTTTCTATGTATAATAAAAAAAAAATATCTATCCATGTAAGTATATAATGTATTAAATATATCAGTTATCTAGTACCCATAACACAAGCTTTGAATAGCTTACTTTGGGGCTAGATAGTGCTGTGTGGATTGTCCAGCATTATTTATTTATTATTTATTTATTATTATCTACCGTGCCTGGGGATCAAAGTCGTGAACTCTTTTTTTTGTTTTATCCCTTGATCCCAATGTACGGCAAAGGCTTCCCTTTTCTGATTTCACTCGTCGCGATTTACGAAAGGCAATGAGAAGAATCCTGAGCAGAAATCTTGAGCAGAAACTTCGAACCCGGGTCGCCACAAAGGTCATCGCCAACCAATCTACAATGCGGTTTGAATCAGCCTTCCCGAGCGGTATTAATCCGATTTGCAAGTTTCAACAACCCTTCACTCTATCAACAAATAACGGATGGCACGTTTCAGGCTGTAAATGTGCGGTTTCATTTTCACCGAGTCATCTGCAAATAAATGGATTTCCGCTGAGAGTAACAAAATAGAGAGCGTCCTGAAGTTATTTTATTTTTGTACCTTTGTGACGTAACAGGCAGACAAGAACTACCATCTCGTTCGCACCGATCATTTTTGAAATAAAATTCAACTAAAAATTTTATATTACCAAAAAAAACACAAACTATTTTTTACGATCTATAGCTAAGACATGTTATTATGACCGCAATCGTTTATACATCGTGAGAGAATTGCACCGTACATAACATTTTTTTTTAATTCGACTGATCTATATTAAATAGTTTAATATCCCTCGAAGTAAGGAATCCATCGCTTCCTTTTTTTTTTATACAACTAGCTGATGGAACAAGCAGAGGGCCCACCTGATGTTAAGTGGTAACCATCACCTATAAACAAAACATTGCCCCGTAGGTCACGCACAATAGGAACGTGCCCTACGATGCACTGCCCTGCGTCCATCAACTTGAGGCATACAGATGTTAAGCCTCATGTGCCTGTAATTACACCGGCGACCACACTCTTCAAACTAGGCGGCAGAAAAAGGCGTGGTGGTAGTACTTCCCCGGACGAGCCCTTCACAGAGCTCTACTACTCTTAAAAGATTCCTTCCTATTGTCAATCATGAACATTCACTTCCGAACAAATCCAATCGAAATGAAAGCAGTATCAAGGTAAAAGCAAAACAATAAGTTGAAACTAAATCTCGCGTGTCACAGCTTTATTATACAAATAGTTTCACTTCTACATTATACTCTGCGAATGTATTATCCATGAGTAATTAAAGAGGCGAATTAGAGATATTGATTCATTAGGATAATTAAACTAATTAAATAAAGGTATGTTAAGCTAGTGGAATGCTCATGACTTCGTTTGGGTAGTGCTTGCTATTTCACCGGCATCTACACCCTTTAGACCAAAACAGGTGGGCCATCTGCTTGTTCCATCAGCTGGTTGTATAAAAAAATCATATTCTGTATAAAAAAAAAAACACAGCAGCGCTGCTTGGCGGCAGAAATGGCATGGCAAAAATACCTTGAAATAGCTTGTTTGGTGGTGTTTGGCAACTTAATGATGATTGCATGCTTTGTTTCAGGTATGGGTGGAGAGGAGCATAGAGTTCTGCACGGAGAAGTGGCCAGACTCCATCAAGAAGGAGCTATTCGGAACATTCAGCTTCGTCCTTGTGTATGCTGTCCCCGGTACGTACCATCCCTAGCTCGTCTAAGAAAGAAAACACAATTGACATACACACATAATTGTCCTTACATAAAGATCTTTACACAAAATATTAAAAACAGTTTCTCAAAATCTTGTGACGTAACACTTTTTGTTTGGTGTTTTCGCGCGGTCACGTGACTTAATGCCTATTTTTCCGAATTTATTATCGAAAAATCACATCAATAATTTTTAATAATTGTGATAAATAGTTTTGTTTTTTCCTATCTACTTAACATAACTAATAATAAGAAACTCTAATCCACACGATTTATTCGATTATATTAATTGGATACTAGCCTATTTATTAGAATGGGTTATAAAAATAGCTATTCTGTTATTCGTTTAGGATGTATAACAAAACCCAAGCGTTGACAGATAAGTCAGATTTTTTATAACAATAACAACATGCCTTCCATGAGTCTTTTTCAAAAAATACAGTAAACAATACCCGACAAAAGGTCAATGTACCCCTAGCATGAGTTTAAAGACATATAAATGTTACGAATATACATTTTAAATGCTTAGAAGCTAAATAGAAGTAAGAATGACAATATATAAGTAAAAATGCAATTATTAGGATGGAAGGTTGTACCATTTACAATTAAAGCAAATTCAGAATATGATTTTTTTAAACTACGTAATTAAAGAATAAAAAATGCAATGAATATTGTTCAAACAAAATTGATCTTTCTGTATTATGTTCGTTCATTTTTAGGCATTTATATTTGCCTAGGGGAGGCCTATGTCCAGCAATGGACTTCTGTGGGCTGATGATGATGATTTGTCTATGTTAATAAAGCTTATGTGTTAGCAGTCGTTGAAGTGGATAAGGTGTGATTGAACCACACAATTAATTATATTCAAATATTGAACCTTAAAAGTACGTATCCAAACGAAACGTACGAAGTAGGAGATAAGGCTTTCATGAACGTGTGCTATGGGCTGAAAGCCATCTGAAAACCAATCATTGTTAATTGCGATTGAAGGTTTGTTTGTCGGTCGGACGAGGGGTCCGTGCTTGTGACGTCATCGGACCATTCAGACGGGCGCTTTGTTGAATAGTAACAAAATAATAATTGGCAGTAATTCGGTGACGCGTTTCAAACATAGTTACTTACCTAAGATAAGAGAAAAATATAAATAAGTTATTATTATCATTGTTGGATACTATTTCAGACTTTTTTTCACCTCTGACAAGCTGTCGCAATTGTTGTTAAGTGGTTACCGTCACCAATAAAATAGCATTGACTCCGCAAGTCACGCACCATGTAAAAATCCTAGCTTACTACTTAATTATCACTTTCTACTGATATATAAATTCAAAAGTTACGAACTCAACGTAAAAAGGTATTTATTCAGTAAAATCACAAAGATGACTCTGGGTGGCAGTTCCATGCCACCAAGCCTAGAAAAACAGGCAACAAACGCAACGCGATATGATGCTTACAGCGTTTACACTCAGCCCATGTCCGTGGCAACGCGAGCGTCAACGCTCTCTCTCTCTCTCTCGCGTTACCGCACGCGTTGCCTTTCGCGCATTGCCCATGTCCCTGCGCATTTGAGCTAAGTGTAAACGCGGTATTAGACATTTGTGGCACAATCACACCCTTACTGACACGATCGGCATAAAACTAAAAAAAAAAAATAATAATATAGTTTCTTTTTTCACGATAAATGCCGGGAACAAGGTGAGAACATGAAACCTTAAAATGAAAATCGCATTAAATATTACTGTTTGCAAATACGAATATGCAATAAAAACGCGGAAGGTTGTAGGTATTATACAAAAAAATACTCGCTGTAAGTACATACATATCTTCAATTTACCTCGCAAGAATTCTAATTCCAGCATACAGTAAATTACAATGATATATTGCAGAGTAAGACAACTCCGAAAAAATTAAGTAGCTTTCCAGAGACCGTACACCTAAAGAAAATGGTTAGGTTTCGTAAGGTTATTACGGTTTAGTATATGTGTATTTCAGTTGGGAACCGCTTATAAGAAATATCGTATGATTATCCTTATTGCGTTTCTCGATTCGAAACAACAACAAATATACTTTCTTTGTGATCAGGTATGTTTCTAATTGAAGGACTTTGAATCTTTTGTAACAGAGATTCACAACTGATATTTACATATAACGTAAATGAAAGTACTATAATGCATATAAAAAGAAAATTTACAGTGAAGAATTGAATGACCTTTTTAGGCAAATTTACCATAATGAGATAATTATGTGGTATTCCGTCAATAACACTCACGCAAGTGACGCGAAATGCGCGGTGAGTTTTTAACCGCCCACGTGAGTGTTTCGGCGAGTGGACATGCCAAACCGATACGTAAATAACTTTTCAAGAAAAAAACACTTCTTGCGTTTCAATGTACCGGAAAATACACTCATACTACTTAACTCAAAAACTACTCGTCAGATCTGACTCAAATCTAAATGGGATCACATGACAAGCTCCAGATTCCGATTAAAAAATATTTAACAAAATCGGTACACTAATAACTAGTGGCTCTGTGAGCTGGTAGACCTCGCGAGCACACTAAAAGTGAGCAATTCACTGGCTTAGCGGTAGGAAGATATAATTTATCAGATTTTTGATTCTTTTGATTTTATTGATTTTTATTGTTTTTTTTAACCATCTTGTGTAGAATGAGGTCCTTAGTGTTTCTCTCAAATTTGATTGAAACCCGTCGATTTTTTGATGAGCTATCCCGTTCATCATGCTAAAGATCCTCATCAGATCGTCACCAAACTTTTATGAAACCAACTTATAGTTACTACCTTTCAAATAAAAAAAGAACAATCGAAATCGGATCTCATTTGGTGGAGATATTCAGTATATGAAATAGCCCCCTTTTTGCCCTTTTTTGGGGGAAGTAAGATAGAAAGTAAGATTGGAGGGGTCCAATCAAAAATCACCGACGACAAAAAAATTATAATAAGTCATATGTGTACCAAGTTTCGTCCAGATCGGTTGAAAAATGCGACCTGTAGAGGAGAACAGACAGACAGACATCCGGACAACGCATTTTTGGCCAATGTGGAAACTGAGACGCTTCGCTCGCTTCGCTCGCTCGGTCAACTAAACATTAAAAACAGTCCAATTGAGAACCTCCTTCTTTTTTGGTTCAATATTGTCTCGTGCAATTGTTTCGCCATCGCTGCACTTAGTGAAACTCCCCGTGATTTTGTTGTTTACAGAATAGCAGTACTGTTTGTGAAGTAAAGATACCTACGCGTTGAAAACAAAAGCTAATCACTCACTGCCAGTTATCTCCTTTCTCTTTACTTTGTGCTTTGAAAGGTCTAGCTCGGTGGTGGATCTTGATTGAGTACCTTTTGACTTAGCCTTAGGTATAAAAACAAAGATTTTGAAAATAATTCTTCTCGTCGTGGCACTAGTTTGTCGAAGCAGTGTTTTTTTTTATACAACTAGCTGATGGAACAAGCAGATGGCCCACCCGATGTTAAGTGGTAACCATCACCTATAAACAAAACATTGCCCCGTAGGTCACGCATAATAGGAACGTGCCCTACGATGCACTGCCCTGCGTCCATCAACTTGAGGCATACAGATGTTAAGCCTCATGTGCCTGTAATTACACCGGCGACCACACTCTTCAAACCGAAACACAGCGTTGCTGCTTGGCGGCAGAAAAAGTGTGGTGAATGGATTTTAATTATACCTACTTTTGTAAATGGAGCATGTTGTAGAGCTTTTTACGTTTTACGACATGCCTACCGCTTTTCTCACGATGTTTTCTTTCATCGTTTTTATATTAGCAATAACACTTTTCGTGTAAATAAAATATATCATTTCGAAATACAAAGCACTTACCATTTCTTTTCATACAACAAAAGAGTGAAACAATAAAAAGTAACTGTCATTTCTTATCATAGTTAGAAATGACAGTTACTATTTATTGCTAAAATAAGAATAGTTGTACGATAATATAAAAATAGTCGTTATGAATTTGAGGTAACAGAATTTCTGTATCAATTACGTTTGTATTATAATAAAAAATTTATCTACAAAAATAGACTCGCGACTGCAATCTCCAGACACGTAAAATCAGATTTCGTGGTAGTTATTGCCAACGTAAAGTTTAATAATATGTGTTTTAAATTTAGATAACTTCTCACTGTTTTTTTTTTTTTTTTTTTTATTTTATTAGAAAACCAACAGCAGTTATGATAAAAATAATTTAAAAACTTAATTTAGGTATAGTAAAATAGCCAATTACAGGTTTTCCTAAATATTCTACTTACTAATTTTATATAAAAACTAAAAATAACATTAAAATAGAGAAATGCAAGTTCACTAACGATGAGACATATTTTCATTATCTCGAAAAAGTGTGGTCAAAAGAATTAAAGATACTTCTTTCGAGAAATTAATTTTCAATAAATAAATATTTCAGACAGCGTCATTTATCTCAAAACTATAATTATACTAGTTGCGCCCCACGGTTTCACCCGCGCAGATTCAAATCGCGGTATTCCCAAGGGATTAAAGTTAGCCTATGTGCTATTCCAGACTATAATTCTCTTGACTTTAATACCATACAAACTTTCGCGTTTATAATATTAGTAAGATAATGATGTACTACGTACCTACTACTAATAATTTTGTATAATCTTTTTATTTGTTATACTACTGAACCTTAACTAGACAGTGATGTAGTTTATTATAATTTAAATCAGCAAAGTCGTTAGAAACTCATCAACATCTTTGGAAAGTTTGTGAAAATCATGAATTTAATTTTAGACATCTAAAATATTTAAAACAATCCTTTTTCAGTATCTAGTCTTATAAATGTTTAATAATCTAGATCCGTTAATCTTTTAGAATTTTACATTTTTTAATGAGTTCTAGAGTTCTTTGTGAAGGGCTCGTCCGGGGAAGTACTACCACCACGCCTTTTTCTGCCGCCAAGCAACGCTGTGTTTCGGTTTGAGGAAACTGATTGAGACGTCAAGCCTTTTGTGCCTGTTAATTACAGGACCTTCATTATTTTTGGTGCTCGTGATTTATTTTTAACCTGTTGAAAAATATTTATTTTCCAGGCTGTATAGTTGTGGTGTCATACTCATTAATGGGACGTCGGCTATGCTCAGTGCTGCCACCATTCGACCAAACGGAAGGCAGTGCAAACAGCCAGCAGGTGAGTTTGACGTTTGACGTAACACTTTTTATCAAATGCGTAGCAAATCGTAGCAAGGAACCTATCATTTTAACGAATCATATTTTAGTCTCCGTTCTTGACTCTTGACTCTTACCAACTCGACATTGGCAAATTCTTGGACCCCTATTGGCCTTTGAACAGCCATAAATAAAAGAAGAAGAAGCCTCATTAAGAACTCGCATCAAAATCTCGTAGCACTTACAAAATTGTAACCGCGTAGCACATTTGGTAGAAAATTATTGCAGCCGCAAATTTTTTGTATCCTTGTAATAAGCTTAGCTATCCTTAGTTAAGTTATCGATGTCTTAAGTGTTTTATTAGCTTTTAATTATAGGTACAAATTAAAAGGAAATTGTTTCGTAATAATCTTCGGCAATAAAATTATGAACTGAAGGTGACATTTATCAAAATAGGAAAACATTTAGTGACAGTTATTATAAAAGAGACGTTAAGACGGTGTCAGAGTTGTTAGAGCTGTTATTAAAGAAATCACAATGAAAAAAGGGGTCGCTTAAATGTTCAGGACTTTTTTTGCTATGTATGGGTAGTTTGCCCATGTCCTCCGGAGCATTGAATTATAAATAGCGGAGTATTTTTCCAACCCCTCCACGTGGGCGTTGTCGTTAATAATTCATGGACCCATTTTTGTAAAAATATTACTAAGTGTTAGAGACGAATATTTCTTGATTCGATATTTATTTGATACAAATTTCTAAAATACTTTATATTCAAGACACGAAATACATTTAGCTAGTTTCATTAACATTAGTCCAGTATGTGCGACATATTTTAGCAATAATCATCAGGTATCATCAACATATTCCCTCAGAACTATAAGCGAATTACATGTACAATTCTAAACTTGGTTATAAACTTTCATTATTCAGTGAAAATATGTGTACGACAACTTTTACTATTAGTATGAATAATTATTAATATTAACTACAATAGTAAATTAGTTAATGGTTTCAGAGTCATTTCAGTTGATAAATTTGTTAAATTAATAACTATTCGGTTCGTGTCGCCTGCGACAGACAGTTGAATAATTTGAGAATTCATTACTCATAAATAAATCTTTTGGTTATGCAGAACTTTTCATGTAAATTAATTTAGTTTTAAAGTCAAGAAAATTTAATTTTAAACGAACACTTTGAAATGCGTCGTTTCTTCGCGACGAGAAAATCTTTTCGTGCAAATGGGTTTATGGGCTGTTTGTAGGTTAGACAACTAGCCAAGTGCGAGTAAGGCGCGAGCCTTACGTTACAAAAATATACCATTCACCACCCTGTTTAAAAAAAATCTAGTGACACTACAAGAGGAAGAAAATTCTGTTTCGTCTAGTTCTGTAAGTCGGTACAGTTAGAAACTAATGCTAGCTTTGTTGTCAGCAATTATACCAAATAGCGACGGTAAGGCTGTTCAGCTGAAATTGATGAGGGTACACATAACTCACAACCCTCCAAAGTATACGAGAAGCCTGAAAATTACGACGAAACATAAATATCTGAAGCTAAGTGATAATGAGCATTAATCACCTTTAAAAGTGACTTTTTCGATTGCTTGAAGTGTTGCTTAAAAAGGTTGAACCCAATAAAATAGGAAAAAAAAATTGAGACGTAACGTAATAAAAAACCAATTTAATTTATTTATATTTGTTTGATAGATAGATATTTGAAGCTTCAGGGCTAGATAGACGATTTAAAAATGTCCATCAATATTACTGATTGTATTAATATTATTATGATAGAAATTTCAAAGCATAGAGTAACTTTGTAAACCAATATTATAACCTATATTCTTATCTTTTCGCTTCCCAAAACCATCTTTATTGGGCAATATTTTTTAGAATTATTTCCACCTCAAATTGGTAGACCATATCCGAAGCTGCCAGTTATAATAGTACGAAGTCATAACTGTGACGTAAAAATGGTATTAACTTTTTTACGAGTCATAAAACCTTTCAAATGCGGTCTTTTGTAACCTGTTGGGCGCTGGAGTGAATATTGTGATTAGAGAAACGCTTATTTATGTCTAATTTTTATATTTTTATGAACGCTATAAAAGCTAAGGATTTGCTAAATTTTGATTTAATACTGACGGTGGCTTACTATAGTCCTCATTAAGGGCGTGTCATCACTGCTAATGTACTTCTCGCTCACGCGTTTCAAAATGCTAAAAAATATAATATCACTGAAGTTGTTTATGGTAATAGCAATCACAAGATGATGGTTTTATTTACAAACCATCACATAAAATTTGTTTTAATAATTAATTTAATTTATATAATAATTAATTTATATAATAATATTTAATTTATATAATTTTTTAATTTGTTTTAATACTTTGGTATTGCATCGAACGTGCCTTATGATGCACTGCCCTGTGTTCATTAACTTGATGCAAACATACATATTTCAAGTCTCTTGCCTGTCAACCACACTGCACACACACACTAGCAACCACACTATTCTAACTAAAACACAACAAAAGCTGCTTCATCATCATCATCAACAGCCCACAGAAGTCCACAGCTGGGCATAGGCCTCCCCTATCCGCTTCCAGGAAGAACGATTCTGAGCCCTTTCCATCCACCGACTACCCGCGATCCTGTACAATGTCGTCAGTCCATCAGGTAGGAGGGCGTCCCACACTTCGCTTTCCTGTTCGTGGTCGCCATTCAAGAACCTTTATTTCCCATCGGTTGTCAGTTCTTCGAGCTATATGACCTGCCCATTGCCACTTCAACTTGCTGCTTCAAAAAGCTGCTTGGTGGCAGAAAAATGCATGGTAGTAGTACTTCCCCCAATGAGCTATTTACAAAAAGCTCTAGGCATTTAGTAAACGAGCTAGAAATTGGAGCAATTTGCAAACTGCAACTGTATATCTGTCATGTTCACGCAAATAGGTTTTTAGTAGGACAGATATACAATTGCAACAATAAGAGCCGAAACCCGCTTGCCCACCAAACCCAAAATCAAGTCGCGCGCGTGTCGTAAACGCGGGAAAAAATGTAAATGAGGTCATTTTACCCGAAAATGATGACGTTTCGCGTAAGTGGGTTTTGGCTCTAAATTGCCACAAAACTATTCCATTTACTAGCACCTTTAAAATTATTTATGTTGTTACCTGCTGTCTCTTTCCAGCGCATCCGGCTGGTCCGCGAGAGGAAGCGAGTAGCATGGATTCTGCTGCTTCTGGCGGTGCTGTTCGCGCTGTGCTGGCTGCCGTACAACATCCTCCTGCTGCTGGTGGACGTGAATGCGGTGCAGGTCGACTCGGTGTCACTCGTGCTGCCGTACACTTTACTGCTAGGTAGGACTTCAAAGTTTTGTATGTTGCACTAAAATCAAAGTCAAAGTCAAAAGTTAATTATTCAGTAAAATCACAAAGATAACATTGAAAGGTGAATATAGGTGCCGGTTTCCAAACAAAGCCTAGAAGAACAGGTGACAAGCTGATGACTTGGTTCCAACCATTTTTTTGTATGTTCCTTGTTACAATGTAACAAAAATATTGAAGTTCCAGAAAATCTAAAGACAAAGTAAGAGACAAAGACAATAAATAATAGGAAATCTGCATGGATGGTATAACTGTTTCATATGTATTTTCGCAAATACATTTAAAAATATTAAAAAAATGTGTTTCTAATTCCAGGACATACCAACTCCGCCATCAACCCCATCGTGTACTGCCTGATGACGCGCAACTTCCGGCGGTCTCTGCGCAAGCTCATCTGCCAAGACCCCGGTAACATACACTCTAGTACTCATTTCCATGTAAGTTTACCGCCGAACACCATCGCTTGCTTCGTTAGACGATGTAGAACGCTTGGTCACCACAATGTGCAAGGTTTAGTCTTGTGATAGTGTACAACGCTTGATCATAGAACAGTGTATAGTTCGCGCAACGGATCTAAGTCCCTGTGATATACAATGCTTGATAATTGGACAGAGCTCAAAGCTTGAATGGATGAAAGAAGATTGACAAAAAAGTTGCATCAGGCGAGTGTGAATGAGAATGCTGGGAGGGGAAGACGTCTGCGGACGTACCTTGACCTTCTATAGCAGACGTTCTAGAGAAAGGCCAGGTCAAGAGTACCCTTAACCGACGACCATGTATGAAGAATGTTATGAGAGTGAATGAAGCGAAAGAGGTATATCAGGATCGTAGCAAGTGGAAATCCGTGATCTCTGCCTACCCCGATGGGAAATAGGCGTGATTTTATGTATGTATATTCAAAGCCTGGTCATGGGACAGTGTACACAACTTAGGCATAGGAGAAAATACAACGCTTGGTAATACGATAGTATTACCGCTTGTTCATAGGACAGTATAGAACGGTTGATAGGACAGTGTACAACGCTTGGCCATGTGATAGTGTAGGCTTGGTCATAGGACAGGTACAACCTTAATCATAAGTCATGTAACAGTGTACCAACGCTTGCTCATACGACAGAGTACAACGCTTGATCACAAAACTGTGTATAATGCTTGGTCATAGGACAGCGTAGAACGCTTGGCAATAAGACAGTATAGAAAGCTTGGTCATAAATAGTGTAGAAGTCCCAAGTCCCGTGAAATAACGTAACGAGGCTTTACAACCTTTAAATAACTATACTAACACATATCAATATTTTTTTTTAGATACCTTTGTATCCAATTCCAAATCCAAATGAGACCGACAAATGCATTATATAGAAGTAGCGTCTGTGTAGTTATAAAAAATAGCGTATAGCGTTACTTTTTGATGGTAGAACCCTAACCGCCGGTTTCTGAAATCTCTGATTAGTAAAGATTTAAAATTTAATAGTTGACTGCGTTCTTGCTATAGGTTTGATCCTGCTTTCGAAAATTGCCCGCTAGTCTCCCGAAATCCGCTCAAAACAGAATAATGACGGAAACCATACATTTCAGATCTATTTACAGATGCAAGGATTACGTCAAAAGTCTAACACATCCAGCATGAGGACGTGCACCACCGTGACCTTCCGAAGCAGCAGCAACCAGCTCGCTAGGAGCTCCCTGCAGTCCCGCGGCCGAGGGTCTGTCAGAGACAACCAGTGGAACCACCGCTATCAGAAGACCCCTCAATTTATTTAACAAGCTGTTGTTTAGGCTTTTCCTATTAATTCACCAGTTTCTTTCGAAACAGTGTGGTGAAAGGATTTTAAGTGCACCTCCAAGAGGCTCTTTTCGTGCACATGACATGAGTTCATTAACATGAGTTGATGTTCTGCAACATGTCGGTTTCCTCACAATGCTTTCCTTCACCGTTTCAGTGCTGGCATTTTGCACAATTTAGAATAGAAATACATGATATTTAGCTCAGAAGAACTACATTTTTAGGACATTGAATATTATCAAAAGAAAAGTAATACCACCACAAAAAGCAGTATCTACTGAGAGGAACATTAGAAAGGATGGTTTCGCAATAGATCACTAGATGGCGTTGTGCACTAAAAAACAAAAGTTTTCTTACGTTTTATTGAACATAGTAATGTGATTAAAGTGTATTGTATAGTAGTTAGTATTCTAAACAGGTATTTGGTTCTCAAAGTACCTACCTACAGGCCAGCTATATGATATCATAAGAAAATTCTTTATTACACGAAAAAAATACACAGGCGAACTTGATGTTAATTAGGATTTTCTTACAGTTATAATACCTATCCTTTTTGTATTTAGAGTGGGTGGTAGTGCTTTTTGAGACAAGATAAATCTGTAAAAAAAAATATGACATAAAAAGCTTTGCTTAGCAAGAGCTAGATAAAGCTATTGTGTAAATGTTTTTAAGTGTTTATTTAATTGTGTCGCATGTAAATATTAAACTATTATTGAATATTTTGTCTGAAACTAATGGATGTCAATATTAAGACAAGCATTCTAGTCATGAAAGACATCTAGAAAAACGCTTAGATGATTAGGTGTATTTAAAAAAATATGAAGTAGGTATATTTTTGGATCTAGTCATTCAGCCCTTACATAAAAACGGTTGAAATACTGCTCAAAGTTAGGCCTGTCTCAGTTTGTGGTAAGAGATGACGATACACTGACATGTTTTGACACCATGTTTGTATGTAAGGTAATAAATACCTCGATAGGACCTTATTTGTACGCAAATGCTGCTGGTGGTTACTGAATAAAATGTCTAAAAACGTTATTTTTAGTTTCACTTGTGATAATAATTAAATACAGAACCGTAGGAGAACGAAGGTAGCCGGCATAGCTCTCAAAATCAGCAAGTTGAAGTGGCAATGGGCAGGTCATTTGCACGACGAACTAACAACCGCTGGGGAATAATGGTTCTCGAATGGCGACCACGAACAGGAAAACGAAGCGTGAGACGCCCTCCTACCCGATGGACTGACGACATTGTTAGGATCGCGGGTAGTCGGTGGATGGAAAGGGCTCAAAATCGTTCTTCCTGGAAACGGATAGGGGAGGCCTATGTCCAGCAGTGGCCTTCATTAGGCTCATGATGGTGATGATGAAATATAACAAAATTTACAGGCTTATATTTAATATAAAGGTAGGTTAATATTAAAAAGAATGATAATATTTTAAAATTTAGGTAGGTAAGAAGTATGTTAAAATGAAAGGATAAAAAAAATTGTTGAGTTTTCTAGTTATTTGTGATATAAATACTCTCTGTAAAGTGTATTAATAATCAAAGAAATAAAAAAATAATAATAAATTTAATCTTGTTAAAAAATAGTTTTTAGAATATTATGTTTCAATATGTGTGAGTGGTGTGTAAATAAAGTTATTTAAAAATATTTTTTTTTTGTTTCATCTACTTAGTTTTTTCTCAGTTACTAATAATCAACAATGCAGGTTCTATGTAGCTGCTGTTTTTATACGACTTTCTGGTAGAACAAGCAGATGGACCACCTGATATGAAGTGGTAACCATCACTTAAAGGCATTGTCTTTTAGGCCACCGTCAGATAGGAACGTGCTCTACGATGCACTGCCCTGTGTCCATCTACTCGAGGCATAGATAATTATGTTTTGCCTCATTCGCCTGTTATTTTACCGACAACCACACTTCAAACCGAAATAGGGCTATGCTGATTGAGGATAGAAAAAGGCGTGGTAGTGGGTAGTATTTTCCCAAATGAGTCACACAAAGAGCCTCTACTAATCCTACTAATATTATAAATGCGAAAGTTTGTATGTATGGATGGATGTATTGGATTTAAGAGTAGTAGAGCTCTTTGTGAAGGGCTCGTCCGGGGAAGTACTACCACCACGCCTTTTTCTGCCGCCAAGCAGCAACGCTGTGTTTCGGTTTGAAGAGTGTGGTCGCCGGTGTAATTACAGGCACATGAGGCTTAACATCTGTATGCCTCAAGTTGATGGACGCAGGGCAGTGCATCGTAGGGCACGTTCCTATTGTGCCTGACCTACGGGGCAATGTTTTGTTTATAGGTGATGGTTACCACTTAACATCAGGTGGGCCATCTGCTTGTTCCATCAGCTAGTTGTATAAAAAAAATGTTTGTTACTCTATAACTCCAGAACGGCTGAACGGATCTTGGTGAAAATTCGCACCGAGATATATTATAGTCTGGAATAACACATAGGCTACTTTTTATCCCGTGGGAATACAGGGATTTAAAACTATGGGGGTGAAACCGCGGGGCGCTACTAGTCTTTTATGAATATATAATTATGCTGAAAAATAACGCAAGCGCGCCATCTTTTTTTGGATAAATAAACTACTATGTTTATCATTCCAATTTGGTTCTACAGAATTCCTACAGGTGTCTAGACTTACGTAGGTAGCGTTACGGTAGTTTCAGATGCTTCTAATAGATAGTGCTGTATTCACCAACAAGTATGAAGTATTCGTGGTGAAGTATACATTCTCAAAAGTTTGCATAAACTTTTATGTACGGAATTTTTCTGGAATAAAAATAATAATTTACCAGAATTGTATGTTATCGCTTTGCGCACATCTTCGGCGTTTGGATTTATTCCTAAATGAGTTAGTGGATTTAAATTAATTTAAATATTTAAATTAATTTAAATAAAAAAAAAAAGCACGACATTAGCCCTCGTACTACAAAACGGTGCCTAACTTTAAACAATGTCTAAAATTAGCGCTCTCTGTTTGACATTACGCAAAGGTAAGAGATGGCAAACGTTTAATCATAGTTTATCGTTCGCCTATTTTTTGTAGTAAGGCCCTAGTAGTTTAGATCCGTAACGTTATTACTTTGAAGACTGAATATTTGTTTAAATTGTTGCATTGTTTTCTAGTAGGTATGTTACCTATTATCTTTTGTCTATGTATTTCAATTTCTCTTCTTTCTCTCTCTCTCCCTCTTATGAGTAGGTTTGTGAACTTTATCGTAAAGGATATTGCACTGTTTCAATAATGTGAAGATTCATTGATCTGGAAAGCAACACATTTATATTCAGGAATATATATCATACAGGGTGAAAAAAACACTCACAAAAATTCGGGGTGTATTCGTAGCTATCCTTTCAATCACGATTACGAGAGTTTTTTTTAATATTATTCAGAGACGAATTGAAATTAAGCCTTGCTGCTAAACTTAACACTGGACTTAGACATTTTTATGTATATTTTATATGACTTGTCATCCTGTATCAATCATTAACATAATAATATCCAAGATGTTTGTGTCTGGCAATATTTTGTGATTCTGAAAGAACCTAACTAATAATTAACCGAACGGTGCTCACATTAATGTTTATGCTTTTATAATGTTGTTTTAACCGTGAAAACCTTTTATTGGCTTTTGCGTTTTTATATCTGCTATGTTATTTTAGTTATATTTACCTGTTGGTTTTCCAATAAATAAATAAATAAATAATATAAAGTCTAACGGCCTCTTATTTGGATTAACGACATCGAGAAAAAATGAAAAAACAATATTTCTTTTTTTTCTTTTAGGAGGCTCCTGTCTGTAAACAATCTTACCAGTGTCAAGTGATCTTGCAAGTGATTCAGAGATAAAAGTGGTATGTCGTGGCCAAGGAGTTTAGATACTAGTCGTGGCGATCGGACTGTCGATTCTGACAATTATCAACTAGTTAAATCACTTTTCCCCCAAATGCCATTATAACAAAATGTTTATTGATTCTACCTAGCTACTTTGGATTTCGTAATTCGTTTTTTTAATTTGTTTTGCAGAGGTTTAAAGCGGTCAAATAACGACCCCATAGAATCCTACTTACCTAATATAGGCGATCGGCTACAAATATGCCAAGCGACCGCTGCAAGCCCTTCTGCTGATGCTGATAACCACTACCCACTCGAAACTTTAAATTAAAGTAGATGTTACCTGAAGTTCAGTGCTCTACTACTGAAATTCAGAACATTCAGTGATTTATTCCAGCACCGGACGGCGTAGGCGTAGAATTTACGATATTGGATCTCTGTAGCATACGAAATTTGTTCTTTTGGAATGACGTTTTTAGAGCTTCCGAACTAACAAATAAAACTTAGATATAGTAATCAATCATGAAACTGTAGATATACGTAGATTTGTAGTTTCTTGCAGTCGATCTCATGATAGCTAAGTTAAATCAAATCCCAATTTGGAAGCGTGGAAATCACAAAATGTTTGAAATATTTTCAGCACAGTTTTGCTTCATCATTTATTACTACATGAAACCGAACATAGAAGGATATAGTAATATTCACTTTGCTTCTGAAATCTTGCCAAAACGCTGGAGAAATGGAGTGTGCTTGAAAAATACAGGAATGGTTGAACGAACAAGTGCTTAGTCATCAAAAAACTAGCCAGCGTTTTGGCTCATGTAATGGATTATCTGGACACTTCGGCCTCCACCATCTTCTTGATTTAGCTTAGCTCTACAGGATTCTGATGCAGTTTTTAAATTGAGTATTTCCAATGTGGCGTCCTTGACTTCCATAGATGATACGACAACGACCTTCTTGTTTATCAGGCTCACGTTACTTATTCTTGGCCTTTATCTATTACTCTCCTTCAATAATGTTAGATGAAATGTGGCTGCCATGTCGCGCTGCTGCCTTTACCAGCTCTGAGAAAAAAACTTTTTGTAAGGGAACCTTTATTTCGTAGAGCTAAATGGTTTTGCCCCCCGCCCCCTCCATAAACTAGAAGGCTTATGGCAACCAGATAGCTGATATAATACTTAAATACTTTTTTTAAATACACCCAGACAAAGAACAAACATCTATGTTCATCATACAAATATTTGTTCTCGGTGGGGATCAAACCCACGGCCTACGCACAAGGCAGGGCTACCAACTGAGCTGTGAAGGTGGTCAAGTTCAGTAAATCATCCATAACAGATGCAGGGTGTTTGGTCTATCGGTTGTGGTTTTGGCTCGGCACTATCATTTAATTTTAGTACCAGCATGCCACTGAATAACGATGAAAACACGTTCCAAAGTGTGCCGACAGATAACATCACAAAACACACTTCAAAGTGGGACTTCATAAATCCTTTAAGTATTCTATTCTATATAATGTATTAAATATATCAGTCATCTAGTACCCATAACACAAGCAAGCACAACAAGCACAATTGAGTAGCTTACTTTGGGGCTAGGGGCTGTGTGGATTGTCCAGCATTATTTATTTATTTTATTACTGGATTCCCAAACAATTGAAATCCGTCTAAATCCAAAATGAAACTGGATTTCGTGCCCACTGACGCAATTCCGGGCTTGCCGGGTGCGATAAAGCCATGCGTAAAAACGTCTAAATGTCAGTTATTCTGGGTTTTCCATAAGAAATATATTCTCAGTTTCGTATCCTACGAGCATCTGATAGTTAATACGGTTTATCGTCTGTCGAAGAAGCTCACATCTCAATGTCTCTGTTTTTTTATACAACTAGGTGATGAAACAAGCAGAGGCTCACCTGATGTTAAGTAGTAACAATCACCTATAACAAAGCATTGCCTCGTAAGTCACGCACGATAGAAACGTGCCCTACGATGCACTGCCCTGCGCCCATCAACTTAAGGCATACCGATGCTTAGCCTCATTACAGCAACCACCCTCTTCTAACCGAAACAGCGTTGCTGCTTGGCGGCAGAAAAAGGCGTGGCGGTAGCCCTTCACAAAGAATTCTACTAATTTTACATCCGCCAATCAAATGCGAGACTAATGAACAGACCGAACTACAAACGGACAATGAACGGTTTTAGACCAATATACTACAACTGCTAAAATAAACAAATATTTTTTGAAACTATTTGCTCAGAATATAATAATTCTTAAAACATTATTAATTAAGTTTAAGGAAATAGTTAATAAGCCAAAACCATTTATTCGATTGTTTATTAGACCAGTACGTTTTTATTTCCTTTGCGCACATAAAATCAAGGAGGCAACAATAAAGGAATTTACCGGTTGTAAAAGGATAGCTCTCTCAATTTGAATATACTAAACCTAAATATTCAGTATCTTCAGCCTAAAGAAATCCATTGCTAAACATTTCCCCCTTCCATTTATCCACCGATAAAACATTAGTTTCAATCATAGAGCAAATAGGTACCTAGAGAGCTCCTTAGGTTGAGGCTAGATGGTCTGATTGAAAGGTACATCTATCTTACCAATATTATAAATGCGAAAGTTTTTGTTTGTGTATGTTTGTTCCTATACATCTACCGAACATCTACACGGTTTAGTAGGAAACTTGGTAGAGTACTTTAAATAATGTTTTTTTTTTGTTTTAACTTTTGTATTTTCAAGCGTTAAGTTAGTGTTACGCACTATAAAACTAATAAAAATGTACTTTTCAAAACACCTAGTTTGATAGTATTTTTGTTACACTCTATGTGGTGGGTGTCTAGGTGTACTAAAAGTTCGTGACGCAAGCTTCAAATCGTTAACCGAAACACAATCTCGATTAGCAATTTGTTGAAGTAATACTCTTGTTAAGACTTAGAGCAAACTTATACTAGTGGCTCTGGGAGCTGTAGACCTCGCGAGCATACTAAAAGTGAGCTATTTGAGGAATGTAATGTGCAAGTGCATTTTCCCTTTTGTGATTTTTTGATCTTTTTGATTTTTTTTTTGCATCATCTTGTGTAGAATGAGGTCCTTTGTGTTTCTCTCAAATTTGATTGAAAACCATCGATTGTTTGATGAGCTATCCTGTTCATCATGCTGAAAATCCTTATCAGATCTTCGCCAAACTTTTATGAGACCAACTTATAGTTACTACCTTTCAAATAAAAAAAGAATAATCGAAATCGGATCTCATTTGGTGGAGACATCCAGTATATCAAATAGCCCCCTTTTTTCCCTTTTTTGGGGGAAGTACCCCTGCAATCAAAAATCCCCGACGACAAAAAAATTCTAATATGACTTATTAGATTTTTTTTGTCGTCGGGGATTTTTGATTGCAGGATTGCAGGATTTGATAACCTGTGTACCAAGTTTCGTCCAGATCGGTTGAAAAATGCGACCTGTAGAGGAGAACAGACAGACAGACAGACATCCGGACAAACGCATTTTTGGCCAATGTGGAAACTGAGACGCTTCGCTCGCTTCGCTCGCTCGGTCAATAAAAAAAACAGGATCAAGGCCGATACGCACATAACTGTGCCGGCACAGTATCGGCACACCTTTATACCTTAGTTTCAGATCTAATAGTATGGTAATAATTGTGTAAAATCTAATTTATGTGTAATATGCAAGCACCTCTAGTCGATTTTCTCTTGAAAGAGTTATATATATTATTGGTAAATAAAAACAAATTATATGTTATAAATGTTTGTAATATTTTTATAGGTTTAATTATTTTTATAGTTCTATACCTAAATGTTCCTGTGTAATAATAGTGATACAAAGGAACCATGTACTCTATCTTTTGTTTGTGACATACAATTTTAGAATCGTGGGATGTCACGTTTTGTGGGTGTTAGTTCAGGGTACATGACGTCATGGCCCTCTGAACACCTATTCAAAATCAGAGCAGCAGGCACTCTGGCTGAGGCTAGAAGAATCAAATGCCGACGTAGTCCTAGAAGAAAGAAAAGGAAAGGAAACCTTCATTCTTTTAAGCCTGCAAAGCTAAATGATAATCTTCTAAATATATATAACTCAAAGGTGACTGACTGACTGACATAGTGATCTATCAACGCACAGCCCAAACCACTAGACGGATCCGGCTGAAATTTGGCATGCAGGTAGATGTTATGACGTAGGCATCCGCTAAGAAAGGATTTTGATCAATTCTACCCCCAAGGGGATAAAATAGGGGATGAAAGTTTGTATTAAACTTTAAATTCCTTGGCGCGAGCAAAGCCGCGGGATCAGCTAGTAAAATATATATAACTCAAAGGTGACTGACTGACATAGTGATCTATCAACGCACAGCCCAAACCACAGGACGGATCGGGCTGAAATTTGGCATGCAGGTAGATGTTATGACGTAGGCATCCGCTAAGAAAGGATTTTGATCAATTCTACCCCCAAGGGGAATTCCTTGGCGCGAGCAAAGCCGCGGGTTCAGCTAGTTGCTGGTATAAAATTTTAAGATGTAAACAAGACTTTCCTTATGAATGAACACAATATACCTGAATAAAGCTGAACATTTTAGGCGCGTAACAAAAGAAAATAGCTGACTTAAACTTAATATTAAAATATTCTACCCTACATAATATGCTGACTATAAACTTGCCTGCCTTCAATCACCTACCTTACAATTCTTTATTCTCTTATTTTGCTCGTGGAGCGTTTCTTTCACAGCTGCGATGCTCCGTCCCTGTTTCGCCATAATTTGCCTCCCACTCGCACATCAGTTGTTGTTCAGTAAGTTTCAGGCATTGCTTTGGCACACACGGAGCCTTGAACTCGAATTGTGCGCGAAAAGTTCCGAAATATTGTTTCAGAAATGAATATTATTTGTTCGGAGTTGAGAATGAGTGACGAGTGCTCAAAAATAAAAAGATAGATTACACTTTTCATGAGAAAATCGTGTTATGTTTTGACAAAGTATAGCAATTACGAAATTTCATTGAAATGTACAAATCTGTGTCATGTGTTTGTAAATATTTTAGTTTCAAGTTACAAAAAATATTAATATGTGAAAGAAAATAAAACTGTAAGGTCTGTGCTAAAGTTCAGTGGGTGAATGAAAGTGTCGACTATCGAATAACAAAATGCGATAAGCTTAAATACAATGTTTTCCAACTTGACAGACTTTAGCCTCCTCCAGGGTTTGAACCTGACTGCTGTCAATGTGACGTTTGCGTTTGGAAACGAGTTGGATATATTTTTCCAGCCGGAAAATGTTTTGATAACATTGTATGTGCCTGTGATTTTGCTGTCTTTGGTGGCAAACATTCTGCTCATAGTAGTTGCTGTGAAGTGTAACTATACAAAAAAGTAAGTGTTAGAAAACCTTTGCTATATTGCATGTGGATGAAACAAGCAATTAGCCCACGTGGTGTTAAGTGGTAATCATCACCATCGAAGCATTGCCTTGCACTCTAAGTAAGGGAAAGCCTGCGATGCACTGTCCTGCGTCTATTCTTTTGAGCCATATCGGTGTTGAACACCTTATTATGACTGCAGAAATCGGCACTTTTGGTACTTATCCGGACGAGCCAATCACAAAAAGCTCTAAAACTACAAACCCCTTTTCATCAAATTATCAAACCTCGATATGAAATCAACAAAAAGTTGATACTCGTACAATATGGAAAAAATAATAAACCTTCTATCAAATTTATTAGTCAGTCTGTTCTCCCAAATCAACATCCAAAAATATTTGGCATTCGCATCGAAAACTATCATAACATTGCGAACATCATAAAATACGAACACGAAAATATCGTTCAGTTTTATTACGTCATAGATTCAACATCTAACTACTGGCCGTCTCGATTTTTAGTTTTATAGAAGTACGTTATTTTGTTTTCTATAACCAAAACAAAAATAAATTATATTTTGATACTAACGCAATCGGCAGTCAATGCACACCCCGAACCAGAATTGTGGTAGATTACGCTACACGAGACTGCGGGGATAAAATTGAACTTTATCTGTACGATGCTAACGAATGTCGTGAAAATCAAACTCATCCGATATAGAAATAAGGTTCCAACTCAATTGACATCCGTTGTAGTTAAGTTAGCTCGGTTTAATCAAAACCATAAACTGAAATAAGGCCCAGGGTTTCCACCTTAATTGCTGCCCTAAATTTGTCAAAACTCGCAGTTGTCAAAATCATTTGGCGCACTTAAACAAGGCAATATTGAACTGGCGTGTTAAACAATATTGCACAAGATCACAGCAAAGTTTTGTATTTGTAAAAAAGTATTATTTCTTAGAGTTTATACGAAAAAATAAAAAATTTATTTATCGCACGAACATGAAACTACAAATAAACCCGAGATATGAAAAGTGTTAATAAGTAGATACTTACTATTAGTATAAGCTACTGAGAAAGAGACAAGCGTATATAGGTAAAAAGAATAAAATGCTACTGACTATCCAAAGATTGTAAGAATTCATGTAATCTTATGGGAATGACGTGACCGCGTCTTCTGAGGGTAAACTCGTGGGTTTACCTTTTGGTTATTAGGAAGAATACATACATAAAATCACGCCTGTATCCCATAGGGGTAGGCAGAGACCACGGATTTCCAATTGCTACGATCCTTACATACCTCTTTCGCTTCATTCACTCTCATAACATTCCTCATACATTCTCGTTGGTTTAGGGTACTCTTGACCTGGCCTTTATCGAGAACGTCTGCTATCTGATCCAGATACGTCCTCCGAGGTCTTCCCCTCCTAACAATCCCATTCACACTCGCCTGATGCACCTGTTTTGTTAATCTCCTTTCATCCATCCTCTCTACATGCCCAAGCCATCTTAACATACCTTTCTCTACCCTCATCACTATGTCTTCTTTCACTCCACATTTCTCTCTAATCGCATTGTTCCTCAATCTATCCCTCAAATTCACACTGGTTAGGAAGAACACCAGTGGATTTTTTTCTTTGAACGTTTATGTGCTCAATACCAGCGTTCAATCAATGAAGGAATACAGCGCGAGGAAATTTCTTCAGTTTCATGTACTTGAAACGTAATATTCCTATATTACTTTGTGCAAAAGTATCACATAGCACAGGCATCAACGACCTACCTAAAGGCTTTACCACACCAATCGACGGCATTGATCGATGCTAGAAGATTAGTCGACGTCGATCGATGGTTTTTTCCATACCTCTCTCTTTAATTCTCACTATAAAATAAGAATGATATTCTCGTACAAACTTATGTTAATTGATTTTGTATTATCTTGCAACGAACTCGTTGTAATTGCAACTTATGCACATGTCAACGTTTGCATTGTTTAAACATAAGTTTGTGTCCCAAATGAAATATTTGATTTGATACCAATCCAATCGATCGAATTTAACGGCGTCGATCGACAATCGATCGACTGGTGTGGTAACAGCCTAACGGGTTTGGACGTATATCGACTCCGCGTCGTTATAATATTATGTCCCTAAATATTTGTTTGATGATTAGGCTCCCTAACGTATTAACCCAAATGACCAAATACGTATAATGATGTTTATAAAAGAGTAATAGAGTGCATTGTGACGCAGGGCAGTGCATTGTAGACTATCATATCGTGAGTGACTTACGAAGCCATGTTTTGCTTAGGTATAGGTCATCACCTATACCTAAATAAAATCAGGTACTAAATAAAATCAGGTATGCCATCTGCTTGTTTCACTATTTATCCGAAAATATATTGTTTGGTATTACGCACAATTACGTATCAACAAATCGACCAATACGTATAAAATTTTAAGATAACGGCCGTCAACTAACGCTCGTTATTCGACACGTAACACCGTATTTGTATGAAACGTAGCCTAAGTACTTTGGGCAATGCGTATAGATTGCCTCCTCAAATAAATTGTACCGATTTAAACTTAGGGGCTTTCAACTTATTACGTGATGAAAATATGTACTTTTTTTCATTCATTTTCCATCACAAATATTCTGATTAATAATAATAATCCGCGATCTTAATAATAATATTCTGAGTAATATTAAGATCGCGAGAGGTCGGTTGATGCATTGGGGGTTATATGCATAGGGTTTAGAATCGTTCTACCTACATAGGATGCCTATGTCCAGCAGTGAAGTTCTACAGGTTGATGATAATGAAGTCTATGATGTGCTCGTGGCAAGGCTTGCTGGTAATTGACCGAGCGAGAAAAGCGAGCGAAGCGTCTCAGTTTGCACATTGGCCAAAAATGCGTTTGTCCGGATGTCTGTCTGTTCTCCTCTACAGGTCGCATTTTTCAACCGATCAGCAGGCCTATTGGCTATCTTTTACAGTGACCGTGACTAACTGGCTTCGGTTGTACACCGAACTTTCATTCATTCATTCACGACGATGTCATCGAATATTATACGGCTAAGTTTAGTAATACTTTTTGATTATTACAGTACTATATTTTAGGATATTTTTGTTTTAGGCGGTTTATTACCTATAACGGCTTCGGTGCCTATCAATAATATTCATTAAACACTGCCTCGGAGTAGTGTCTTTGACGAATAAGTAATGTCATCAATTTGTTGTCCACTATGCGTAGACAATCGCAATCTCTAGTCAAAATAGTGTTACGGTGACTAACAAATTGGGGTCGGTGACTGACGTTGACGATTCGTCAATATCAAAACACTTTGACGAGTGATCTTCACTAGGAGATATCCACCGAGATAGCCAATAGGCCTGCAGGACGAAACTTGGTACACAGGATATATGACTTATTAGATTTTTTTTGTCGTCGGGATGATTAAAAAAAACACAATAAAAATCAATAAAATCAAAAGAATCAAAAATCGGAATAATTATATCTACCTACCGCTAAGCCAGTGAATTGCTCACTTTTAGTGTGCTCGCGAGGTCTACCAGCTCACACAGCCACTAGTTTATAGACAATGGGCGAAGTTAGGCATCGTTCTGTGTGGACCCTATTTGGATGGGTGACCGCAGACGGCATTTACAAACGAGCACTTCCGTGCTTGAGAGGGTGCGTTCAGACGCTGACCACAGTGAGACAATTCCTCGTGATTATGAATAATCACGCACAACCAAGTTCGCGAAACTGACACTGCAAAGGTTTAACAATAATAACAATTTTTAATCAAACAAGTTTTTGCACCTAAACATTTTTAGTTTAGTTTTCTCACGCATGTTTTTGGTAGAATTGATTTGGATATCTGATGGCTGTCAGCCTCTTAAGCAAATCGATTCAAGGTACCAAGGTTTGGCACTAGCTATTACAAATGAATAAATAAAGCTTTTGTAGAACTGGGCCTACCTGAGCCCTTTATAATTATGTACTGAAGACCTATATTATTGTACTATTTAAAGGAGTTTTTAGCTGATTCAGAACTGGATATATATAATATAGTCTCAAGTAGCCGAACCTTTTTGAATGTAGACAGTGAACAATTAGAAATTGTTTACTCATGACCCTAAAAATGGGGTCAAGGAATTTATAAACTACATAGGTAAGTAGTCCTTGGGAAATTCATAATTTGTCTGCCTCTGTCAATCTGGAAGCTATCGAGTTTCTTCTTGTATTAATCTCTACTTATATTTATCTAGAAGAAAAAAATAACGACATCAATATTTGGATTATATTAAAAAAACTTTCACGAGATGCTCTTTTATGTTTCAAAGTATTTTAATTTATGTTCTAACAGTGTTCTGCGTGTGGAATGAAAAGATTCCTCACCCGACTTTGGATCGATCCACCTCAAGATTTAGAAATTACATCTAGAATGTGCTGAATAGTTTTATAGTCAGATTTTTTAATGTAAATCATGGGAGCGCAACTGCAACCTGATAACCACAAAATGTAATATCAGTATCAGAATCAATTCAATAATTGTATCACATGGAAAATCTTTATTGACAAAGAAAATTACAACTAATAGTTACAATTATTTACAAAATATACAAAATACATATGAAACAGTTGAGCTATCTGCAGACCGTTACAAACGATCTATAGATAGCTCAACTGATCCAAATCAGTGCCAGTCGGAAGCGTGCCTAAGACACTGGCTGCATTGCCACGCTAAATGGCAATGCTGATACGCTGAGCCAGATACTCACCAGCCCTCGGGTCACGCTTCGCCTCACATGGATCACTTTGAACCACTTTAAAGCTAAGAGAACCTAAGAGACAGTTCAAACCAAGGCTGGAAAAATGTCTGTAAAGCTATTACTCTCAATACGCACAGTTCGTCGCAATAACTCCATTCTAACATCCACCTACGTTCATAATGAACCGCTTATCCGGCAATCATCCTGTCTAACCCGAAGGTAACTTATAGCCCTCTTTTGTACTAAGTTTATGTGTAATGTTGGCACATTGCTATTTGTGCGCGTATTAGTCGTATTTTACGAGATGCGGCGATGTGAAGTGACTTTCTTCATTTATTTTACGAGATACAACGAAGAAGGGAAGTGACTCTATTCACTTATTTTACGAGATGCAACGAAGTGATGTGACTTTGTTTGATTATTTTACGAGATGCAAATGATGATAAATGTGAAGTAACTCTAATCACTTATTTTACGACATGTGACAATAATGTGAAAAAACTCTATTCGCTTATTTTTCATAAACAAAACGAATACACGAATAAGTCAAAATCAATAGGTATTTATTTGACTCTGTGGAATCACGAGGAAATACCTTGAAAGATGTGTTCCAGTTATGCGGTTCTACACAATATAGCGGACTAAACAGTAGATAAAAACATCAAGGGGACAATAAGGGAGTAATCGCACTGGCGCCCTTTGAACGTGTTCTCAGCGAGCCAGCGAGTTTTTCATTCTATTTTCATATTGTTTATTCAGCGACAAAAGTTGAAAATTCAAAATACTTCAAACAGCTTACATTTCATCAATGTTTTAAACTTTGTTTAGACATCATTTCACTGGTTATGATGTTTGTGTGTAATTGTGGCTTTTTCAAGCCTTACCTCCGATCAAGGTAAAACTAAGCACAAATACCGGCTCGGGTGCTGGATTGGCTTAAGAACGAATTCAAGTTTCGAGAAAGGGGTAGAAAACAAGTTCAAACCTAATCGTAATGATGTGAGAAATCACCGGTAAACGCGAGCGAATACTTTGATTTGATTTGATATCTTGTCACGATTTGCATTGCGATTTCGTTGGTTAATCTTCTTCTTATTTTTATCGAAAGCTGGTGCTTCCCGTGTGGTCGCATCACATATATCCGTGTATATATCTGTAGGTCCCATTTGAAGATGAGTACGATCAGACGATTTATTTTTGAGTGAATTATTAAAATTGTATTTTTTACTAGTGTACCCATATGCAGTTGGTATTTTCTTGCAAAGAAATATCTCGCAAAGAATTATTACACGACCAGATTCGAAACCGCGACCAGAAAGCGGGGCTATTCCCACTAGACCAATATTGATAGTAAATCTAGATAAAAAATAGTCGCTTGTAAATTTTGATGAAGTTACTGTGACTCACACAATAGATTGGATATACGAGTAGATACCTACAGATAATCTTACAAAGCGCTCGTTCACAAAGGTGACAAAGGTGAGGTTAAGCCTAAAAATAGTTTCTTTTATGGATAATTCTTACATCCTAGAGAGCAAAATCATTTGTGTGTTTGTATAAACACAAAAATACTCCGAGAAATAAGAAATAAAACCCGCAACGAAATATAAACTAATATTTGTTGACAGCCAGCCAGGATTCGATACCCACCGAACATTTGTGTGATGAACACAGATGTTTGTTCTCCGTCTGGGTGTTATATAATATTACCAGTTGCGCCCCGCGGTTTCACCTGGGCATATTTAAATACCGGTATTCCCAAGGGATAAAAAGTACCCTATGTTCTAGACTATAATCTATCTCTCTGCCAAGTTTCATCCAGATCCGTTTAGCTGTTACGGCGTGAAAGAGTAACAAACATCCATCCATCCATCCATACTTTCGCGTCTGTAATGTGTGAAATTATGTTTTTTCTTGGTGGAGATTGAAATCAAGGCTATCAGCGCAGAGGGCAGAGCTTTTCGTGAAAATTCTACCAATATTATTTATTTGTTTTAATTATAGCTACTCAGAGGGTTAATTGTCAATAAAAACATTAAACATATAATGTTTTTAATAAAAATACTAAATAATATTAATCTTTAATCTAAATATATATAACTCAAAGGTGACTGACTGACTGACATAGTGATCTATCAACGCACAGCCCAAACCACTGGACGGATCGGGCTGAAATTTGGCATGCAGGTAGATGTTATGACGTAGGCATCCGCAAAGAGAGGATTTTGATCAATTCTACCCCCAAGGGGATAAAATAGGGGATGAAAGTTTGTATGAGATTTTCAAAGGAAACGAGCGCGAGCAAAGCCGCGGGATCAGCTAGTAATAATATAATTCTTCTTCTTCTTTGTAATAATTCGATTGTGTCCGTTTTATATTTTCTTAAACATAGGGAAGGAGTATGGATATGAATTGATCAATCCGAAAAAAATAACTCTACACCAACAATGAGGTAAAAAACTACTGCGCAGCGAAGCAGCGAAGGAGTTTTCTAAGTCTTTGCTCTAAACAAGGTATTTAATTAATCTCTCTTCATTACAATTTTAGGGTAAATACGCTTCACGTTAAGGAGTTTCGCTTCTATGAATACAAGTTATAATTTTGTGGCGAATGAAAAGGCAGTTTCGGGTTATAAATCACTTTACTTTATAGTAAGAGATGGGTAAATTTGGCAGTACTTACTTTTCTGTATGTAATGGATGGACTGTCTTTGTTGCCTTTACCTTTGTCGGCTTTAGACATCACTATCTACGTCGGTGCAGGTTCCATTTTATCCTTGGCAAATAAAAAACATTACTTTTATGCTTTCAAACGTTAAGTTTTTGTTGTACTCGAAATTATTTGAAGATTCCATAAAAGAGGTACCTAGTGATTAGTTATTTACTTAAAAACTAATCACCAATTACATTTTTCTTTTTTTAATTATAGAATGTAACACTGTTTGTTTTCCAAATAAAATAAAATAAAAAATAAATAAAAGGTCATCATCATTTTCTTGCCCCTATCCCAATACATGTGGGGTCAGCACAACAGGTTATATTTCACCAGTGTATTAACTCAGTATTCACTCCCTTTTTACACATGTCATCTTTCATATACCGTAATCCATTTATTTTTCCTTTGGCTATACTATCCTATATATGGCTTAAATATGTATATCTCCACGTTTAAACTTAGCATTCTTCTCGTTGCATACTTGTCGCATACAATGGACCCAGAGTTATATCCGAAGTGCATTCATCGAAATTATTTTTAGGAAGACTTTTCAATATTTTATAATGTCTGTTGATTCTCATGTACTGGTTGCATAAAATTGGCATAGATTTGTGACATTTCAAAGTAATCCTTGTGGTTAAATTATATTTCCTCCAATTAAATTCAGCAAAGAGAATGTTTATGAAGTCGATTAAAAAGAAAACGAAGGCTAAACCATGAGTGGGCCCAACTTATCCGAGTTCACAACCGCTTACTCGACCCTTGTCTCAGAACAGACTGCTACCAAGCGTTTGCTATTAGTTTTAGCTGTGTCAGATGAAATTACATTTCACTACATATTTCTGCTCGGAAATGGCCTTTCCCATTGAAACGTGTGAGAAAATAAGAAATAACTTGTCGATTTAATTTTTGATTTTGGAAACATTGAATAGCGTTCCTTTTACGTCCATATGTGACAGTAGTTTTTTTTCTGGGTAGCAATTACTTGACTCATTTTGATTTTCGTTTTGTATTGGACGAGTGAATCTGACGAAAAAGTTACAAAGTCAAAAAGTATTATTTATTTAAATCACATGAATCACTAAAGCCCTTAAAACTAGCTACATCTAGGTGCCGCTCCACGCGACCAAGCCTGCAAGAACAGGCAACAAACTTAACTAAAATAATTTTAAACAATTATATTAAAAGACCTTGTTTCTATTCGGGATTCTATAAGCAAATAATGTTTATGCTCTGGATTCAACATTTTGCGCTTTCATAGACATAAACATTGTAAGCCTTAGTTCTGTTTTTGATAGACTTCAACATCAGGTTATGAAGTTTGTAAACAAGTATTTCCTATTCAATTTCTGTTACATAATTTTAGAGCGTCAAATGCAATTTTCTATCCAGTTCCTATTTATGAAAATAAAAACTATTGCTATTCCGTACAACACAAGGATTACTTTGAAACGTGTTATAGACAATTTGGTCATTCAACGATGGTTTGATAACAGAGATGCTAAAAAGTGTTCATGTAGTTATGGAATGAATGGGCAGGGCTACCACACCTAAACTAATGGAACCATCGCTGTGACATCAATGGTTACATTACAATCTGTCAGGTAGTTTTGTTTTAATTTTGGAAATTAAAAACGGTTTTTTAATAAACATCCCAACAAAAGCAAGTAATAAGAAAAAGTTCGGTTCAAACGGCGCTCATGATTGACTGGGGCTGTACAAATGAACTCGAAATGGGTCGTGTAAATACGAGTATACACTGCCAGTTTATAGGAACTAAAATTGGGTTGTTTAATTATCAGACTTTTTTATAATTTTTTTACTGAGAAACCTTTATAATTAGCTGCCACTTTAAAAATGAAACAAAGGAAATAAGTAACGATATTAGACAACTGTTTATAACATGCTTTGAAAAAAAAATTACTGATAAAAATAAAAATAAAATGTTTACCTATAATATAAAAGGCAAAAGTGATTGACTGATTACAATGCACAGTCCAAACCCTTATGACTAGAAACTTGAAATTTCGCACACGTATTCTTCTCATGACGTACTAATTAAGGAATCCCGTCATAATTAAACCCCCAAAAGAGTGAAATAGGGGATAAAAGTATGTATGTATGAATAAAATGTAGGTATACACTAAAAGATGTAATACAATAAAAAATAATATGAACTGGCACTAGTGTCACCTAGTTTTAAGACGGTTCAAGATGGTCCTTGTGATTTTATTGAATAAACATATTTTGACTTTGACTTTATGAAAGTTTCAAAGTGAGCGAGCGCGAGCGAAATCGCGGGTTCAGTTAGTTGGCAATACTAACAAAATCAACAGTAAGTGTGAGGCTCTGTCTCCAGAAAAAGCGATAGCTGTAGCCCAAGAGACAGTGACTAAATGACTACCAACAATACAATTTCGTAGAACCTATGTGTACGCCTTGGACTATTGTGTTACGCCTCGTAGGTTGACACCACATGCTAAAGTGTCATCAAACACAAATATTTATATTATTCTCTCGTTATAGATTATTAGAAACTGACTTGTCATCAGTTATCAGTTTAAACGATCATTATCAGGCACGATAGATATCCCCTTTAGATCTCTTTACAGCAAGGACATACGTAACTCGTTCGTTTTTTTTAATTTGTTGAAAATACTGTTTTTTTGAATGTTGATGCAATTTTTTACTCATCATCATCATCAACAGCCAACAGAAGTCCACTGCTGGACACAGGCCTCCCCTATCCGCTTCCAGGAAGAACGATTCTGAGCCCTTTCCATCCACCGACTACCCGCGATCCTAACAATGTCGTCAGTCCATCGGGTAGAAGGGCGTCCCACACTTCGCTTTCCTGTTCGTGGTCGCCATTCAAGAACTTTTATTCCCCATCGGTTGTCAGTTCTTCGAGCTATATGACCTGCCCATTCACACTTCAACTTGCTGATTTTGAGAGCTATGTCGGCTACCTTGGTTCTCCTACGGATTTCCTCATTTCTGATTCTATCTCGTAGTGAAACTCCTAGCATAGCCCTCTCCATAGCTCGTTGTGCGACTTTGAGCTTGGTGATGAGGCCAATAGTAAGCGACCACGTCTCAGTTCCATATGTCCAATTTTTTACTATTTTAGTAAAAGTAGAATTTAGGCTTGATAGGTAGTATGGTGTCCTTTTCTGAAAAAACCCTAAAACAGGTTCGCGACTTCGATCTCTTTAATACGAATTTAATACGAAATTTTGAGTGTCACATACTTCACTCAAAATACTGGAGTTTTGAGTGTCACATAGTTACTTCATCGGAGACCGAAATGCAACATGTTTAATGCCTGGATTCTAATTATTTTCAGTGTATGTTAACATAATCTGTTAGTAACCCCCCTAGTAGATTAAATAAAGACTCATAAAGGAGTAGAAGGAAATAAATAAACTGCCAGTAGTAATAAATACCTTGCCTTTACCATTTCTAGCTCACATTCCTCCCAAAGGAATGCCAAGCGGCCAAGTGGTCTGTACCTACTGTAACAGAAACGAGCTGTAGCCATCTTATTGAAATACACCAGGGAATGGCTACTTATGTAAATAAATTAAATAAATAAATAGTGGTAGATTTTCCACACAGCACTATCTAGCCCCAAACTAAGCAAATCTAGATAACTGATGTAATTCTTATATCCTTTTTTTTTGGAAATACATCTAATAATATAAAATTCTCGTGTTACAGTATTTGTAACAAAATTCCTCCAAAACGGCATGAACGAAATTCGGCATGAGTGAATTTTATACATTCAAACAATACAAATAAATGAATATTGTAGGAGCGAGCGTGCGCTCAGCTCCAGTAACATTTTTCAACTCCGATGCAAATGGCTCGGTGAGGGCGGGGCGGAACGGAACCACTATACCATTCGCTTCCGTTCACAGAGTATATATAATTACACACTAACACTTACAAACTAGCTTACAGACTATTTGCTGGGGTACTTCCTACAATATCAATTTAAATTCTAACCAATTTGGCTTTGGTTTAACCCTCGCTTTCGACAACTTCAAAGAACAATGCTATTGAAGGTAATTTACTGGAATCTTATCAATAGAACCTTCTGAAGCCGCCACAAAATTAATTGTTTTAGTTGTCATTATCCTGGAAATGAAAACGAACTTAAAATAAATAACGATAAGTAATTTGAAGACAAATAATCTAAGAGAAGTTTTTTTTTTAATTTGAATGTTATTTATGTATACGATGTTGGAGAGTCAAATAAATAAATAAATATAATATTAAATTAATTATCAAGTCGATATAATTACCCCTGGTTTCTGAAAGGCCGGTCAACACTAATTGGCTGTCAAGTCACTTGCTATCTTTATCTAATTTGAAGTAAAAGCTGAAATAGCAAGTGACTTGACAAGAATTTGTTTAGACAGGCTTCTTTGTTTAATCGTATGACATAGATAGTAATAAGCGACGCATGCAGCATTGCGAAGATCATTGATTGTTGTACTTCGGATGAGCATATTGTCAAAGAGGTTTACTACTAATTATTAAGTAACGTTCAGTAGTCTTCTACTTATTCGCTTAGACCTACCCAATTATTCAGAAGATTTTAATCCTCCCTACTCATATTTAAATTAGTTTCTATATTCAAGTTATTACAGACAACACGAGAAAATCCAACGTAGCTTATCACATTTGAATATTGTATTTTGGTGTTCATTTGTCAAATTTAGATAGTCGTGCGGAAAGTTTTATTATCCCTGTATTTGTTTAGCGGTTCTTTCTACATTATCTACATTAATAATAAGATATATATAGATTTATTGTTTGTAACGAACAAACAAAAAAACTACTGGCCTGATTTTAAAAATTCTTTCACCATTAGAATGCTACATTATCCCTGGGTAACATAGGCTATATAATGTTTAAAAAATTAATGTGCTACTGTGCGCAGCCAGGATGACTTGCTATTTTGGTATTTTTTAGTCTTATCAACAAAAATTGTATTGAATTGAGAAACAATCTTATCGGGTATTTTTGGTAGTTGAGCCCTCAGCAATCATTATAACACCCACCGTTTGGTACGAAAAATTAAAAACTGTATTTGTGAGAAAATCGTTTATTCTCCGTCAAAAAGGTTCTTAAATTTTTTTTATTTACTAGGTTTCAGTTTGACTAAATAAAAGCTTTGTGGAAATTATGTCTTGTCTTAAAATTACATGAGGTCATGTTTTTACTATAAACTAATTATGTATAAACAGGCATTTACTTACAAAAAAAATACTATGAATACGATGCTAACTTACTATATAATATAATATTATGTGTGTATAAGTTTTCCCATCAGGTTTACAAAATCTAATTACAATAAATACAAAGATTTTACGAAATGTAAAAAAACACATAAAACAGTTAAGCACACCGATGTGAACGATCTAAAGATAGCTTAACTGATCCAAGTACCAATTGGTGCACGAATAAGCGTGAGTTTTCTTTGGCTTTGTATAGCTTGATCATACACACATTGTAGAGCTTGATCTAAAACAAACTTCACATCTGCTTTTTTGTGTTTACAAAAGAATGCAATAAAACCGTTGTTTGAATACTACCGTCGTTTTATCTCTTCAGGCAAGAGGGCACCACCGTCGAGTTTTGTGAAATAGAAGATAGTACTGACAGTAAGCGAAATGAAATAGCTGCATTAGTTTCACTTTGGTACACTGAACGTACGAGTTGGAAGCACTGTTGTTGTTGTTGGATATGTTTATACAGTTTACATCATTTGATTTGAGAAAGTAAACAAACCAGCCTCAATCAAAATCAAAATAAATTAAGTAAAAAATATCTTTGAATATGTTTTTTTGTAAATTGACGTTACCTTGTTTTCATAACAGCGAAGAAGCCAGTTACAAATTATGAATTTGGCACACACAGCTCTAGACGTTACAGGTGGCAAGCCCATCAGCTGAGCGCTGATGTCTGACCTTCCACACAATATCTCTCACTGTTTCTTGAATGAGAAATTATATTAATGCACGAATTATCCATTTATTACATACATCGTGACTGGTTTATAATACACGTGAATATGCAATCATTGCTGACAAACGCCGCACAACAAGTATTTGCTTATTAAAGCTTCTACCAACCTATTAAGTGTTACGCAAAGGAAGCCAGCCACGACCCACGACCTTCGAATCAAAGAACAGAATTAATCCCTCAGCCATCAATCAGAATCACATTTACGAGTACAAGGATAGTCAAACTCTACGGGTATTTATTCAACGGTATCAAAAGGATCACTTTCTTATATTCACTTTTATATTGTCACGGGCGAGAGTCCGCCTGCGACGCCTAAGGTTGCGAGTTCGATTCCCGCCTCGGAACAATTTTGTGTACGATCTGCAGAAATTTGTTCCGTTGGTCTGGGTGTTTTCTATGTGTAATAAAAAAAACTGTCTATGTAGGTAAGTATATAATGTTTTAAATATATCAGTTATCTAGTACCCATAACACAAGCTTTGAGTAGCTTACTTTGGGGCTAGATGGTGTGGTGTCGATTGTCCAGCATTATTTATTTACTTCTTTAAAACGTCATGGGAAATAGTTAATTGACTCAGGCGTGACTTTGCGAAAGTCCATTGTTAAATATAAATTAACTTGAACAAAGCACTACATACTTGAATTAGTACTACATATTGCTTTGTTCAAGTTAATTTATATTTGTCATGGGAAATATAGTTGCCAGCTTTTTTTTTTTTTTTTCTTAGTCTATTCCGTCCAACTGCTGGGCAAAGGCCTCCCCCAAGGACTTCGAGTTCTCCCTATTCTGAGCCTCCTCCCACCAACTACCTTCAAAGGCTTCTAGGTCGTCCCGCCAGCGCTTTCTCGGCCGACCACGAGGTCGACGTCCGTCAGGAACCCATGGTGTACATATCCTTGCCCACCTTTCGGGAGGCATCCGGCTGATGTGGCCCGCCCAACCCCATTTGAGCCTGGCAGCTTTTTCCCCAACATCGCTTATGCCAGTCAAGGAACGCAACATGGTGTTCCGCACTCGGTCAATGCGCTTGAAACCGAGAATGCTGCGTTCCATGGCCCTCTGGCAAATTTTGAGTTTGGACTTCTGGAACTCGGTCAATGACCATGTCTGCGCACCGTAGGTTAGGACGGGCAATATACACATGTCGATGAGTTTACGCTTAAGTGTGAGAGGAAGGTTAACCTTCATGTGCTCCTTCATGGACCAGTAGCTCTTCCAGGCGTTCTCGATACGGCGATCGATCTCCTTGTCCTGCCTGTTCTCGAAGCTCGCTAACTGGCCCAAGTAAGTATACTCATCGACATAATGTATTTGTTGCCCATCTACCTCAGTTGCCAGCTTAAGCAAGCCTAAAATTTCTTGATTCTTACCGTTTTATTGATCATATCTACAATCAATATGAATACGTATATAACAAACTAGGTTGATTAAATTTTAGCCGAGTTTAATTGAGGCTTAGATGAGACATTATACTCGTGTGTGAGATAATGTTTTAGCTAAATTAGTTAAAACGTGCGCGGAATATGCGGCTTCATCCCTGGATTACAGACATGATTGGGAACACAACGTAATTAGGGAGATCTTATTACCCCTGACACGGTGTCGATAAACATCCTTTAGGGATACTATGTCACGCACTCGGAAGACAAATAACTATACGAAATTAGTATTAAACAAAACACAGAGTTTACCACCTATACGCACAAAACATAAAGAGTAAAGGTAGTAGACCTCTTTGTGAAGGGCTCGTCCGGAGAAGTATTACCACCACGCCTTTTTCTGCCGCCAAGCAGCACTTCTGTTTCGGTTTGAAGAGTGTGGTCGCCGGTTTAATTACAGGCACGTGAGGCTTAACATCTGTATGCCTCAGGTTGATGGACGCAGGGCAACGCATTGTAGGGCACGTTCCTATCGTGCGTGACGTTATAGGTGATGGTTACCACTTAAAATCTGGTGGGCTATCTGCTTGTTTCATCAGCTAGTTGCATAGAGAAAACCCTTTCTTTAGAAAGTAGAAGTGTATTGTATCTCATTGCCACTGTCTGTACTTCCTTACAACTACAATTTGAATCTCTGGAAGGCAACAGTTAGTAAGTCATCTAAACCAACGTCACAACATCGTTACTTATCATCAGGTGCGATGCAGTCGACGTACGATCCATTCAAGATTTAATTTAATGCCCACCTTACAAACTTACAAAATAAGAAATGATTTGAAAATAATAAGAAATTAACAATCGTAAAAAATGCGGTCTTGTTGCTAAAATGAAATCTCTTCCAGACGTTCGTCTATAGTCGTAGTTGGAACTTACGCGTTGAAAAGTGGATGCTAAGCAAGAAAAGCCGACGATTTAACTTGTCTCGTCGATAGCGATCTTCAATTCGATCATTATACCTTCACTAGCCTAAACCTTCGATCAATTGAAGGAAACCTCTTC
The DNA here is from genome assembly GCA_963576535.1 of Plemyria rubiginata. Lineage (NCBI taxonomy): Eukaryota > Metazoa > Arthropoda > Insecta > Lepidoptera > Geometridae > Plemyria > Plemyria rubiginata. The sequence goes on from OY754910.1 coordinate 13,389,585, forward strand.
AACCTTGAGAGATATCTCCTGCAACCGATCAACGTAACCCACGATCGAACTCTGAGATAAAGCTCTCACAGTAAAGCCATTACCATAATAATTTCATCTGGTTTTACCTGCGTTGCAATCACATAATGTTAAGATTTAAAATTATTTGTTCCTCTATGTTTCCAGATCCCCCCTCAACACCCCCCCCGACTCCCTGAACCCTCCCCCCTACCCCAACCCCCGACAATCACGGGAACTGTACATTTTACAGGTCAAAGTCAATTTTAAATTATATTTATTCAATAACACAATTCACTAGGATCAGTTTGAAACGTCTTAAAACTAGGTGACTTTGCAGCCAGTTCCACGCGGCCAAAGCCTAAAATAGCAGGCAACATACTCAGCTTGGTTCCTACTACTGTTTTGTATGATCCTCGTTACAATGTAATATAATACCTACACTATTGGAACATGAATAAAAAGTATTCCAGACTATAATCTCTATACTAATTTTCATCCCAGATCTGTTCAGCCGTTCTGGCGTGATTGAGTAACAAACATTTTTACATTTATAATAAGAAGTTAGAATTTTTATTTTTATTCAAGCTTGTTAATATTTTTGTAAGAGAAGAGATAGCTTGATTGCAGTTTGTGCATTAATTTAACTACTCACAGTAAATTGCTAATTTTATCCAGGTTTAACTTTCATGTAAATTGCCACATGGGTCACGACCTGCGACGTGCGATGTGTATTAAAATGTAAGGCTTAACATCAAGTAGGTCATTTGGTGGTTCTATCACATTAACTCATATAAAAAATAAAGTTCATTTGTATTTTGTAATAATAACACAGCAGAAAAAAAGAGAGAAAAAGAGTTTAGTGCGCGTCACGCCAAAAGAACGCCGGAAGGCGGGGGAAGGCGGTACGATAGCGCGAGTATTTTGTATGCGCAAACACATTCCTTGCACTGCAATTCTCCTGCGTTCTTTTTGGTTGACGCGCACTATATTTGGGATTGTAATTACGTGATTGTGCCACCACCAAAATATTTTACTATAGTTTGGGGCTGTCTGGAAATTCCACCTTTATATAATATAGTACGTATTTATTTGAGGACAAGATATAAAAGCTAACGATATGTACAAGTAAAGTTCACGTAAGGTTAGCTAGTAGCTTGCCTGGCCCAATCATTATCTTTCTGCACATCGGCTCTCGACCTCGCTAATTTGTATGCAGATTCAAGGCGTGGAACCCCCTTTGATATATTAAGAACGGTCCATCAAATGTTAATAACAGCCCTCAGAAAACTTGTTGACTTAATTATGGGGTTTTTGAACATGAGACAACAAGCAACATTAATAGTTCTATAGTTATGGGAAATATTATTTTTTGCAGAGTTGAATTAGCCAAATTTGCGCTAGAAAATGAGTTATTGAGAATTTTAAACCACGGGATTTTTCTTACTTTTATTTTCAATTTCAAAAATAGGTTTATCCAGGTTTATCCGGTATCATTAGAGGGTAACGCATAAGCTTCTTTGTGCAGTGCAGTGGACTTCTGTAAGCTGTAGATTATAATAGTTGATTTTCTCTTACGTATCCATCTCGCTTCATGCTATATCTAATGGTCGTAATAACCGAGACGTTGAGTTGTCATCATCATAATAATGCTCCGATGTTGGTTTTATTAGTTGATGTAAGAGTAGTAGAGCTCTTTGTGAAGGGCTCGTCCGGGGAAGTACTACCACCACGCCTTTTTCTGCCGCCAAGCAGCAACGCTGTGTTTCGGTTTGAAGAGTGTGGTCGCCGGTGTAATTACAGGCACATGAGGCTTAACATCTGTATGCCTCAAGTTGATGGACGCTGGGCAGTGCATCGTAGGGCACGTTCCTATTGTGCGTGACCTACGGGGCAATGTTTTGTTTATAGGCGATGGTTACCACTTAACATCAGGTGGGGCATCTGCTTGTTCCATCAGCTAGTTGTATTAAAAAAAAAAACTATTTAAAGATTGGCACTAACTTTTTGGCCTACGCCTCACTAGAGGAGTTATGTTAGATTTGCATCACACTGAAGCTCAATTTATTATTTTGTATTATGGGTCTTTAAAAAAACGGCAGGAAACAAGATGTTAGTTTTTTGGCTGTTCCTGAAGACTGCCCGCGTACAACTTTCTGTCGTTTTAAAGTGGTCCTTGTGCTAATTGCACAGGGTTCAACTTTGAAACGACAGAAAATTGTTCGAATACCTTTTGACTATTTAATAAAAACATTCTAATAGAATGTATTATTTTGTATCAATGTATCTACATAATAACTCTCCATCAGGTCATCATCATCATCATTATCAACAGCCCACAGAAGTCCACTGCTGGACATAGGCCTCCCCTATCCACTTCCAGGAAGAACGATTCTGAGCCCTTTCTATCCACCGACTACCCGCGATCCTAACAATGTCGTCAGTCCATAGGGCGTCCCACACTTCGCCTTCCTGTTCGTGGTCGCCATTCAAGAACCTTTATTCCCCATCGGTTGTCAGTTCTTCGAGCTATATGACCTGCCCCTTGCTACTTCAACTTGCTGATTCTGAGAGCTATGTCGGCTACCTTGGTTCTCCTACGGATTTCCTCATTTTTGATTCTATATCGTAGTGAACTCCATCAGGTACCAAACCATTATTCGAACTTTCTAACTTCGAAAGTCGAGTCAGTTTAAATACTGAAAATAAACTTCGTGAAAAGTAAACTGCATTGCAGTACAAACTGGAACTTGTTGAACGGCGCTTAAATCCGCAGAGCGTTTTAAAATGTTTTATTTCGTATCGTCGTAGTATGTTGTACAATAAGCTCTACTGCTATGCTCATATTCCCGTAAAAGTTGTACCGTAAATGACACGTTTCAAAACGGTGCATGTCATAAACGGTCTATGGCTGAGAAGTTCTGGCAATTTCCGGTCTTATGAGAAGCGGTTGAAAACGACCCCGGTAATGAACGCCGTCACTGTGATATTTATAAAAAGCTGCGAAATCCTATGCCATACAAACCTAGTTCTAAAAAACAGTACGATGATTCAAGTACTTGTGGTTCAAGTTGTTTTTCAAGTTTTTATATTTATAAAAATATAAATAGTTTCAGCATAACAAATAATTTTTTATTATCTAACTTACTTAGCACATAGAACTGAATTGTTTTTTTTTTTAATTTTAGGTTATTATCGTTTTGTAAGCGTAATAAAAAAATCTAGAAAGAGTATCGAAACGCTAAATAAAATACGAAACGTAAAATGCAGGAGAATAAAAGGAACCATATACGCATGCCTTTAGCTACCCTATAGCTATCTTTAATTATAGTCTAGCAGCTGTTGGGGTTATCTTAATTAATTTCAGTCTCTAGAAAATAGGGTTTTTTGGTTGTTTCTTCTTTTAAAATCTTCATCTGCCCGGTTATGCCACCGTGTTTTTAGAATCCTTGACTGCACAGAATTTTGTTCGTGAATATTTTTTTCTTTTAGATGTTATGCGAGTACGGGGAGAAATTGCCCGTTTTGTTTCCACGAAACAATCTGTGTTTTCCAGAAAATGAGGGCAACAAGAGGTGTAAAATTGTTTTTGCAAAGATTTTATGATGTTTATATCAAAATGAAATACGCGGCAATTCCAAGTTAAAATTATTTTCTATGATCAGAAGTGTAAAATCAAAAGGAAACTTCAAATTGAATTCTGTGAGCCAAAATAATATTGGTATAATAAATGGTCCGGTCATTCCTCAAGTTGGTATTTGAATTACGAATTACTCATAATTTGCGTGTTGAATTTACTCCTCATTTTATACGTAACAACAAGCCAGAGGGTGTTTTTTTTAAATTAGTTGTTGAAATGAAAAATGAAATGAAATTTTATTAAATAGTATCCATAAAGTATAGTGTAGTTATAATATTAATGTAGTATCATGCTTATAATTTTATATTTAAATTCCTTGATATTTCTACTTATTATGTAAATTAAGGGTAACATTGATCATGTAGGTACGTCAAATAAAAAAAAGGTAGTTCAATCAAAAGCCACACTAGGTTCAAAAACCTGTGTTGTGTATTTTGATCCTTCCTTCGATCCTAACGAAACCTTATCGAAACTTAATCGAAACCTATCAAAGGTTACTTAGATTGTGACGTTCTGTCAGTGGTAGTTATTCATACATAATAATGAAAATATTACGATGTTAAGATGTTGGGAGAGAGGAGAATTAAGTCTATAACAAAGTTGAATTGAATAATTTATTCAGCTATTTCGAGTCTTCATATTGATAGCAATAAGGTAACGGATACGTTGTGTTTGTTTCAGCGTAACGAACATGTTCCTGGTGAACCTGTCGGCAGCAGACCTACTGGTGACGGGCGTCTGCATGCCGATCCAGCTCAGCAAGGCCATCACGCTGGTCTGGTTCTACGGAGAAACGGTCTGCAAGATCGTTAACTACATACAAGGTAACTGCTGTAATACTACATACAAGGTAGCTTCTGTAATACTCCATACAAGGTTACTACTGTAATACTACATATTATAACCATATACTAATACAAGGTAACTAACTGGAATACTACACACAAGGTAACTACTGTAATACTACATACAAGGTAACTACTATAATAATAATAATATAATATAATAATAAAAATCTTTATTTCAGACAGAATAATAATAATAATACTACATACTTTACTACATAACTTAACTTTTTTTATACAACCAGCTGATGGAACAAGCCGATGGCTCACCTGATGTTAAGTGGTAACCATCACCTATAGCAAAGCATTGCCTTGTAAGTCACCTACGATAGGAACAAACAAATGACTAGCAGATGACCCACCTGCTGTTAAATGACATTACCAATAAAAAGCATTGCTTGTACTTAGGCAAGTTTCGCAAGAGAAACGTGCCCTACGATTCACGGCCCTGCGTCCATCAACTTGAGGCATACTGATGTTAAGCCTCATGTGCCTGTAATTACACGGCGACTTACATACGAGCCAATGCTTTGTTTTAGATATTGGTTACCACCACTTACCATTAGGTGGGATATCTGCTTGTTCCATTGGTAAGAAACATAAATAAACTGAAATACTGATTACGTTATACCTAGGGATAGCTGGAGGTAAGGGTGTTCACATAAAGCAACAATTTAAATTAAGTAAGAAAATACAAGAAATTTTTATAAGCTTGAAGAAGTCGAAAGCTTGAAGAATTGAAGAAAGCTTGAAGATAGCCTCTGTCCGCCTCCCCTATACATTTCTAGGAAGAACCATTCTGAGCCCTTTTCATTCACCGTCTTCCTGCTATTATCAAACTGTCCCCAGTGTATTATGTAGGAGGGCGTCCCACGCTTCGTAAAAATTATCTTCTTTGTCGAAATTTTTGACTGATAAATAATTACTGATATTTATAAATATCCGGCCCGGCCAACCTCGACAAAATACAGAAATTTCAGGAAATGTAGCCGCTGCTGGCAAGGAGCAAATTTTAATATATATACTTTCAAAAATTTAAATACAGAACAGAATTTATGCTTGCAATGTCACCTGTTGCCTTAATTAAAGTGTAGCCACACCGACGCGAAGTGAAGCATAGGTATCTGAGCGTTACTTTTATTTTGATTCATTTACGCATTTGAAGGTAGTACTTTATTTGTAATTTAGCTTTCGATTCTGTTTCCAAGTGATAATAACCCACAAAATTATGCGTTCTACGGCAGAGTTTTTTTTATTATTTTTATTTTTCATGTGATTGTTAAAAAACTGAAGCAGGGATAGCTGAAACTTATCATCGTCATCATTCTGAAGAAGTCCACTGGACATGACTCCCTGTACCTCTCTAGGAACATTGATTGTGAGCCCTCTTCATCCACCGGCTTCCAACCACTTTCGTTCGCGCGAGGCTTTTGAAACGCACCGTTTTTTGGGTATTACGAAAAAACACCTGCTATACCCGGAAGTTATATTATTATAATCAAAGGCCCCGCAGTAAATTAATTTAATCGCGTTAAAAGGTCCATTATGGTTGGGTAAGAGTTGCTAAATAATAAAGGATAAATCGCGGGAAGAGGTTTTTGCTTAGTTTCAGATTTTCAAAGTCAAAGTATATTTATTTGCCGAATTACCTAAGAACAAAATGAGATGGTAAATGTTTATATTGACCAATGTAGTTCAACCATAATACACGGGCATGCAAAATTAAAACTTATAAGCAATTTGTCAGAATAAAAATAATAAATTATATGAAATTAGAAAAATAATAAAATGGCAATAAAAATTACAATAAATAAAAAATAATATTTTTGAAAGAAAAAAAACCTCTTCGTGATTGTGAGCCACAGTATAGATATTATTATCCCTTCGATATCCATTACCAGAAAGGAGTGGTGATCTAGTGCTGCCGGCCCCAACCTCCGATCCTAAGGTTGCCTGTCCATTGATGCGGACTGATGCGGAGCAATAGGATTGCGTAACTGGAGCTGAGCGGATATCTATGCAATCCTATTGGTTAATATTTCTCCGTTTCTCCGCTCCGCAGCCTCGCTCCGTCTCAATGTCTAATATATGTATAATGCCTAAGGCCGGTCGTGCAAGAGTTTTTTCTACGAATCCTCTCAAACGCTCAACCGTTGAGAGAGTACTGGCGTTGTGCACATAACTTAACATTGTGAGGAAACCCGCATTTTGTAGAACATAAACCCTCGTACTACAAAACGGTGCCTAGCTTTAGACAATATCTAAAATTAGCGCTGTCTCTGTTTGTCATTACGCATTGATAAGAGATGGCAATAGTTTAAGCATAGTTAGCTATTTTTTTGTAGTAAGGCCGTGTAAGTTCTAAAACATGTGTCAGGGGCTCGAAATCCGAGACGCACGCACTGCACCGTTACAAAAAGCCTCTTTTAGATTTTTTTTTTTTTTTTTTTTATTATGCTGGACAATCCACACAGCACTATCTAGCCCCAAAGTAAGCTATTCAAAGCTTGTGTTATGGGTACTAGATAACTGATATATTTAATACATTTATACTTACATAGATAGATATTTTTTATTATACATAGAAAAAACCCAGACCATCGGAACAAATTTCTGCAGATCGTACACAAATTTGTTCCAAGGCGGGAATCGAACCCGCAACCTCTAGCGTCGCAGGCAGGCTCTCGCCCGCTGCGCCACAGAGGTCGTCATTATTACATATTATTTTTCCTGGAAGAACGATTCTGAGTCCTTTCATCGACTTCCGCGATCATTACAAGTACACAATACTGACAATCAATGGTAGAATATGATACCTTCTTACACCAAAACAATCTTTATTAACAAAGAAAATTACAACTAATAGTTACAATTATTTACAAAATGTACAAAATATACAAAATACATATGAAACAGTTTAGCTATCTGCAGACCGTTGCAAACGATCTATAGATAGCTCAACTGATCCAAATCAGTGCCAGTCGGAAGCGTACCCAAGACACTGGCTGCATTGCCACGCTTAATGGCAATGCTGATACGCTGAGCCAGGTATTCGCCAGCCCTCGGGTCACGCGTCGCCTCGATAAGTCGCCTGGATAACATACACACACACACCATAGTTATGTATTAGATATGTATGGGCTGAACCATGGGAATAATGTGTTGTGTATTATTCCGCGCTCTTCATTATGCCGAAAAAGAATCTGTTATTTACCGATACTAATAATATCAAAAATCGCATTATCGCGATTACTTAGATAAACATCGTTAACATTTTAACGACTTTTACTGAAGTAACCGCGGTATCCGGAGTGGATATTCAATTTGGCATTCTGTAATATATTCACCCGACACTAGGTCCACCCGCGTGAGTGTTTGAATTTATATTATAGTAGTCGCTGATGTAACAAGCAGATGGCCCGATGTCCTGTGTTCATTACATTGAGGCAAACGGATGTTAAACCTCATATACCCGTAATTCCACTGAAACATTACGAACATTTCATTAAGAGCAATTTTCATTTAAAAAAAAACTCTCTTCTCATGATTTCATTGTTTACGTTCTAAACTTAGGTATTTTATAGGATCGATACCGTAAGATAATCTTTGTCGTTTTTTAGACTTCTGCAGACAAAGCCAGATTAAACCACTACTCGCTAATTTTAACATTTTATATAATTTACTAGTTCTTGTATTTTTATGAAAACTTGTTTGAATTAAAATGATAATATTGAAGCTTTGTTTATGTTCTTCTCCGAAACTTGGGTGTTTGTTAGTTAGTTTCATATTCGGGTGAATTCATGTTTTTAAGATTAAAGAGAGATCAAAGGTCAGCAAACATCTTGTTTGCCATCTGTATGCCTCAAGTTTATAGACGTAGGGCAGTGCATCGTAGGGCACGTTTTTATAGACGACTGACTGATTATGGCTTGGCTTACGTACATAAACTCATGCTTAGTAGTGATGGTTACCACTTAACATCAGGTGGGTCATTTGTCTGTTCTATAAGCAAGATGTAAAAATAGTGGGTTACTATCGTGCTGAAAATGCGCTCGTTTTAAATAAAAAATTGGGTACACCAGAAACATTTTAGTGGTCAGAGGGAAGATCAACGAAACCTTTGGCTAGTGGCTACCAATTATCGCACAGCCATCCTCTTCAACTTAAAAAAAAAAAAGAATTTGAAAAATTGATTCGGTATTACTCCAAGCTGATATTACTTTTGCTTTTATTATTACAACTGCCGAAGCACGTCGTCTGAAAACGTGACCTACGTAATCGGATACTGATCAGGCTGCTCACTTTTATGTCAATGTAGTAAGCGTCATTATTCTTTGGCTTTGTGTAGCTTGAGCGCACTTATACATATATACTCTGAGTCGTAAAGACTAGCAGCCTTACTTATAAAAACTGCTTAAATAGGAGTTTTAGCATTGTTTAGTTAAGAGGTGTTTAGCGCCTTTAGTACTACTTTAATATTTCTTACTTATAAAAAATATTTAAGCAACGATTAGCAAAGTATTGGTTGAGCTCTCCTTGTCTATGGAAATGATCAGTTTTGCATCATTTTTCTGATACTGGCCACATTTTGCACCAAAGAAAAGTAAAGTTGACACGACGGTGACGTTCAAGGAATTTGAATACAAGTACAGGTGTCTTATCCAAGGAATTTGAATACAAGTGTCTTATCTATATTCCTTGGTGACGTTACTACAATTCACGACACTAGTTGCGCCCCGCAGTTTCACCCGCGCAGATTTAAATCCCGGTATTCCCACGGAATAAAAAGTAGCCTATGTGCTATTCCAGACTATAATTTATCCCTCTGACGAGTTTCATCCATACTCTGCGAAAGTTTGTACTTTCACGCCGGAACGGCTGAACTCTTGAACGGATGTTCAGCCGTTCCGGCGCGAAAGTACAAACTTTCGCGTTTCCAATACCTATTCAAATTCAAATCATTTATTCTCAGACCATCCAAGTCCAATTTGTTAGTACACACACAAATAAAAACTTAAAAACTAATGTTAGTCTTATAATGTCATATATTCAATAACTACAAATTATTATATATTATCACAAAAAGAATATTGAAAACCCCTTACCTGAGTTTATTTTTGTTTGTCATTACATGAACCATACAGCAATGGTTCATATAATGACAGTCAAACCTACTGGCGAACACGCTCAGGATGGTGTTGGAGCTGGCGCGCACCCGGCGGCGCAGAGTCGTGCAGCGCTTGCGCATACTGCTGTGGAAGCAGTCCACTCGCGCGTCGGCAAACATCCCAGACGCGCTGCAGAAGCGAGGCAGCCCCACCAACACTCTGAACGCGTTATTAAATTGAACGCGAAGGGCATTGTATTGTTTTCGAGCATAGTCAGCCCACAGGCTACTCGTGTAGAAACTGGTACAGTAAGCTCGGAAAAGTGTAATTTTGACATCAGTGGAGCAACGAGCAAACCTGCGGGCTATCATATTCGCTCTAACAGACAAGGCCCTCCGTTCTCTCTCTATATCCACATCATCCTTCAGGTCAGAAGTAACTAAATGCCCGAGGTATTTAAATTGATCCACTCTATTTAGTGGTGTATTAGTAGGATTTATCATGGGTTTGCCCAAAGAATTTAGATACTTGTTTAATTCTTCTTAGGGTTTGTCCAAAGAATTTAGAAACGGTTTGCTGAACTTGTTTCAAATTCCGCAAATACCTAGTACCACCTTTCTACCTACCACTAACTAGTAGGTATGCTAACGCATCTACCTACCTATCTTTATTGTAAGGAAGCTGAATTGAAAAGTTGAAGGACATTCCTGAAAACAACTTGTGTATTTATTGAATTTCATTTCATTTAACAAAGTCTAACAAACACAGCACCTCCACTCCACACACTACGTTGATAGGTGATGATGATTTACGGAAATCCGCTAAAAGACCTAAATCACTCTGCAGGTTCTGTTTTCTCCCGCACTGTTGATGTAATCATGGAGCATTGTGATGCCGGTGCGATAGCCACTCTAACGCACAGGCGTGTTATTGCTTGCTGGCTGATGCCATGAATATCTGATCTGCGCGGTCTTGTTGTATCTTATGTCGCCCCAGTATCTTATAACCGCCATGACTTGTATTTCAACCGGTATGTCTCCTCCACGGCTGTCTTCGGTCAAGTCATGGCGAAGAATTTCAATGATCCTCAGCATATTTTCTTTTGAGAATTGGTACCTCCCTCTGAAGTCCTCTTCAGAGAGTTCAACAAGCGTATCCCACCTTTCTCTGAACTCTCTGGGCCTCCACTGCTGGATTAAGTTTAGGCCGAAGACAGTATCCCCGACCTTGTCGCGAAAAACACGTAGGTACATCGTTCAAGTCCTCCTTTTTTAGGAAAAAAATATTCTCAGTTGGTAAACAAGATAATCATGGCGCACAAACACGGTATATATCTTCTTCTTCTTGGACCGCAGATTAAAAATCAGCTACTTAGGCTCGCTAAACCTGGGGTCGAGGTTGTTTAATTTGACAGCTCTCTAAACATTGGTTTTAGAGGCTGTTTAGCCCTATTATGTGTTTATAAGTAAGAAAATCCTTAAGTAACGGTTTAACTTTTAAATTGCGTTTATAAGTAATGCTGTAAGTTTCAAGCACCTACCTATAACAACCATGCTAGGTATATCAATAAACAGTGCATTAAATTAAACACGATGTTTCCATCAAAAATCCCGAACAAAGCTTATTAGCTCGAATGTTCGCTATTGCGATCTCCTCCAGTTAACCATGGACTTGAAGGATAGATGAACATCATAGAGGCTAAAAATCCTTTAAGTAAATTGTGGTTTTATATCTTGCGTGGCTCCCAGCAGTGTTGAAGTGTGGGTAAGACAGTGGCCTTGTTCCTACGTTAACGATTCACGTCAAGTCGTTAATCTGAGGGTTATACTTATATTTGGGCGGGCTCTATAGCTCACAGCTTGCTCTCAGTAAAATAACTTCACAGAATACTGTTCATGAATAAATTGTTTGCACAATTTATTAGTTTTACAGTGGCAGAAGATTTTATGATGTCCCAAAAGTTATTATAAAAAAAATACCTTTCGGTAATTTGCTACAAAAACTAACTTCTTCAAAAATCTTGTACGTAGGTACATCCAAGTTCCAATTGTATTTGCCTTATTTAAAATAAACAACGCGTAATACATTTTCATTATTACATAGCGAGAACGAAAACATAAAAGCGATGTTACGTACTCATTAAAAACCCATTCGATACTTTTATTTCAATCCCCTTGAGGCGATCAAATACAATACAATATTCTAAATAAGTGGATTTCGAGGTATAAAAGTAACTTTCCATACAATATATCTATAACAATACTAGAATAAAGTAGTAGCGAATGGCGGGAAATTGGTGAATGGAAAGGGCGTAATCGCTATTCCGACACGTATAGGAGAGGCCTATTTTCAGCAGTGGACTTCTTTAGGCTGTTGATGATGATGATGAAAGAATGAAATCATTCTAATATCTTTTTTGCACTCTTTACAAACCATCAAATTAGAATCAACTTAACAACGAAGATAGAAGAAGGTAAAAAAATAAACTGATAAGTAGGTTCATTTTAGTTGCTGCTATCAATTCATTCATCTTGAAGCATCAAATGTTAAACCCCTTGTGCCTGTAATCACACCGATAACCACACTCTTCAAACCGAAACACAGTAACGCCGCTTGGCGGCAGAAAAAGGAATGGTGGTCGTTCTTGCCCCGATATGAGCCCTTCACAAAGAGGTCTACTACTCTTTTAAAGTTAATATGATGAAACAGGATGATTTTTACTACGAAAAAAGGTTCTATTTTGTAGAGAAATAATTTAAGTCATAATGTAGCTATTTTTTTAGTTTTTTTTTCTATTTTCAAGTCAAGCACTCTATAGTACGTTTTTATGAAGTTGCCTTAGGATGCCTGCATCCATTTCCCGTGTCCATCAAATCGTGCAGGTCACAAGGAAAGTTATAAGAGTATGATTAAAAAACATTACATAAATTAAAATGTTATCGCATTATATTTTATGAAGGTTTTTAGTTTTAGGTAAATTAAATTAATTTTACTAATAAAATTAAAATGCTCGTTTTGTTCCAGGTGTGGCCGTAGCAGCGAGCGTGTTCACGATAACGGCGATGTCAGTGGACCGCTGGCTCTTCATATCCACGGAGCCTCGTCTGCGGCCGCCGGGCCGGAAGCAGGCCCTCCTCCTCCTGGTGGTCTTGTGGTGCGCTGCACTGCTCATCTTCATGCCGCTGTTTCTCGTCGCGTCCGTGCGAAAAGAGACCATCCCGTTCATATCTAAAGGAATTAGGAATATATCGGTATGTAACCATTACTAAGTAAATTGCACTGTCTTACAATTTTATGACTTTTCGTAAAAATGCAGTCAAAGTTAATTCATATTGAAGAGAAGAGAATGCCACCATCACTATCACTATTACTACATAGTATAAAACAAAGTCGCTTTTTCTGTCCCTATATCCCTATGTCCCTTTGTATGCTTAAATCTTTAAAACTACGCAACGGATTTTGATACGGTTTTTTTAAATAGATAAAAAAAAATGCCGGACAATCCACACAGCACTATCTAGCCCCAAAGTAAGCAATTCAAAGCTTGTGTTATGGGTACTAGATAACTGATATATTTAATACATTATATACTTACATAGATAGATATTTTTTATTATACATAGAAAACACCCAGACCATCAAAACAAATTTCTGCAGATCGTACACAAATTTGTTCCAAGGCGGGAATCGAACCCGCAACCTCTTGCGTCGCAGGCAGGCTCTCGCCCGCTGCGCCACAGAGGTCGTTAAAACACATGATATTCTTACTTGAACCTACTGTTTTAATTTAAATAATTATTTGTTAGGACTACTCTATTGTATTAGGTCTTACCTGTAATAATAGATGTAATGTTGAAATAAATAAATAAAAAATAAATAAAAAAAAACTACGCACCGGATTTTGAGGCGGTTTTTTTTTAATAAATAAATAAATAATGCTGGACAATCCACACAGCACCATCTAGCCCCAAAGTAAGCTACTCAAAGCTTGTGTTATGGGTACTAGATGACTGATATATTTAATACATTATATACTTAGATAGATATTTTTTATTATACACAGAAAACACCCAGACCAACGAAACAAATTTCTGCAGATCGTATTAGTAGAAAAACAATGTGCACCCGTGCGAAGCAGGGGCGCGCGGGCGGGTCGCTAGTGCTCAATAAATCAAAAAATTTAAACGGTCAAAATCAAAACGGTCTTTAGTCAGTACAATCACAGGGATCACATTGAAACTTCTTATGTACTAGGTGAGCTACCGCCAGTTCGTCGCGACCAAAGCCTATAGAAGAACTGGCAAGAAACTAAGATTGGTTCCTAGCATTTTTTTGTATGATAATCTTTACAAAATAATATGGACCTACATAATTGTTTATTTTTTAATGAGCTGGAGCATAGTTCAGTCCCAAAGTTTGTTTGTCATCTACATAATCAGATATTTTATAGTAAGCTTTTTTTAAGAGTTTTCTTTTTATTATGTTCGATGCAGGTAGCCGACATAGCTCTCAGAATCAGCAAGTTGAAGTGGCAATGGGCAGGTCATATAGCTCGAAGAACTGACAACCGCTGGGGAATAAAGGTTCTCGAATGGCGACCACGAACAGGAAAGCGAAGTGTAGGACGCCCTCCTACCCGGTAGACTGACGACATTGTTAGGATCGCGGGTAGTCGGTGGATGGAAAGGGCTCAAAATCGTTCTTCCTGGAAACGGATAGGGGAGGCCTATGTCCAGCAGTGGACTTCTGTAGGCTGCTGATGATGATGATGATGTTCGATGCAGTGTCCTCCAATTGAGTCTAGCCAATGCGGGGTCCTTGACGTCTGTACGACGTGACAGCGTACTTTTCTCTAGCTCAGGTAATGTAAAAGTAAAATTAGATAAGGCTTTACAAGTTTGAATATGCTATACAAGTGTACGCTGTGTTTACCGAGAATTCCGTACACTGAAAATCTAATTTCAGACAGACAAACCCTTAGACATGCATATGATAATATAAACTGAAAATTTGCAAATTAAATAATGCTGGACAATCCACACAGCACCATCTAGCCTCAAAGTAAGCTACTCAAAGCTTTTGTTATGGCTAGATTACTGATATATTTAATACATAATAATTTACATATATAGATATTTTTTATTACATAGAAAACACCCAAACCAACGGAACAAATTTCTGCAGATCGTTCACAAATTTTTTCCGAGGCGGGAATCGAACCCGCAAACTCTTGCGTCGCAGGCGGACTCTCACCCGCTGCGCCACAGAGGTCGACTAAATCTGCGATTTATTTAAGCTTTCGTAACAACCTTCCTACAGTTCTCAAGATTGCAAATAACAAAAATCTAAATGATTTTGTAAGCTGTATTATAAAAGTAGGATTTTAGTGAACCTATGAGTTTTGTGAAGACCTTTATTATAGACTATAGATTTACCATGTACCTAGAATTCTGACAAAATAAAATATTTGATCTGATCAAATCCAAGCAAGAAAAATACATTAAAATCAATTCCAACTGTCGATTTGTTTGATGTTTTATTAAATAATGCTGAAAACGATCAAAACGAGAACCTACTTTTCAGATGAATATTAATAGAAAGGCATTTTTCATTCTTCCCTTTGTGCCTTGGCGTTTTGTTTGAATTTTGATAAATACCTATACTTTTTGATGGTAATTTCCTTGAAATCGTGGTAGCACCATTTTGTTCGGTTATCATGATTATCTTGGCATGCCTGCCTTATTTACCTGCCTGCATTAATAGCTTAAAGAAGTTCTGCTGGGTTTGGAGGGGGTAAAACATTGAGTAGCTTCTCAATTTACATAATTATTGCTTCCCATCAGATGCATAATACATACTGTGTTTGGGATTTAAGCTTGTAAAGATATTTCATATTTGTTTCATAAAAACGTTTCCTGGAAAATTATACAAACAATTTAGTCCCACCGCACCGCTGAATAAACAAATCGAGCCATCTCTTTTTTGGGTCAGGATCATATCGATTGTTTGCGACCATATAATCTACATCTGCACTGATCGTTTCTAAGCATACCACAGGTGACGAAATGCTATAATTTTCATCTTAAGATAAAATATCGCTTGCCATATAGCCATCACGCGGTTACTACATAAAATATATATTTTCATATGACGGTATCTTAATATACTGAGCGTGACGAGTGATAAGGCGACTTCATCTTAAGATGCTTCTCTTAAGCTATTTTGCAATCTTAAGATGCCTTGCTATGGAAATTTAAAATATCTCAATTAAAATTTGTTTATATTTTTTATTATGCGAACGAGATTGCGGCGCACTTTATGGTGCCCCCTAAGATGAAAGTTTAAAGCATTTCCGTCGTCTGTGGTGCGCTAAATTCATGTAGTATGCGTAATTTTCCTTTGGTTGTCTATGGTAGCTTTGGTGTAGCTTGGTCTGTGTTTGTGTGAGCAAAAACTATATTAATTTTTACACGGTTTGGTCTCAGAGTCAGTATTCTCAGACTTGAGTCAAGGAAAATGTCAAACAAACAGTGTGAACTTTGTGTACTTTGCGCAACAGGGTGTTAACCTATGTTGTCTAGAACTGAAACTTTGTAAATTCACATTTACATAGTAGATACAAAGGGCGAACAACGCATAATTAAGTTGAAAACCCAACTTCTAATTCATAAAATTAAAGTTAAAACAAGTTTTTCTGAGGTTTTTGAGATATGTTGGTTTTAAGTATTATTTTTTAAGTTATCTGAGTTATCTTTACGTATCTCGAAAATATATTAATTGAAAATAGAAATATCTAAAAATTTGTGAAACGCCACTAATAAGTAACTGCTGTAATAACACGGAAAAAAAACAACAAAGTTTTGTTTTTTTTCCGTAATCGGAAATACGGGACGTGGTCAAAGCCAGTTGACCCAAGCTTATGAGATTTGTCAGTATTGCCAACGCTTCCGCTTGTTGGCGCAATCAATATTAACGATGACCGTATTATTATAACAAAGCAATATATCGTATGGGACGCACGATAGGAACGTGCCCTATGACTGCCCCTGACACCGCACTGCGTTCATCATCTTGAGGCATACAGATGTTTAGGTGCCTGTTTTTTACCAGCAATTTTCGAACTGAGACACAGCAACTCCAAAAAGACATCATAATTATAAAACATTTCTTTTTTTTTAATAGTGTACTTTACTAAGGTTCTCTACTTATATTACAATCTAGCCACAATAGCGGGCTAATGAGTAATTTTACAATGACCTAAACTTTTAGCTTAACTTAACAAAGAATGTGTCCATTCAGGGTCGACCTCTGTGGCGCAGCGGGCGAGAGTCCGCGTGCGACGCTAGAGGTTGCGGGTTCGATCCCCGCCTCGGAACAAATTTGTGTACGATCTGCAGAAATTTGTTCCGTTGGTCTGGGTGTTTATGTATAATAAAAAATATCTATCTATGTAAGTATATAATGTATTAAATATATCAGTCATCTAGTACCCATAACACAAGCTTTGAGTAGCTTACTTTGGGGCTAGATGGTGCTGTGTGGATTGTCCAGCATTATTTATTTATTTATTTATTATTAACACTTTTCTTACTGTCTCTATTTAAGGGGAAGACACTTTGTTTTTGTGTTCTTTATATGTAGCACTTGTTTTTACACTACATTTTACTGATACTAACACTACACTAACTCAAAAGGTTTTTGCCTTTTGAGTCTTCTCACTAGGTCTGTATTGTCGAGGAGCTGGATGGCTTCGACGTTAACATGGTGATGAAGTCTTTTTTCATGAGCTTCAGCGTATTTTTGTATGAATTTATCGACGAACTCTATGTTACGGTCCCGATGGAGATCGTCATTTCTAATAAATAAATAAAAAAATAAAAGTCGTTTATTTCAGGCACGATTTGTAAAAAAATAGACCCATATCTTAATTATAAAAGTTCAATTAAAATTAAAAATAAACTACGAACTCAGGTCACATTAAGAGTATTGAAAAAATCAAATTGTCGCGTTAAAAATGTAAAAATATTGTAAAAATGACTGATACTGGCAGGACTCCCAACCAGTATCAGTCATTTTTTATTTCTGTCCATGTGGATGGAAATCCAGTGCCTGAAAATGGGGTTGGCTAGATGCTAATGTACCAGGGTGCATTCACTACTCCTCTCAGCACTTTATTTTGTAATCGTTGGATTATTTGTATGTTGCTCTTTTTGGTACAGCCCCAAAGCTGTATACCATAGGTCCAAACCGGCATCAGGACTTGTTTGTACAATAACATTTTATTGTGTACTGTTACTGTTGAATTCTTCCAAGTAGCCAGTGCATCTTTTGGTATTTTAGTTACAACTCATCTTTTTTTTCTTGACGTGAGCTTTCCAGCGTAGCTTCGCGTCAAGTGTCATGCCCAAACATTTAATAATAAAATTTAATTATTATAAAACATAAAAAAGAAAAAATTAAAAAAGAGAGAAGTCTACAGTTTAATTAAGCTATGAACCCACATTAAGAGGCACGTTGTGTAGGATATTCTCAAAAGTTTGGGATAAGCGGGTATCTATTAATTATTAATATATTTGATTGGCACTATACTGGCACTTCATTATTATATTATAAGGCCGAGCGTAGTACAAAAGAACATAGAAACCAAGCAGTTCGCTCAATATGACTCAATAAATCGTGCGTGACTTACGAGGCAGTGCTTTGTTATAAATTCAAATTCCTAATATATTTATTCAGTAAAATCACAAGGATCATCTTGAAATATAGGGGGATGGTTACCCTTAACATCAGGTGGGCCATCTGCTTGTTCAATCAGCATGTTGTATAAAAAAATATGACTCAACTGGATTTAAATTGCACTCTTTTGGCTTTGATTTATAATGTGTATTATTATCAAATAACCGTGGGTAGAATGAGTGAGACGCATGCATATGCAGCACGTCACACCATTGTGTGTGCTTCATTATCAGCTCTACCCCATTCGCAGCAGCTCAAAAACCCACTCTCACTCGTTTTATTAGGGTATGCCAGTGTAATATACATTTTACCCTCATACAAATAGGGTCTATTTCAGAAAAAAGCCATTCGCATCATTTTTTTTGCTAAAATATTTTAAACTCTTATCACTAAGACATAAGGTCTAATTTGCAATGCAGAAATTTTTCCACTCAAGAACTGTTGAGCTGTACCAGCTCAAAACACAAAATGATGAACACAACTCAAACGGTTCAGAGAGTGGTTTCATTGTAAAACAGAACCTTGAACCGATTGAGTTACTTATACGTTTTGTGTAATTGAGTGGTTTAATACGCATACGGACGATTTGTCGGTTGAATCATTTGAAGTAATATCTGCGCTAGATGGTGAAGTAGGAATGAATTGTAAGTAATACGGTTCATTTTAGAAAAGCATGTTTTGTTGTTGGGTGGGTACGGCGGTAAATAGTTTGCATCAAGATTTTCTGTTGCATCAGTTATTGAATAAGGTTTATTTTATAAAGTTGAGGGTTTCTTAGGCTACTGGTGGCTTCACTCACGCGCTAGGTAGCCATGATTTGCTATCATTATTTTTGAAGAATTTTTCCCGTTTAGGAACGCTAAACAATAGTAAAATGTGTAAAAAAGTAGACATAAGAAATAAGGCATATTTATGTCTAAATTTATTTTGTAGTTATCATTCTACTCTAACTTCGGAAACTCACACGAGTCTTCTTAAAAAGTTAGTAGGTTTGTATGCTAGGTAACCTATCTAACATAATTTGTTAGAATAAAATAAATTTAGTTAAGTACATACTTAGTATTTATTATTTATAATTAGTAGTATATTTACTCTACCTATATACAAAAGTGAAAACTTAAAACACACATGTACCTACAACACTTATTATGGAATAAATAGGCTTTTTATTTTATTTATTTATAATTTATTCCCTATCTATTACAAGATTTAGTCACAAAATATGAACATCTTTCGCATTTATAACTAAGTAAATTAGCTAGGATAGGATAGTTGTTTGAATCTAGTAAAACTGACCATACCTACTAAAAATATGACACATACAGATGGCCCACCTGATGTTGAGTGGTTCAAAATAAAATTCTTTATTTTACAAAGACTGGTAAGGTTAGGGTGACTTTCAATTACTCTTCAAATGATGGATAGTGAGGTCATAGGTTAATTCCAGCCAAAGTCATATCTTCGTGCTTGTTTGAAGTCTTTGAAGTTTCCCTGCAATTTTGAGCTGTCTGAGCCGCGGTTCAGCTCCAGCTCGAGACTATAAATGAGCTGATGCGCTGCAGATCATGATTTTTGAGTGAGTTACCCATGGTTATTATCAAATGGAAATATTATCAATTGATTTAAATTATATTACACCTACGAATAAATAATAAGTATTAGTAGCAGTACAAAAATAATTATATGAATTGATTTGTAAATAACTTTTATTGTATTGGATAATTGGATACTTTATTTCTAGATACAAATGAAAGAGGTGCATTTCTGCACGGAGGAGTGGCCCGGCGCTGACACCAGGAAGCAGTTTGGAATGCTTAGCTTCACGCTGGTCTACGCAATACCCGGCAAGTATTCATTACTAGCTGCGCCTTGCGGTTTCACCCCCACAGATTTAAATCCCGGCATTCCCACGGGATTAAAAGTAGCCTATTCGCTATTCCAGACTATAATCTGTCTCTCTGCCAAGTTTCATCCAGATTCGTTCACCCGTTCCGCCGTGAAATAGTACAAACATCCGTCAATCCATCCATGCTTACAAACTTACGCGTTTATAATATTAGTAGGATTTAATTAAAAACTGGAATTGAACTACTAAAATAGTAAAACTATTTTTGTTGCTAACTCTACCAAACGTATTTAAAAAGAAATACTGTATCAGTGTTTGTCTGTATATACTGCCACCTCCGAGCTAATTTTATTAAAGATATTCATGGCAGTGCACAAACTCCGACTTAGCTAGGGTAATAAGTTGAAGCTCATTATCAGGGACAACATAATTAAACTGAGTTACATCTGTGTCTAGTTAATGTAGTTAACAGGGTTGAGTTTGAAGTTTATTTTATGAAGTGTAACGGTTTTGTCAAGTTTACGTCTGACGAAGGTCTAATTTGGAATCAATTTCTCTTATTTACTGACATTTTCGGAAGCAATCATGGGAACGCATAGATTATAAATAAATAAATAATGCTGGACAATCCACACAGCACTATCTAGCCCCAAAGTAAGCTATTCAAAGCTTGTGTTATGGGTACTAGATAACTGATATATTTAATACATTATATACTTACATAGATAGATATTTTTTATTATACATAGAAAACACCCAGACCATCGGAACAAATTTCTGCAGATCGTACACAAATTTGTCCCAAGGCGGGAATCGAACCCGCAACCTCTAGCGTCGCAGGCAGGCTCTCGCCCGCTGCGCCACAGAGGTTGTCATTATTATTGGATTGCCGTAGAAGTGCGTCCAGAGCCTGCTGAAGTAGTGCGTCTGACTGAGACTGAAGAGACATATGAACTGAGACATGAGCTTTTATGTTGAATATGGCATGAGGATTAGAACTAGTGAGGCATGGGAACTTTTATGATAGATATTGCAAGATAATAACAATAAAATGAGTGACAAAATAGCACTGCTGTGTTTATTCATGCTGTTTTGTCTCCAAACCGCCACACAGTGGTTGGCAAGAAAAATTCCAATTCAACAAACAGTTCTCAGTTTTAGTCTGATAATTAATAAATGTGCTATTTTAAAAAGTTCCTTAAAAAAGTGAGAACTTCAAAAAATATCATTCAATCACTTGACTCTGGAAGAGTGTCTGTCAATATGATAAAAAGAGGCAAATAAGGTCTGAATGTCATTGAATGAATCAAACTGAATGGCTTTTGGTTCGAGTAAGCTCTTAACATGATTGCGTCTTGTTTTCGCCTCAACAATTTGGTTTGGCACCACTCTGAGCTTCATTATTACATTATTAATAAAACAAAGCTTATTAAGACGACACGTGTCAGTTACTGTAAACCCTTCTAAATGGCTGAGTCCACTTCATCCAACGGTTGCCTGGTAGAGATCACTGTTTAGCGATAATACCGCCCACTGTATAGCGCATACGACGCTTTTGACCGATGTTTGCTTGCAGGTTCAATAACAATAATGTCGTACGCGTGCATGGGACGGACGCTGTGCTCCGTGCGGCCGCCATTTGACGTCGACGAAGGAAACGTGAGCATGCAACAGGTAAGCGTGTGTGGATTGTCCACCATTATTTATTATTATTATTAAAGCATCTTCTGCAATTGACTAAGATGTATTTGTTTTAGTATAATGTGCACTATCGAAATCGTACCGTATCTGAACTGAAACAGCTTCAAGATTATGATACGGCACGATAGATATCATTAAATATCTCTTAGTAATAAGTATTTTTTTTTAAAGGTATACATCTATATTTCATTTGGCACATATGTATTATTGTATATTTTTTTATGCCACATATGTTTTATTATGTATTATTTAATTTTGTATGGAATCAAACTACTACATGATGGTCATTATGCAGTAGTTTGATTTCATACGTGACAGGAACATTATCGTCAACATTTCAACCGATCTTCTTCTTGTCGAATCACTAGTTTTTTCAAAACAGTGTGGTGAATGGTTTTTAATTGCATTTCGAAGATGCTCTTTTCGAGTATATGACTCATGTTATAGAATTGTTAGGTTCTACAACATGTCGGTTTCCTAAAGATTTTTTCCTTCACCGTTGGAGAGTACACCTACTGGCATTGTGCACATACATTTTTGAACAGTAAAACTCATCCGTGCACGACCGGTTTTGACTACAGAACTTGAAATTTAAAAGTCCAATTAATTTCGACCAATTAAACTTTATATTAATAGCAAACACATTGGTTTATGTGATGTGTATCTTCGATCTTTATCTTACAACAATATAGTGCTCTATTTCATCACCAAAGTTAGTTGGAGACAGTTCTAGGAAATGGGTGTGTATCTGGCGAACACTTCAAAACAACAATTCACGTTATATAACAGAACACTTGTGAAGTTGGAGCATTTCGTGGAAACCAATTTACATTATGCTTACACGTACAACATCCTTAGAATATAAATTTGTACGGTTCAATACCTTGTCACAACAGTTTAACCTAGCATGAAGGATAATTTACCAATAACAGCAGTCTTACCGTGAAACAAAGAGGGACGAATTGCCCATAAGGTACCTATACCGCAAAATGTGGGCATATGCCAAATATGTGCCAAATCAAAAAATCCAACAAGCATCTTGATTTGGTACTTCGTACTCAGATATCTGAGGGAATATCTACCGTGCCTAGGGATAAATATTGGGAAACTGTTTATTTTTTTCAATCTAAGCCTATTAAACCGTAAAATTTCATCAAGAGGTTTATAAAATTCCACACAGAAGAGTGTATACACATTAGAGGAAATGTACTACAAACTATGTTTATTGAATGATCAAGCGAGCTTACCTGAAGCGAAGCTCGATCTTAATTATGTCTCCTTCACCGAAGAGAAGCTTTTTGTTTACAAATGTAGTATATGCAGATACGACCCAGCATTCGCACAATGTTTAGAGGTAGACAGAGAAAGCAAAACACTTCCATGTACTGTCTCACCTCTCGCCAGACTCATTATCTTCAGAGTAGTGTTACAGCAACATTGATCTTCAGGGGAACTTTTCTAGGGAAGGGAGGGACCTTGCTTCTCTTCGGTGAAGGAGACATAATTAAGATCGAGCTTCGCTTCAGGTAAGCTCGCTTGATCATTCAATTATGTCTCCTTCACTCTCCGAGAAGCTTTTTGTTTACAAATGTAGATGTTTAGAGAACAAGATCAATGATGCACCAAGATATTCTTTGATTATCTATGGGTAGAGAAAAAACATTATTGATGAAATAAAAGAAGCAATAGGTTAAACTTTGCAAAAAAAATAATCGTAAAAGCTTGCTTGAGTAGGTACTTATTTAAATTATTAACGAATAATTACAGAAGACTAAAGCATTATAAAATAACGCAAAATAAAATAAATAGAACTTTAAAAAAGCACGAAACAAAATACTCAAAATTAAAAAATTGAATGCGAAAAAATCTTGATCACCAGAACCATAATCGTAAAAGTTATAAGGTGGTAGAACTCAAATAATATTATGTACACACAAAAAATCGGCCTAAAAAAAAAAACCAACTCATGAAATGACGTCGAAACTGAATCTAGCCCGAGAAGTGACTAAAGTAGAGGCTGTGAGTTACCAGCAGAAATATCGATGCCACTATCAGCAAGCGTTTGTTGAATCCAGTGTTCAATGGATTGTTCGGTCAGAACAAGACGTTAATTATCATCTTCCTAATTATGGATGTTGCCGATTAAAGAAGGTTGTATTCTGTCAGTCAATCCCGGAAGCTTGATCGAAAGATTTGATATTATCTAAATCTGAATCGAACAAAATGTTTGTTTTCTACGGCCAGTTGATAGCACGAACAGCATGACAAATTTTTGATAAAATTCGAAATTAAATGAACCAATCTGTAGTTTTCTACTAAACCTACAAAATCTAATATAAACCGTACTATACTCGGATTTCAATAATAAAATAACATGGGAATGTTATCATTGTAAAAAAATGTTTTTGAAGGAAAGTTATCTTTTACTTTCATATCTAAACGTATTTTTTTTTTTAAAGATATTAAAGAAATATGTATGATTATTCAAAAAATATACTAAAGATGATTATACTTGAAACAAGTTGTAAGAAACTTTAATAAAGGTGATCTTTTTTTCATTCAAGAAAAACATTATTATTTTGTAGATACCTACACAAAACTTCCACCAAAGCATAACACATTGTAGGTATTGTGATCTAGCATCCTGTGAAAAAACAGAAATGGTTGGAAACGCCAAATGCTAATTCCAGGACAGATTGGCTGTGGAAAGCCTTTTTGATGAGACACACTACCAGGGAGATTTTTTGATGAAACGGGTTATTGATATGCAAGGAGAAAGGAGAAGATATTTACTCGGAGAGAGAACCAATATCTCTTCAATACATATACCAAGGGTACGGTTGAGACGTTCAGAACTTATACCAACCAATACCAACTGGTACAAACAATACCAGTTGACTGATAAGAACCTTTTTATTTTTATTATTATTGTTATGTCAAACGTCAGGAACGCATGGAAATTAATTTAATTTTGAAACCATCAAACCAAGCATTTTTTTTTTATTTAAAAAAAAACAAATGTCTCGTAGATACGTGACGAAAATAAGTCAATATTTGGTTTATGAAAATGTTTTAACTCATAAAAATCTAATTCGTACTCATAAAAATCTAATTCGTACTACTTATCAATATGAAGCGTCCTAGATTTTGCGTCTGCTTATATATTTTCAGCAGAAAGAATATACGACTTGAACACAAAATAGTCGACATGTGTGACTCACACCATTTCCAAATCGTGTTAATTACTGTTTTAGGTAAAACGTGGATACTGGGCAGTAGCAAGAATTATACCAAGTAATTGTAGGTAACTATTGTCCACGCGTAGGATATCACAATCTCTTTTATCTTCTGCAACTCCTTTATTCCCAAAAATAATTTGCACCAGTTCCAGGTAGGTAATTTATTATAATTGGATTGTTACGTGGTGGACCCACATCCCCCAACTCGTTCAGAGCCACAGAACACACCCCCAATTATTATAAGTGTTCGAAGCAACAGTAACAAAAAAAAAAAAAACTTCCCAATCATATCAGATCATGTTGGGAATAGAACTTCTGTAGCAGAAAGGAAATGTTTTTGTGTCTCCAAATCAGGTCATCACGCACGATAACAGTTACGGAAATATTTCATAGCTAACGTTATTTTTAAGTAGGGCCAACGTAACCCTTTAGAAGGATTTCGTAAACCACTAGCCATATAGCTGGACATGCCGTAGTTAAATATTCTAAATACCAATCACGGAAATGCTCTTATCTGAATTATTTTTAAGCTCATTAGAATAATTTCAAGACTTTTCGAGTTAAGTAGGTGTAAAAACATTAGGTATTATAATCTCAGTATCAAATTAGGATGCTTAAAAACTAGCAAGTAGCTTTTATTAAGCACTATTGTTCAATTAATTAATAAGCAATTAATTTCCCAATATCTGGTTCCCAGTTTGGCGCTAGAAAGTGCTTTGTAGAAAATTCACAAATTTTAATGTGAACGGCATATTGCCCTTACGAAAATATTTCGCCTTTACTCGTTATAAGCCCTTGAAAATATATCTTTTTTCTTTTATTTTATTTATTGAATTAGACATACGGGATCCTTGAGTACGAGTTTAGAAGCATTTCTGTGCCTCTCATCGTAAAATGTTCCGTTTAATATACGTACTTTTAAAATTGTTTTAAAATAGGTATAAAATAAATTGACCAGTTTTTTTTTTTTTTTTTTAGATTGTCCTACAATTGGATTGCACCTTCCAATAGTCTGAGTATAGGTATTCTAAAAATACTTTACTCCTTTTTGTATCGCTGCAATTGCAAATTCGGAATACTTATGCCGCTATTCATAAAAAGTATCATAAAACAAAGCACTTAGTGATAGGTGCGATCATTCGTTCGAAAGAACTTCAGACGACTTGCGTGTACTTGCAGTGGCGGCGAGGCGAGTCTAAGATAGCGTATCGGTAGGTAGGTAGGTACCTACCTACCGATGTACCTACTTCGCTAGCTGCCCAGGTGGCGCCGCACAGGCCGGCTCGTGTGGCGCGGGCTAGCATTGCAACGAACGGCGGGCGGTGGGTGCACCGCGTTCTGTGGCGGGTACGCCGAGGGTTCGTCAGGTATGACGCCGTCCGACTCTGCTTACCGTCCACGCTGGTTCCTCGCACCGCAAGACGATGAGCGTCTCACGTATAAATTTCTATTAGGAGAAACAGCTGCTTGAATCAGCTGTATTTTTTAATCTTTCTATCTTTGAATGGTTTTAACAAAGATATATCGACAAGTGGCATAATCAGGGATTATCAAGTGTCCATTAATACGTCATCAGAATCAGCTACTACCCTAGCCGCATCACTTAGCGTGCGGATGACATCCGGAATATCAAAATTATTTTCAATACATATTATGACATTGCCTCGGGCTAAAAGTACATACTTTGCCAAGCTGACCTTGTTTTGTATTTGCTTATCTATTAACAAAAATCTGCAGGTATCGACCAGCATAGTGCCAATTTCCAAGTTTAGAGTAGACTAATAGCAAGTGATAATATTTTAGAATTCAGATTATTTCTTAAATTTAATATTCGTTTCTTTTTGAAGAAAAAAAGTTCTAGTAGAATATACAGGCCAAATCGGCTTGAAAATTATCACCATACTCCACAAAGTGAGCTTTTGAAGCTGCCGGCTTAAGCTTTTACCGGCTTGAAGCCAATAATGGCCACTATTCAGTAAATATAAACTTCTAATGTCGCAAGAACGTCGAGAGCTGTACTTTAGATCAGCTCCAGTATATAATATACCATCCAGCGCTGGAAATAGCAACAATATCATAGGTATACCTACCAGTATTCCTTTAGACCTTTCTTCGATATCCGTAGGAAATGAACAGTCAACTAATGCATCGAAATGGTCTGTTCAACAGAATAAATATCCTCAAAAAATAAAATGTACAGCTGCAGTAGAAAGGTTAAACCGAAAGGGGGCGGCTGCTAGCCAAATATAATTTTAGTACAGAACATGTTTCTCACAAAATTCGGTTATTTGAAGAATACAACGAAATAACCATTAATTTGATACATCCCAAGAATTCAAGGGGCTGATAGGCACATAGCATAGTATATGTGGGTAGGTGCATAAGTAAAGATAAAAATATGTGTTATCGTTGAATGCAACGAAACACTAGGTACCTACTAGGTACAAAATATGTATTATAGTGCACGCCACCGCTCGATGAATGCATCGAGGATTATCCGAAGAATACAACGGATATGTAAAAAAAAACTATAAAAGTAAAAAGGTCGGTAGTTGCATGTTAGTTGCAAATAGTGCACCGCTCGATGAATGCATCGAGATATCCGAAGAATACAGCGGATATGTAAAAAACTATAAAAGTAAAAGGCCGGTACTTGCATGGTAGTTGCAAATAATGCACCGCTCGATGAATGCAACGAGGATATCCGAAGAATACAACGGATAATATATAAGAAAAGAGGTCAATAGTTGCACGAAACTTCTTCCAATAATTTTCCTCCCATCCATCTATCTTCTTTGGTTCCTTCACGTCTTTTTTTCGGAATTTTTTCGCCATCGCTCGATCGAAGTAAAAACAATGATACACCTGTGCGAACGCCGTGCGCGCACGAACAAGAATGAGTCTGGCGAGAGGTGAGACAGTACATGGAAGTGTTTTGCTTTCTCTGTCTACCTCTAAACATTGTGCGAATGCTGGGTCGTATCTGCATATACTACATTTGTAAACAAAAAGCTTCTCTTCGGTGAAGGAGACATAATTTATGTACAAAGTCACGTTTGTGACGTCAATAGTAGATCTATCTAGGCACCATTTCCATGCACGCAAGTAAAGCCAGGAAGATAACAGAACGGAAAATAAACTAACGGCTTGACTCCCTGCCTTTTTACAAGCTTTTATTTAACTTCCAATGTACATTATGTATGTATAAATAGGTAGATATTATATTTGTTCTGGTGGTATCCTGCAACTCAATTTTGAAGCAGATTATCTTCAACCGATTGACATAATTGTATAGGGCCTTACTACAAAAAAATAGGCAAACGTTAAACACTGCCTAAACTTTTGACATCTCTTGCCATTGCGTAATGGCAAACAGAGACAGCGCTAATTTTAGACACTGTTAATGTTAGACACCGTTTTGTAGGAAGACCCGTTTAGTTTGAATGACAATGTATGCCTCGCTACGCATTTAAAGCTTGTTTTAAAAAAGGGTTTTTACTTGATAAATAAAAGTTTCAGCTAAAAGCGTGGCTTCCGATTAGATTGAGAACAACTAGGTACCAGAATGTACTAGACGTTCTGTAAAATAATGAGGGCTCTTGGTTATTTGAATAGGAAAAGATTACCGACAGGTGCGCCTAACGCCGGGCTTGTTCTACAAAGGCCGAGCTAGCACTGGTTTGAACGTCTTCAAAACTAACCATTTTAAATGTGAAACATTTATTAAAAATAGACTTAAAAACTAAGTTTTTTCTTTATTTCACCCTGTACAATCATGAAAAATTTCATAG
This sequence comes from Plemyria rubiginata, assembly GCA_963576535.1. Taxonomy (NCBI): domain Eukaryota; kingdom Metazoa; phylum Arthropoda; class Insecta; order Lepidoptera; family Geometridae; genus Plemyria; species Plemyria rubiginata. Next base: position 13,418,488 of record OY754910.1, read on the forward strand.
ATTTTCATAGCTAAATCATCAATCAATCTTTGCCAATATTGGATCGATTACATAAATGTTGCGACGCCTACGGTCGCCTCCGGGCCGGATTCGTGAATTGTAAAAGTATATTTAAATTCAATAAACGTCTGATACTATTATTGTTAAAAATCAAGTAAACAAAAAATATGGCTGAAATGGTTTTTTGACGTTTTACTGTTTATAACATAATATAATAATATATTATAACTTTGCATCAATAATGCAGAAATTCTTATCTTTTGACCATTTTCATCAGGTAAGGTTATAAGTGACAAATTTTTTATTCACAGGCCCTTGACTTTATTTATAAAATACATTTTATATACGATTCTAGAATCTATAATTATATATAATCTATAGTCAACATTTTGTTCTTGTGCAAATATTTTATTATCCGATGCGTCAAGATCGATTAACTTAGTCAATTTGTTTTTATTATAATCATTAACCGAGCAAAGGGAGCTGTCAACATTTTTACCTCAATTTTATTTTATGCTTGTTTTTAACTTTTACGGGCCTTACTACAAAAAAATAGACAAACGTTAAACACTGCCTAAACTATTGACATCTCTTGTCATTGCTTAATGGCAAACAGAGACAGCGCTAATTTTAGAGATTTAAACACACAGAGACAGTTTAAAGTTAGACGCCGTTTTGCAACTAGTCAATTCTGTGCGCTAGTACTTATCTGCGTTACAGGGGCTGTCAACATTTATTGTCCGTCAATACAGGGGTACTCAACTATTTAGTCTCAAGTCTTATGATCTCCTCTTGCGTGCCCCAGGGTCTAAGGCTGATGAAGGAGCGGAAGCGGGTGGCCTGGATCCTGCTGCTGCTGGCCGTGCTGTTCGCGCTGTGCTGGCTGCCGTACAACACGCTGCAACTGCTGCTCGACGTGGGCGTGGTCCAGGCCAAGGACCTGAGCTCTGTGCTGCCGTATGCTTTATTTGTAGGTGAGGATCAATTTTTTTTTTTTTTTTACTGAATGGACCGTCCTTTGACTACAATCTCACCTGATGGTAAGTGACGATATATCCTACGGTGGAGCAGAACGGTATAGAAGACACCTATTCACTCTTGCCTTGAAGAGACTCATGTTATAATGGTCAGGAAAGACAGACGACGGTAACGAGTTCCACTCCTTTTTTTTATTTTTGCAAACTGTACCTTGATAGTTAAAATAAATAATGCTGGACAATCCACACAGCGTCATCTAGCCCCAAAGTAAGCTACTCAAAGCTTGTGTTATGGGTACTAGATGACTGATATATTTAATACATTAAATACTTACATAGATAGATATTTTTTATTATACATAGAAAACACCCAGACCTACGGAACAAATTTCTGCAGATCGTACAAAAATTTGATCTGAGGCGGGAACCAATACCTACCTAAGGTTTATATCTAAGGTTGATAAATTTTTCGTTACTATATATAAGTTTACGTTAGTTTATTTATCTTTGTTTGAAAAGGGACTTGGTTTGAAAGATATTATTTTGGTAAGCCAATCATGAAAAAACTTTAATGGGCAGTTAGTAATAAGATTTTTTTTTATTTAAAACTTCGATAAAATTAAGCAATACGTGACTTTCCCACTTCTCAACTAGTTAAGCAGTAGATCATAGTTTGTATTACCGAGCATTTATGCTCTAATAGCTTAACCATTTTTTGCTCAACTAACCCCCGGTTTCTGAATGCTCGATCAACACTAATCGGCTGTCAAGTCACTTGTTATTTCAGCTTTCACTTCAAATTAGATAGAGATAGCAAGTGACTTGACAGCCGATTAGCGTAGATTACGCTTTCAGAAACCGGTGGTTAGTAGGTCATCTTATTTTAAAAATAATAACCGTACCATACCATTAACTCCAATTATTTTGTGATCCCACTATTACCCAAAAATGTTTTCCCTTTACCCAAAGGTTTGCTGGTAGATAATGCTATCCAGAATTAAGCTCTCCAATGCACATTATGTTTTATTAGTGCGATAAAGAATTTTCTATCTACAATCCAAAAGTGAACGAGATATTCGAGCTAGTAATTTCATGTATACGATTATACTGACTCTTCAGGGAATTTCAAACTAGTTAGAAGTTGAACGTGTGTATAATATTTACGGAAACCGATATGACAACCGTTGAGAGTTGAATCTTGTATTGAGATTGATCGTATTTAAAACTTGCTCTTCAGCTACGAGTACATGCATTGATTACATACATCATCCTATTCCAAACTGAAGACACTTTAGGATCTTATAATATCTCATTCATCAATCTTTTTCATCAATGATAGCGATGATCGAGAGAGAGTTTTATAAATATACTAGCGACCCACCCGCGCGCCCCTGCTTCGTACGGGTACACATTGTTTTTCAACTATATCATGTTAGCTTTGACTAACTACATAAATCTTTTAAATAATTTATTAGTTGAAATTGTATAATTAATTAATAATTTTAGGGACACGTTAATATTTCAGATTTAAAAAGTAATGATGTTGGTCAAAATGAGCTGATAGATTTGAATAATTTTATAGTAGGTATATTATATAAAATGATTATTATTGTAAAATACCAAAACGAATTTAGAAATTAATTTATTTAATTACAATTATTGTAAAAGCATTTTTGTACATCACTGTGAATTTTGGTAGGGAGTAAGCTCCGCCTACTGGCAACACTTCCGGTAAAAGATGGCCGTTGGGGACTCGTGGATTGAAGCGGCACTTGGTAACGAGCGCTCGGAAGCGTTGGCCGTATGCGAGCTACAGGGTAGATACGACCACGTGGTTATAAAGCTGTATCGAGAATTATTATCTAAGGTTAAAACTGTAAGACTAAAGAAAAGGGAAAAATATATAATATATTACTGGTGATTGGAAATGCAGTACGAGTTTTATTACAATCATGCATGCACATTTAAACCTTCCTCTTGAATCACTCTATCTATTAAAAAACCGCATCAAAATCCGCTGCGTAGTTTCAAAGATTTAAGCATACATAGGGACATAGGGATATAGGGACAGAGAAAGTGACTTTGTTTTATACTATGTAATGATGATGTACCCATTATGATAAAAAAAAATGAATGAAATTTTTTTTTACACTATTAATGAAGATCGTAGAATGACATTTCACGCTACGCCGTAGTAGTTTCGTAGCGTCGTAGCATTTAGTTGCTACAACCTTTAACAAGTGTTTCAAATGACGGTAATTTGTAAGCACAAATGAAATATTTTTGTTTTAGTAATGTGTGTAAGTATTACACGTTTTTCAAATATTTATGTAGGTTGACTAAAACGTATTTTGCTGCTCCCCATTTCTCTACAAATATATCGTGATCGTGACGTAGGTGATCGTTACCACGTAACATCAGGTAAGCAATTCGCATGTTCCATCAGCTAGCAAGCATTACAAATAACTCTTTCAAGACGAAACCGATCGATAGATAGATAACACATTTATTCGAAGTATTTATAGAAGGCAAACCGACTTCAAATGCACCGGAAAAGACACTCGTACTAATAACTCAAAAACTATTCGTTAGATCTGACTCAAATTTAAATGGAGGACCACATGACAAACACCAGTTTTCGATAAAAGAAACATCAAAATCGGTTCACACAGTAAAAATTTATGAGGTACCAAAGAAAAAACAACAGATGCCTAGAGAACATCCTCCTTTTTTGAAGTTAAAAAATACGATCGTGTTGCTGAATTATTGTTTATTTCAGGGCACGCAAACTCAGCTATCAACCCTATAGTGTACTGTCTGATGACGCGGAATTTCCAACGGTCGGCGAGAAAGCTATTCTGCACTGCGCGCCCCGTTTGTAAACAGACTTTCACGGTAAGCCCTTATGTTTCATGATAAACCTTCACAACTGAGTCGTGTGAAACTAACTTCCAATATTTTCCGAAATTACAAAAAAATTGTTGAAAACAAAACGCTCGGTGTAAAAAATGTTCAGTAATAATGCACTTCTTGAACATTCTGTTTCGAAAAACTTTGGCGGCATGGCTATTTATTAAAAGTCAAGGTCAGTTAGTTCAGATGTTTGGTGTAAAAAATGTATAGTAAAACATTGTTTAATGCACGTTTTAGTGAAAATTGTGTTTTGAAAAAAAATTGGTGGCATGGCTTTTTATCAAAGTCAAGGTCAGTACAATTTAATCCAATGGATCGCTCTGAAACGTCTTATAACTAAGTAAATCTAGGTGCTGGTTTCACAAAACTAAGCCTAGAAGAACAGGCAACAAACTTACTTTCATTAGTATTATTAGTAGATTTAGTTCGTAAATTATTCAAAGGTTTCTTGTGATTAATCATCACAATAAATCCAGCTGAAACTATAAAATTTGTTTACTGCGATTCGATTCGGTTACACTGTATACAACCTCATAATTAAATTACATTAAATTATTAGGTACTGCAACGTCTTTGAAAATGATTACGTTCAATGCCTTATGGAATATTTTCAGCCATACTGTACATATAATATCAAAGAAGCCCGAGGCGATGAAGCGCAAGGCAATTTCAACTCTAATGCCATGATGGAATAACAGTAATTTGAATATTGGTACTGTGTTTCTAATCCGCCTTGGGTTGGGCCCCAAGATGATATGTTATTTAACCCTCATCGATGGAAATATTGAAATAAATCTTGTTTCAGTGGCGTTGTACGCAGAAACCAGAAGGGTCGTCAAGCGACTATGAGCTTTACCACGAGCCACATAAGAGATGCTATTTGCAGGTAATCAATCAACATAGTTGCTTCACGCAACAGACTTATCAGGTTGCCTGTACTGTGATTGATGTTATGTGATGTTATTGATCTGACGACCTCTGTGGCGCAGCGGGCCAGAGCCTGCCTGCGACGCAAGAGGTTGCGGGTTCGATTCCCGCCTTGGAACAAATTTGTGTACGATCTGCAGAAATTTGTTCCGATGGTCTGGGTGTTTTCTATGTATAATAAAAAATATCTATCTATGTAAGTATATAATGTATTAAATATATCAGTTATCTAGTACCCATACCACAAGCTTTGAATAGCTTACTTTGGGGCTAGATAGTGCTGTGTGGATTGTCCAGCATTATTTATTTTATTTATTTATTTATTTATTGGTTATTATTATGTGCGAGCTGTAGATAGTCGCTTTAAATTGGCAGTGATTGAATTTCCTTATAACAAAATTATAATATAAGGAAATTCAAATGTTATTAAAAACTTTGTAAGCATCATTAAAACAACCTGACTTGTATTTTTTGTACAATGATAGAAGCAAATTACATGTTTTGAGTCAGCAGAGCTATTTTGAAATGAAGGAAGAAACACTTTTTAAACCTGAAAGATAGATCTAAATCTTTACAGGAGTAAACCCACGAATATATTTTGTTTTTTAATTGACTAAAAATACGTTTTAATTTATTTACCAAAAATATATGCTAACAATGGTCACTGATAGTAGGTACCCCGCACTAGAACAAGCCTGTATCAAAAACACGAATTTCATTACATTTGGTTCTGTTAATTTCTCGTGTCAGAACTAAAGACTCACATTACTTAGAGAAAAGACAGAATAAGAATAATAAAGAATAGATTACAAAATCACTTTTCATTCAAGTTTGTGTTTATTTTCAGAATGTTGATGTTTATTCAGTAGAGTTTTCACCGACGACATTTTCTTCCATTGTGATTGTGTATGAAATACGGGTTTATTTTCGATCCGAATTAAGTAAAGCTATGATTGAATGTGACATTAGATTACTATCAAACTATCTGTTTAAACCCCACTGATGTTCAGAGTCCGCCGTAAATTTGAGTTCTCTTTTCAAACTTATTGCCAACAAAATAAAGATTCATATTCCAAAGATTCCAGATTTCCACGGTGAATTGTGTTCAATCCACAGTGAATTTGAAATTTTGTTCACAATCGTATTGCCTAAAAATAGATATTAAAACCCCACAGATAAATAAAATCGCACGAATTGAAAATTTTATTGCAAACGTATTTCCATTTGAGTTTTTATTTACAAACGCATTGCCTAGAAAATAAGGATTAAACTCTACAGCTAAATGCAAATTTGAGTTAGCATTTTCGCACGTATTGCCTAGAAAGTAAGAATTAAATTTCCACAGATGAACACGATCCGGTTCAACGGGCACGCGTACGGCTGCGGCGCGCCGCGCGGGATCGAGCTGCGCCAGACGACGCAGCTGAGTCAGGTGACGCGCTCATCCCGGAAGACTGCGCCGGCTCACGCCCTCTCCGTTGACATGCTGCATAGACATGGACACATCGATTTTAGACGCTAGTATCTAGACATAAGATTACAGAGAAAAGCCGTAAAATCATCAACGATGACAAGGTTACCACCGCTTAGCCAACGCAGCGATGCTATTTCTCTGTACGTGTTTCCGCCTCGACAATTCTGAGAGTTTTGAAGAGCTATCTGACCAAGCTAATATCACAGCTCTCATGAGCACCGGGATCGAGCTTAACCACACTTACGATCCCTAAGATTCTCGCACAGCTTGCTTTTCACATGAACAGCTTCAACAAATAGTTAAGACCTTCAGGGTAGGCAGTACAATGACAAGGCCACTGGTGTTATTGGTGTATAAGGTGACCACTTTCCATCTAGTGAGCAAAAAGCTCCTTTGTCTGTCTCTTAAAAGTAATAAACTAACGCAAAATAACATATTATAGGTTACTAGTAGCGCCCTGCGGTTTCACCCGCGTAGTTTTTAATCCCGGTATTCAAACAGGATAAAAAGTAGCCTATGTGTTATTCCAGACTATAATAAATCTCTGTGCCAAGATCCGTTCAGCCCTTCTGGAGTTATAGAGTAACAAACATCCATCCATCCATCCATCCATCCATCCATCCATACTTACAAACTTTCGCATTTATAATATTAGTAGGATTCAGCATCTTGTTTATATCAATAATATTTGTGCTTATCAATAATATAGTTGCTTCCCTATGTTTTTCTTCGAAACTTGGTTGTTTGCTATTTCTCATAACTACCTTCAGAAATGTAATGTAAACGTTGTTGTAATGTACCTATTAAATTTTTATTTTATTATTGTTTTGTTTTTCTTTATACAAAGTGTCTTTTATGTAATGGTATACCCGCGGAGCAGAGGCCTGGTGACCTGTATTACAGGTTTTTTTTAAACCTATCTCAGGCACCAGTCTCACGCAAACCAGGTACCTACCTAAACCTCACATCATAACACCTTCTTTATTGTTTATGTTACCTTTTTGTGATGAGAAAATAAACACATTTTTTACTTTTTACTTTACTTTTTGAAGGGCTCATCCGGGGAAGTATGTACTACGACCGCGCCTTTTACTGCCGCCAAGCAGCAACGCTGTGTTTCGGTTTGAAGAGGGTGGGTTGCAGAAGTAATTAAGGCACATGAAGCTTGGCATTTGTATGCCTCAAATTAATGAGTAGTGCATCCTAGGGCACGTTCCTATACTGCGTGGCTTACGAGACGGTGCTTTGTTAAAGGTGATGGTTACCACTTAACATCTGCTTGTTCCATTAGCAAGTAGTTTATTTTTGAGGTATAAATGAACTTCCTCCAAATTGGAAATTCAATTGGAAAAGGCTAGAACATAATAAATTGACTGTCGCAGCGGAAAACGAACAAAAATATTTGTCAGCTCTAAATATTAAATGGATAAGTAATACCCGCTTTTCTTCCTTGTTTCAATTTAGAATAATTGAGTGAACTTAGTATGATTCTTTTTATTATAACTGACTGAAATCTGGTAAAGTGAGTAAAATAAGTATATTATGTTATAACGTCCTATCGTATCACTAGTGATTACGAAACTATGTGGTATAAAGGGGTTTTGATTGAGCCCCAAAGAGTAATCATTTATAATCTGAATCTCGGAAACCATAGATTGATCTTCATGAAATTTAGTCTGCAGGAGGTTTCGGAGGCGATAAATCGATCTATCTAGGATTCATTTTTAGAAAATTTCGTTTCAATCGTAATTACAAATACGAACGTAATAGAATTATGAAGATAAGAGTCATTCTGTTGGCGAGTACTTTATTAACTACTTCGGCAGATGGTGTCAACCGAGCAAAGCTTGGTGACCCAGGTAAGAATTCATTATCAAAATTCATAGTTAAATTATTTTTATTTGTATCCATTCAACTTATTCAAAGACAGGCACGAATAATATTTTATTGATATTGCATGAATTATGACTGATATATTTCACAGATAAATGATTGAACTCGTAATGCAGATGATAAATTACTATTTTTATCGGAAAAAGTCTCATACGGCGGCATCAATATTTACGTATCCAACTTTCTACCGTTTCTAACGCAAAAGGTGACTGGTTTTCATCAAAGCCAAAGGGTTTTTGGTCCGAGTGTTAAAGGCAAAGTCAAAACGTTTAATGTAAAGTAGGGTATTTATATCATTGAATGACAAGAATCACTTTGAAAAATCTTAAAGCTAGGCTTGTTAACTATACTCGACTATAATGCGAACGAATTCTGGACAGAGGCGTGTAGTTTAGCTACTCGCTACTCTACTAAATTACCAGCCTTGTTTGAACCAGCCTTTAGTTTATGAACACTGTTTGCACAAATTTAGCATGAACACTGAATACGTGTTTCTCCGTCAAATAATAGACCGCTTCCCAGTAATACAGGGTACGTATACTCACCTAATAGCTACTTAGACCTAAGTATTAACCTGATTTATGTATGTACATGTTAGTAATAAATAAATCTAAATATAAATATCGCGTTATTGAAGTCATATTTGGTGTGGTAAATAATCTGTATTATCTTATAAGTCTAGATAATTATTTAACAGGAGATTGAGACGGTGTAGTCGTTATCGTAAAAACAGATAGGCGCGCGAAATATTTATAAAATAAATGAACTGTGAATTTCATCACATTATGGAAGATTTATATACATTATAATGAACTGTTTCATGGTTATTACGCATGGAGAAAGTAGCTTCACATACATTCTCGACGTAACTCCTACCCACAAAAGAGAAGCAAATGAGTTAATGTTTATTTCTAGAAAAAAATTCATGTTGAGCCATGCTTCTCTCCCTGTTGAAATGACAAAGCGAAAAGTTGCCTGTCTGTTGTCAGCGTCCTGACAAATGGCACGTGATTATTAGGCACAATGTGATTGGTACAATGAATGAAAGTGATTAGTACAAGAACTAATTAAAGTAAAACTATTTATTTATAGTACATTATGATATGGTTGCGGTAAGTTGAAAATTACAGCCGAGGCGATATTGCCAGCCCGAGCCGTAGGCGAGGGCTACACGAAAGCAGAGGCTGTAATTTTCAAAGCGCACATATGTCATACGACGTTTTATAACACATAATAAATAAAACTCGGACTTTCTTCAAAGAATAAATCTATAAATTCATCATTACTGGACGACATTTTTAAATAAAAACAATACAGCGAAAAGAAAAAGCGCGGGAATAATTTTTACTTGTCACAAATTAGCGATGCGCGCGCATCAGCGCTATAAAAACTCTTTGCTAAGATTTAAAAAAGGTTCGTTCGTTTTAGACGGAGGATCTTGATAAACCGTACGTTTTACCTTACTTTCTAATACGAATAAATCACTTGTTAAAGTAGTTAGAAATATTTTAACAATTTGTAAAAGAATTAAATGCTTATTTTTTATCTCCCAAAGTCAATTTTATTCATAAAATGTTGACCACTTTACTGACATAAAAACTCTTTGCTAAGATTTAAAAAAGGTTCCGTTCGTTTTAGTGGGAGCATCTTGATAAACCGTACGTTTTACATTACCATAACGCACGAGTGCGTAATGACATACATCACGATACTGAAATTGGTGAAATAAGAGACCCTTTACGAGCAAATGTGTTTAAAAATAAATTAAACACAAGGTTCATAGGGCTCCTAACCTTGAGTTGTTTATAATAATAATAATAATCTTTATTTCGCCGCTATGCCGCCTTCACTATGCCTTCACTATGCCGCGCTTCTGTAGTGCATCGGGGATGTTTGCGGATGCACGAGTAGATGACTTCTACGCAATCATCCGCAACAGAACAGCATCCCTATTGCGGCGGTTGCGCGGCAGCACCAACAGCTACCTCTGGTTGATAGCGGACAGACTGGACGTCGACACAGTGTTCATGAAGCACTGGACACTAGTGCACACTGTGCATTCTTAGTTTGTGTGCATAGTTTTATTTGATAATTAATTGTATGTGTATTTTATTTGATAATTGTATGTGTACCTAGTTGTAATTAATGCATGTATGTTCCCACGTAGTTTTAAGTAGATTCTATGGCTGAAATACTTTTTGTGTGTAGGCTGAAATAAACGTATTATTATTATTATTATTTCAGACAAGGGTCCATAGTTAACCAAAAAAACGAACAAGTGTAGTTCGTTATAATGTAATAATTCGTTCGTTATAATGTTCGTAGTTAGTTATAATGCATGTAATATGTAATAAGCTATATAAAATTAAATAGGTAGGTACTTAAGTTATACATTAAATACGTTATAAGTTACACATTAAATATGTTATAAGTCATACGTTAAATATTTAAAAAATGTTAAAACAAAGTTTGAGGGACAGCTCAACGTTATAATTTAATTATTAAACATCTGCGAAAAGTTAAACAATTAACTAATTATTTTTCTAACTGGTATTATAATGGAAGAAGCAATGCTCCTAATGCATGGATAGGTTTTAAAAACTATTAAATTAATTGATATTTTAAATAATAAATAAAAGTAATCAAAACTGTAATGTTTCGGCATGGTAGACATCTTCTTATATCCACAAACCACATTTCGCGCATGCCACATGTGTTGTATATAAATAACCTATTTTATGAATAAATTATTGATAGTTTTAAGAATTTATAATATCATTGATGTAAAAGGATCCTAGTTCTTCTAACTTCGAAGACGTAAATTGGACCAAATAAAGTGTTGTAAGTTAAAAATCTCAACTTAAGTGTCAAAGTTAGGTTTGTGTACTTTTATTATTATTTTTGTATTGTTCTGAATGTGATACTAATTTATATCAAAATTATTATAGTAAAATGTAAATATCTTATTTGTTTTATTTTTAAAATTTTATATCTCAGTAGTTTTATGGTAAAAAGTAGGATGAAAGATAAAAGATAAAAGCAGGAAGATGATGATGATGATCTGAGTAGTTTTCTCAACTGTTCTTATGAACAAAAACAAACTTACGACTGGGTCCCCAAGCATGGTAGTTATCCCTTCAGATCTCTTAGGACCAACTCGATACTCGATATGAATAGAATAGGATGTCTAAAAATGTTATAAATATTACATTTGGCACATACCTACATACATTTTGCATTAGTTGGTATTCCAAATGTGAGAGGTTGCAAGCCCATCAGCGTTGCCACAATAACACAATGCAATGCGCTGAATTTTTGACGATGTTTGAGCACAGACTGTCATGGCAATATTTACTTTTCAGATCAGAAAAATACAAGATTCGAACCTACGAAAGAAAGGTTATAGATAGGGTCGATTACCCCTTAACCACTGGTTCGCTTCGTTTGTGAAATTATTGGGCAGATCCAAAGTAGCCTCTTAACATCTATTGGGAAAATGTGCTAGTTTTTTCATGTTTCTCAATCAAAAACACTTTAAACTTAAGTTCTTACAGCCTTGGTTCAGTGTATGGAAAATTCTTTAGGTTCTTGAATTAAGACTGAGTTTTAAATACGTTTTAGATTACACCTCGCATACATTTCAAAGTAATTTTTGTGATTCAATATTTTTTTGAATTTACTTTGAAATCCCGAGAACAGCTGGTTAAGAAAATAATACCCTGTCTGATATTAAGTTTATTACCTGCCTTATATTATATGTACTGACATAAAAGTATTTAAGACCTATGTACAGGGTGTTAAAAAATACTCCTGATAGCTTCATTGGTCATTCAAACTACGAAAAACTATTACCGAAAGAAATTGACAATCCCACAAAACAAACATTTCATGAAATATCAAAACAAAAGGATGTATCTATTTGGTGATCGTAAACTTTGTTACTTGTAGCAAGGTGTCTGTTTTCTAAGCTTTTTCATGAAGGAAGTTTCACTTAAGGTAAATTTTTTAGGGCGATTATTGCTCGGAAACGATCAATCTGCAGTAATTATTGGAGCGATATGCAGCAATTTCAAAAATATGCGGCAGTTATTTTGGGAATATTGCTTATAATTGCTTCATCCTCCATATATATAATATATTTGATCAGCGTGTAGTAGGTATTTTTACACCCTGTGTTTAGATGGAGAAAATTGCTTGATTCGGTTTGACGACCTGATGTCGGTAGGCCGTTATAACAAAATTACGGTCGTCAGCGCCTTGTAAAACTTTTATTACTGACTCAATAGCAGTAATAGTACAGCAGCAATTTAGCAGCGGCGATAAGCTTGCAAACCACCACGATTTTGATTTAAAGAATTTGAGTTGGTACATGGTGCTAAAAGATACTGATCAAAGGTGGTTTAATTCTTATTCCCGTACTTTTAAACCAGTGCCAGTACTTATAAACGGTGAAGGAAAACATCGGCATATAGCATGTTAAAAAGTTCTAATACGTGTCAAGTTTCGAAACTAGAATGGAGGTTCTTTGAGGCGAATCAAATCATTTCACTAAACTCTTCCAAAAGAAAATAGAGAAAAAGGAAGAAGAAGAAGAAACTAAAGAAACACCTTGGGCAAAAAGTCAGCTTTATTTGTTCTGTTTTTTCAACACTTCAATTAAATAAAAAAAAAAAAAATAATATATAAATAAATTAATTTAATTAATTCAATTAATTAAATGCGATATGCGCGCATGGCGTAGTGATTATGCTCAGTGCACATGGCCGTAATTCGGGTGTAATTTGTTATACCATGATGTAAATTGTAGGATTTTCAATAAAAATTCACGCTCTCCTTTTGAGGTGACAATGTCCCAAGTTTATTTAGGACTTCTCCTTGGGGAGCTGTCCTGATAACATGATGGCGTTATTTGCCTCAGCGTTGTGGGGTTATTCAAACTACCTACGAATTATACAACTCTGTTATTTCTATTCGTCCATTTGTAGGATCTCATGAAAAATTAATATTAATGCAAGAGAGATTTTGATAAGTTTGATTTATATTTATACAACATAAATAACCTTGCATTATACTGCATCAGCAATAGACCCTTCTTCGAAAAGTTTCCAATTGGCATCGATTTGGATTAACTGAGCCAGCTATCTCTAGATTAATAAAATAAAATAATAATAAATAAATAAATAATGCTGGGCCATCCACACAGCACCATCTAGCCCCTAAGTAAGCTATTTAAAGATTTTGTTATTGGTACTAGATAACTGATATAATATTTAATACATTATATACTTACATAGATAGATATTTTTATCATACATAGAAAAGACCCAGACCGACGGAACAAAATTCTACACTTTGTTCTGAGGCGGGAATCGAACCCAACTGTAACAACTGCAAGAATGCAGTCATGCAAGTCAATTGCAACGATATGATCGTTTACTGTTTCATGTGTAGGTATTTAGTTTTAGTTTAGGTATTTAGTATATAATGTATTAAATATATCAGTTATCTAGTACCCATAACACAAGCTTTGAATAGCTTACTTTGGGGCTAGATAGTGCTGTGTGGATTGTCCAGCATTATTTATTATTTATTATTATTATTTTTATTATTAGTTTAATATTTATAGGAAAAATGTTTATTAAATGTTTCATTCGCATAATGTTAGATAAACATTTTCAAGATACCTCTCAAAATGTAGAACAATTTCAGAAAATCTCGCCGACTGAATTAGTATGCTCCCCAGTTTCAACATCTTCCTGCCCCTTTTATCCCGAATTCAGGTGATTTAATTACACGCCTTAAGATGAAATGGTATAGTCACAGAAAGGAAGGCGGATTAGGATAAATAATAAGTCTTATTGACGAATAAATAATATTCGCGCCGGGGGAGAGAGCCTGCCTGCGACGCAAGAGGTTGCGGGTTCGATTCCCGCCGTGGAACAAATTTGTGTACGATCTGCAGAAATTTGTTCCGATGGTCTGGGTGTTTTCTATGTATAATAAAAAATATATATCTGAAAAACTTAAAATGAAACAGCTTCACGACTTTGATCCCTAGGCACGGTAGATATCCCTTCAGATCTCTCAGTACCAAGTACTTACTCAAGATTCTTTGAGGATGTCTAAGGGGGGTCAGAGGTACGTCCAAACATTACATTTGGCACATACCCACATTTTGCAGTAGTTAGTATTCCATACGTGACAGGTTGCAAGCCCATCGCCGCTGTTAGAATGCTATCTGGTTTCCTCACGATGTTTTCCTTCACCGTTTGAGAGCACTGGCATTGCGCACATAAATTTTTCGATAGAAAAATCCATTGGTGCACGACTGGATTCGAACCTGCGACCTTACGATCGGAAGGCGGGGTCACTCCCACTAGACCACCAGTGCTAAATATATATCTATGTAAGTATTATAATGTAATAAATATATCAGTTATCTAGTACCCATAACACACGCTTTGAATAGCTTACTTTGGGGCTAGATAATGCTATGTGGATTGTCCAGCATTATTCGTAGATGGAGAAGACCTAAGCCCAGTGGACTTCTACAGGATGACGATGGAGACACTGGAAGTACTTGCGATTTCCTTAGTAAGGCCTTCTCCATCTACGAATAAGACTTATTATTTATTAGTATTTCTCCATGCAATTCAAAGAAGAACAATTCTTAGCCTTTTCCATTCTCAAATTCCCGCGTTATTCAAAATATCGTTAGTCCATCTATGTATAATAAAAAATATATATCATTTTCTATGTATAATAAAAAATATATATCTGAAAAACTGAAACTGAAACAGCTTCACGACTTTGATCCCTAGGCACGGTAGATATCCCTTCAGATCTCTCAGTACCAAGTACTTACTCAAGATTCTTTGAGGATGTCTAAGGGGGGTCAGAGGTACGTCCAAACATTACATTTGGCACATACCCACATTTTGCAGTAGTTAGTATTCCATACGTGACAGTGACATTTCTCCATACAATTCAAAGAAGAACAGTTCTTAGCCTTTTCCATTCTCAAATTCCCGCGTTATTCAAAATATCGTTAGTCCATCGGGTAGCTGAAGGGCGTCTTACTTCAGTGCAATCGATTTCAGCGTATGCTTTATAAAAAGCCTAAATAATTTATAGACCTGTCTAAAAATCAAATTTTCAACCGCACGTAATATGAATTTTAAACTTCAAAAACTACGAAACCGACCTAAAAATCAAATTCGCGAGCTAAGAGTTGTTTGACGATTGCTCTCTTATAAACCAATACGAGTAGTTCTCAAGTTTCTCGGAGATCGTCCTCAATAATGTTTTATGTACATCGAGTTAGAATCCTACTTAATTCTATTCAAATAGAATAAGAATCGTGCCTTAGCGGCTGGTCTTGAGAGACCTGACATTTTGAGGATATATTTATTTTAGTGAGTACCTAGGCGTATGTAATTTACCTACCAGATTCCATTAGCTACTAAAATTTACTAAAAACGAATTGAATAAATATACAGCAATACTAGCTGCTGATTGCGGTTTTACTCGCGTATAGACGTATTCTGTTTATTTGGACTACTACTACTTATTAATACGTACCCGATATTTCTTTTTTCACTCCATATAGCCTTACACATGCCATACACATAGCTATGGGTATAGGCTATCCTACCAACGGGTTAAATAGATAGATTCCTACAGAAGCTCCAGGCAGTCTGTGTTTCAAACTTATTATTTCACAGTTTAATGAACAAGTTTTGAAGCGGTTCTTCTTCGTATTGTGTCTGTACTTCTCTCAACTGTGTGGTGAAAGGTTGAAGTTTTTAGAGGCTCCTTTCGAGCACTTGACATAAATGTTTTAAAACTTTTTAGGTTTATTGACTTGCCGGTTTCCTTACGATGCGATGTTTTATTTTACCGTTTGGATACTGGCACTTTTCAAGCAGCAAAAACTCAATAAGGATTTTTCCTCGATTCAATCATAAGCACCAATTTGGAAGTAAAACTTGGTGAATAGGTACTTTGGATCTTACTTATCCCAGATAGATCGTCAAAGAGAAGTTTTAAAGGAGGCACTAATTTAATTACCCAGATTTCGAGTTTATGTGACTTGAATAATATAGTTGACTTATTTATGAGACCTATCTCACGAATAGCAATGAAGTAGAATGTAGGCTAACTTCCAAACCTTACTATCTATTTCCTAAGTGTTATTTTTCTTTTCAGGTCACTAATTTTTTCGAAACAGTGTGGTGAAAAGATTTTGAATGCACCTCGAAGAGGTTCCTTTCTAGCACATGACACACGTAGTTGAACATTTTAGGATCTATAGCGTGCCAGCTCCCTGACGTGGTTTCACTTCGTCGCTTGAGAGTACCTTCTGACACTGTACTACCCACTTTTAATATAAACATCATAAACATTATTTTATGGCAGCCAGCACTAAGTGATAGATGCCACAAACATGCAAAGACTAATGCACTTCTCGCTCACACATTAAAACATTTTGAAAGTATAAAATCACTACACTTATTATGCATTCTAGGTTTTTCTGGCGAAGTGTGAGGTTCATTAGCCATAATAATTATCAAATATGTACCATACTTCACGCAAATAAATTATTTCATTTCATTTCGTTATGATTTAACACTCAGCGAAAATTTGTGCACCATATGTGTAGCACAGCACACCAGCACTATCTAACGTAAACTATAAAAATCTTGTACCAAGAGATACCTGAAATTATACATTAATTACCTTTCATTTTGTTAATACATAATTATTGTAATACTAGTTGCGCCCCGGTATTCGCACGGGATAAAATTAAAAGCACATATTCAGGAAATATTATCTACCTTACAGACTCGATGCCGTATGATGGCCCTGATCGAGATTATCACATAATTATCTTAGATTAACCAATAACTTAATAAAATAAATATTAAAGTTGTGGGAAATATTATCTTATATTTGAAAAAAATTAACTTGTTGTATGAATTATTAGAGGAAAATCCAAATCATCTTAATGAATATAATTGTATCGTACTAGCAAAGAATTTTCTACCTTTTTGTCTTGAGGTACCGTGAATACTTGATTAGCGTTCCTTTTACCTACATCTTTCTTCCGTTTAGTCTTAGTATCTTCGTCCTGCTGCCCGATTATGTTCTTAATTCCAAAGAATATTATATCCAGAATGAACCAGATTATTTCTATTACACTGATAAGCGATCCACCAAGGCATAGTCCGAAAATCCCTCCGAGATTTGCTGTAACATAAAGCTATTTTATTAATTAAGATTACTTCTTCATCACGCGAACGTCAAGGCCATCCAGCTCCTCGACATCACAGACAAAGTGAGAAGACTCAAAAGTATCAAACCTTTTGAGTTAGTGCAGTGACCAACCTAATATTGTGTAGTGATAGTGCTACTTTTAATGAACACAAGAACAATGTGTCGCCTTAAGTACTTAGAGACTGTAAGAAAAGTGCCAATGGACACATTCTTAGTAATACTTATTCTATAAAATTAAGTCAAAACAAAATTACTCATTGGCCTATTTGGCTAGATTGTAATGATATAGGGTACCGCATCTCACGCGCTAAACTAATTTAGTAAAAAAAAAAAAATTAAGAAATGAAAATAATCCCTTTACTCTGATTTCTCAAAAACATTCTTCTCACAAAGAATTATATTTATTTATATTTATCCTCCGATTTATTGCTATTTAATGAAGCACTTATGGCGTAAATGGCTGGCTGGTTCATTCCTAACCGATGGACTACGACTAACATAAGCAATGTTCTGCGTAACCATTTGTGTATTTTAAATAAGAAATCTTTACCAAGCATTTGATCCCAAGTATACAGGACCTCACGTCTGTACTTCATACAAGTTGTTGCACTGTAGTGTACAACCACTCTGCTCTTTGAATTCACACCCCTGTAAAAATCACATAAAATATGGTGAAGTATGCCCTTTGCCACTTTGTAACCTACCTTTAAAAAGAGTGAAAAATATATACGTTATGCGCAGTGTAAGAGCTTTTTGAGTAGCTTACTTTGGGGCTAGATGATGCTGTGTGGATTGTCCAGCATTATTTATTTATTTATTTTTGTAATTTTTCACCGCTTACGACGCTCGACACGCTTACAATTCAAATTATTGTAATATTATTTGGATTTGAAAATTTAAACTAAGTATTAACAATGAATTGTTTAATGTAATATAATAATATATCGCTGTTGGCTTCCCAAGAATGAAAATAAACTGGGAGTGAATTATATTCAAACACAGTTTTTTAAATAATAAATACATTTGACGACCTCTGTGGCGCAGCGGGCGAGAGCCTGCCTGCGACGCAAGAGGTTGCGGGTCGATTCCCGCCTTGGAACATATTTGTGTACGATCTACAGAAATTTGCTCCGATGGTCTGGGTGTTTTTTTATGTATAATAAAAAAAATATCTATCTATGTAAGTATATAATGTATTAAGTATATCAGTTATCTAGTACCCATAACACAAGCTTTGAATAGCTTACTTTGGGGCTAGATAGTGCTGTGTGGATTGTCCAGCATTATTTATTTAACCAATTTGCCAAAGCCCGAAGTAATAATTTTTTTTAGCACGACAGTCAGGGTAATGAAATTGTGGACTATGTTAAAGATGACACAGACATGAGTAAGAACGAAGTGAAAAACGAGATAATAAAATGATAGAAGAAATTAGAAAAAAACCTATTTTGTTGGCTGTCCCCACATAACGTGCGACGAGGGCAAGGTGATGTCCTACTACTGTGTAGGTACTACTTACTCGAAAACTCTCTTATTTTGTATAAATTCAACTTCCGTCTCATATTGCACGTAGTCGCATTTCTGGTAGCATTTATTTTGAGTCATTATGTCGCGAATGTTGGTTTGTAATTTGTCTGAAAATAATATGTATTACGCTTATTTAAGAAAGTGTTTTTTTCGTTTCTAAGCTTCAAAAAGACAAGTAGGGCTCTTTTTAATGGCTTTTCTTGGGACGTAGAACCACCATGCCTGTTCCTGCTGCCAAGCAGCGTTGCTGTGTCAGTTTGTAGAGTGTGGTTGTCGGTGAAATAACAGGCGGAGGCTTTAAGTATCTCAAGTTGATGGACGCAGGGCAGAGCGTAGGGCATGTTTATACTAACCTAGGTTTTTATATGTGCAGAGTAGTCTGTCCCATGTACAAATGGGTAAATCCTCCACCCCTAAATCATAAGCTGAAACAACAAATTATTGTATAAATGTTAAGAATCATCATCAACCTATTTTATCTTAAGGAATAGAATAGTTAGTTAGTTAAGTTAGTTTATCTCCATTATTTTATTATATTTTATTAAGAATCATATAAAATAACGGAACCAATCCGTAAGCATGTTCCAGGCTTGGTCGTGTGGAATCGGCACCTAGATTCACAAGCATGTTCCAGGCTTGGTCGTGTGGAATCGGCACCTAGATTCACAAGCATGTTCCAGGCTTGGTCGTGTGGAATCGGCACCTAGATTCACAAGCATGTTCCAGGCTAGGTCCTGTGGAATCGGCACCTAGATTCACAAGCATGTTCCAGGCTTGGTCGTGTGGAATCGGCACCTAGATTCACAAGCATGTTCCAGGCTTGGTCTTGTGGAATCGGCACCTAGATTCACAAGCATGTTCCAGGCTTGGTCGTGTGGAATCGGCACCTAGATTCACTTACCTTTGAGACGTTTAAAAATGATCATTATGATTCATTATATTTGATACATTTTTTGAAGAGAAAATCTATCGGTGCATGTATTGATACGAACCTACAACCTAGCGATCAGAAAGCGAATTCATTCCCACTAGACCAATAGTTCTCATAGCAAAATGGGTCTGAGAAT
The DNA here is from genome assembly GCA_963576535.1 of Plemyria rubiginata. NCBI lineage: Eukaryota > Metazoa > Arthropoda > Insecta > Lepidoptera > Geometridae > Plemyria > Plemyria rubiginata. Next base: position 13,438,542 of record OY754910.1, read on the forward strand.
ACATTATTCATCCCTCATTTTTTGTGGCCAACAAAAGGACCCACTTACCCTTAAATTGTAAGGATTCTAATAAAATCATTTTCGCACATTGATACGTTACATCAAAAGAAATTTGGAGGAAAAAGCTCAAGTGAGCCCATAGAAATATATCTGAAGGAAATGTCTTGAAAATAAGCAGCCTCGTTAAAAAGGACTTAGGGATAAACTTAATTATGTTAACAATCATGAGAGGCTCTGCAAAGCAGGTCTGAAGGGACGCGACATTGATAAAGTCTTTGAAGATTAAGTTTTATTAAAAAGATTTAATGACAACGCAACGGTCAGAAAGATCGTTCGTTCCTTTCAAACATTTGCAGGCTTTCATTATTATAAAAACTATCGAATCTTGTACCTTATGACAAAATTTAATGCAACTATAGAAGGATTAAAACATGATTTCTTCAATTCGATAACCTTCACAGCTCAGTTGGTAGTAACTCTGCCTTCTGCGCCGTAGGCCGTGGGTTCGATTCCCACCGAGGACAAATATTTGTGTGGTGATCATAGATGTTTGTTCTGTGTCTGGGTGTTGTATGATATTATATGTATGTATTTACAAAAAAAAGTATTATAAGTATTAATTATTAGCTACCTAGTTCCCATAGTACAAGCTCTGGATTAGTTTGGGGCTAGATAGTTCTGTGTGAAATGTCCACCAATATTTATTTATTTAATTTAATACCATTGACCACTTAGGTGAAACTAGGTAGGAACTCCACTAGACCAAGTTTAGAAAACTCTTACATGGCGTATTCTTCACCAAAAATAATTCTAAAAAATATTTGTTCGTAGATAGGGTGTATATTTTTTTTTTCAAATGGTCGGATCTTCTTGTCTTGTGATCCACATAACCTTATTATTCTTACCGGAATATCCAAAAGGCAGACATTTGCATTGATCGACAACTTTTTTCAAAACATGCCTCTCTAAACATCCTTGATACGATCTTGCACCAGGGTCCTATAATATAAACATTGGAATAAACATTTTTTAAGACTATTTTTGAATTTTGATTTAGATCATAATTAGTTTTTCTGTAAGTTAAAATGTAATCGATCGAATACGACACTACAATCCTAACTGGTTTCATCACGATGTTATCCTTTGCCGTTTTTAAGAGCACTGGCATTGCGCCATATTTATAACCTGTCACGTATGGAATTCAAACTACTGCTAAATTTGGATGTACCTCTGACGACCCCCTTTAGACGAACTCAAAGAATCTGGAGTTAGAGAGAGGAGATCTGAGGGGATATCTACCATGCTTGCGGATCAAATTTGTGAAGCTGTTTTAATTTTTTTTTTCTACAAAAAAAATACAGTTTAAGATTCTTACCGAGTCCAAAATGCACTGCCTCTTATCCATAGTCAAAGCTTTGACGTACGGCGAGGAGTCAATGGCCCACAGATACACGTTCACGTCGAAGTAGGCAGCCGGCGAGAGCATTATCACGTTGTTGACGAAGGTTATTCGCTCCATCTCGTCCAATACGTACAACTGAGGGCAAATAACAACAAACTCGTCACTCAAAGAGAGCAAGTTTTCTTCTCACAGGATGTGGATGAATGCAAATAGTAACTGAATGTCTCGGAAATTGTAAAGGTTCAGACGTAAACCGCAATATATTTGCTACAGCTTAACACATTAGCGATGCAGGAAATAGGTTGGTACGTTATTAGTAGAACCTTAAAATTACATCAGGTTTTTTTTTTCAATTTACAGGCAATACTCTTGGTATTGCCTGTAAACTGAAAAAAAAATGTGGTAGAATTTGTCTGAATTAAAATTATATTTTGTTGAACATTTTCTCCAAAACTGAAGTTACAAATACGAATATAAAATATTTATTTGCTTAAAATACGTAACTAAACACAAAATAAAAATGTAAACTCTTGCATCCTGCTTGTAAAAAAAATCTGTGCTACTACAGGTAGACAGTGCATTATCCCTATGTTGTAGGTAAACACATAAAAAAACGATTTAGCTAGGCACTAAGACGACGAAAGAAAACGTCAAGAAATTAAAAACAAAATAAAAAGCCAAAAAATCTAAAAACTTATTTAGACGTGAGTAATTTATGTTATTAGATAATTTTACAGCGTTATTCAATAACAACATTCTTTTATTTTCAATGAATGAATCAATCTTCGACAGGTTAAAATGTAGGAGTAAAGAGTACCCATTACCGAAACATATCCATTGGTGTAGTCTCCCTCAGGAGACACCTTCCCCCCATCGACGACTATATCCAGTGCTTCCGTCGGCTGCATGCCTGATACAAAGTTTGTTTCCTGGTCCACATTCTTCCTACAACCAAATAGATAACAATATTAGTCGACATTTTAAAATGTCATCAAACAGCCCCAAACTAGGGAACATTCGCGTCATTTTATGTGTGGAACCTTGCATCCAACAGTGAATTTTTTTTTTTTTTTTTTTTTTTTACTAAATTAGTTTATCGCATGAGATGCGGTACCCTAATATCATTACAATCTAGCCAAGTAGGCTAATGAGTAATTTTGTTTTGACTTAATTTTATAGAATAAGTATTACTAAGAATGTGTCCATTGGCACTTTTCTTACAGTCTCTAAGTACTTAAGGCGACACATTGTTCTTGTGTTCATTAAAAGTAGCACTATCACTACACAATATTAGGTTTGTCACTGCACTAACTCAAAAGGTTTGGTTCTTTTGAGTCTTCTCACTTTGTCTGTGATGTCGAGGAGCTGGATGGCCTCGACGTTCACGTGATGAAGAAGTCTTTTTTCATGAGCTTCTGCGTATTTTTTAACTAATTTATGAACGAATTCAATCTGAAGGTCCCGGTGCAGATCATCGTTTCTCACGTACCAAGGTGCATTGACAATGCCTCTCAGTACTTTATTTTGAAATCGCTGTATTATTTGAATGTTGCTTTTACAGGTACAGCCCCACAGCTGTATACCATACGTCCATACTGGCATTAGGACTTGTTTGTACAACAAAAGCTTGTTATGCACTGACAGAGCGGATTGTCTTCCAAGCAACCAGTACATCCTTTTGTAGCGTAATTCTAATTCTTCTTTTTTCTTCTTGACGTGTGCTTTCCAGCGCAGTTTTGCGTCAAGCGTCATACCTAGGTATTTTGCAGTGTTTTCGTATGGTATTATTTTATTGTTAATGAATACCGCATAGTACTGTTCTTTCTTGTTACTGAAGTTGATATGAACCGATTTGGATTCATTAAGTTTCATTCGCCATTTAATCGTCCAATCATAGACTTCATTTACAGCTGCTTGTACCTTTTCAGCAGCTTCTGCGTGAGTGCTTCCGACAGCCATAATAGCAGTGTCATCAGCAAAGGTTGCAATGGTGTTATTTGGTAGTGCGGGGATGTCACTTGTGTAAAGAAGATACAGGACCGGGCCTAGTACACTTCCTTGTGGCACCCCAGCTTTTATTGTTTTAAGTTCAGAGTAAGCGTCTTCTTGCCTTATTCTAAACACTCTATTTGACAAATAAGATTCTATTAGATCTGCGAATTCTAGAGGTAGTACTCTCCTCAGTTTCAGTAATAGCCCGTCATGCCATACCTTATCAAATGCTTGTGCTACATCTAAAAAGATACTGGAGCAGACTTTTTTTTCTTCGAGCGTTTTCTCAATGACATCTGTAATCCTGTGGACTTGATCTATTGTGGAATGCTGTTCTCGAAATCCAAATTGGTGATCTGGTATGATGTGTTGACTATTTATAAGTGGCTTGAGTCTTTTAAGAAACAGCTTTTCGAATAGTTTTGATAGCATAGGTAGCAAGGAAATCGGTCTGTAAGATGAGGTCTCATGTGGCGGTTTTCCTGGCTTGGCTATCATGATAACTTCGGCTACTTTCCATAAATCTGGTACAATCTTTAGTCGGAGTGCTGCATTAATAAGGGTTGTCAGTTTGACTACCGCTTTTCTTGGAAGGTTATGTAGTATCACTCCCGTTATGAGGTCAAATCCTGGTGATTTTCTTGGGTTTATGTGGTATTTTATTTCACTCCAGACTTCTCTGGGTGTTACTAGCTTTATAGTTAGTATTTCATTACAAACTTCGTTTATCGTTGGTATATCGTTGGTTTGAGTTTCATTAGGTTTAAAGATTTCTTCTAAATGGTCTGCAAATCTTTTAGCTTTGTCTTCGTTACTAACGGCCCACTTTCCAGGTCCTATATTAATTGGAGGAATAGGGGTAATGGGTCGTTTCATATTTTTTGTTGCCTTCCAGAGTGAATAGTTTGTACTGCGGTCACTAGTGAGGTTTTGAAGATCATTTTCAGTAGACTCATCGTTAAAGTGTTGAATTCTTATTTTTAGCTGTTTCGTGAGATTATTCAACTTATTTTTGTCTTGAGGAAATCTAGTTTGGTGCCAAACTTTTCTCTGTTTCCTTTTTTCATTTATAAGTTGTAAGATATCATATGGGTAGTTGTTTCTTGTAGCCCTTTTCTTAATTACTGGTGTATTGTTCCAGGCAACCTGTTGTATAAGTTTTGTAAAACTGTCTACTTCTAAGTTTAGTTGCTCTGGTGTTTTTAGTGGAACCTTAAGATCTATATTACAATCTAGTTCTGTCTTAAAACTCTCCCAATCAGTATACTTATTTACTAGGGTCAGTGTGTTTTGCACTTGTAAAATTTGTTCACTTATTTCTAAGTATATTGGAGAATGGTCAGAGTTCATATCATAGCTCTGTTTTATTTGTAAATAGCTGCGAGATAGGTTTTTATAGATAAAAAAGTCTATTAGGTCTGGTATTTTGTTTGGATCAGTTGGCCAGTATGTCGGTGAGCCAGTAGATATTACGTCTCCTGTTATCTGGTTTATGGCTTGCATCAAGTTATTGCCCTTTGTATTCGTTAATCTGGAACCCCAATAAGTATTTTTGGCATTGAAGTCACCTCCTAGTATGAATCTTTCGCCAAGCGTTTGAAGAAATCTTGAGTATTTATCTTTATCTATCGTATGTCGCGGTGGGCAGTATATAGCTGCTACCGTAAGAGAATATAGCTTTGTATTAACACATACAGCTACAGACTGGATATCTGGCTCTTCACATTTATTCACTTCATAGTGTTTGATGTTTTCTTTTATGATAATAGCACTGCCCCCTCTTCCTTTGTTAGCAGGGTGTAGAGCATGATAGACTTTATAGCCATTAAATGTAATGTGTGATTGTTTATTAAAGTGTGTCTCTGATACGAGACACAAATCTATATTTTCTATATCAAGGACTACCTGCAGTTCATTTTGATGTTTTTGTAGCCCATTGCAGTTCCAAGCCATGATTTTTAGTGCATAAATCATTGTTTGGTTCTAGGAACAGCAAGTTTGGTGCTGTTTTCTATTTTCCGCAATCGATCATCAAAAGATGTCATGAGCTTTAGAATCTCATCTAACTTGTTATTGTTGTTTGGCTCATTACGTTGCATAGTTAGTGTGTTTTTAGCAGTTGCTTGGGCATATGACACAGATTTATGCGTAGTGTTGGCCGAAGGGGTTGCTGTGTGACTCTTGGAAGAGCTTGGAAGAGTTACCTGCTGTTTATTACTGAAGATTTGCCGCGTAATTGGGGTTTTCTTCATGGTTTTTGCTCGCATCTTCTGCATTTCTTTGGCTATCATGCAGCCTCTGTAGTTAGATGGGTGCGCTTCTCCGCAATGCACACACTTTGGCTTCTCGTCTGCTGGCTTTTTACAGTCCTTGGTAAGGTGTTTTCCTGTACATTTAACACACCGTGGCTCTTTGGAGCAGTACTTCTGTGTATGGCCATACACTTGGCATCTCTTACACTGAGGGATCAGTTTGGTAGACCTCAGTGGTTGGATCTCAATCACGCACCCCAGTATGATTTTAATCTCATAGACTTTTTTAATATCTTCTTCATTGCTGAAAGTCAGCATGAACATGTTGAGTGGCTCTTTTGTTCTCCAGCTCAGTTTATTCACTGCCTCTTCAATCTTGTACCCTTTTCCTTTAAGGTCCTCGATGATCCGATCAGGTTTACAAGAGGAAGGCAATTTCTTGACCATAACTCTTATAGGCCTGATTAGCTTATTTTCATAAGAGTGCCAGGGGCAACTACTCTCGCTTAAGATTTTCGTTAATGCTCTGTACGCATCATCGTTAATGGCGTTTACTTTTACACTATCACCGTTCAGTATCTTAATACGAAAGGTACTAGCGGGCTGCTTTAATGACAAAGAGTCATAAAAACTTTGGTAGTTTTTCACCCCGTCCACTATAATTGGAGGGGGGGAAGGTAATGTCTTGTTTTTTTCTATGACTGGAACGTTCGTATTTCCTTGTGGTGAAAGAGTGGGTGACGTGTTCATTTTCCGCTTTTTCCTGGACTTCGCTCTTATCCACTCTGTCTCTCTTGCTAAATCTTCCTCGTCCGTGGCATATTCAGCCTGTACAGAAGAGGTCTCCATTGTTGATGTTGTTGTTGGAATGTTAGATTCCATAACGCATTTTAGCTGCTCTTGCAGAACTTCTATCTGATTTTTCATGTTTGCTACAAGCTCTTGCAGCTTTTCCCGCTCATTCTTTTCTTCTCCTAGGCACTCACATGCTTTCATGTAGCGGTCATACAAAGTATGCTCTAGGTCTGTTGTCAATTTTACTTTTGTTGGTGTAGCCATTGTTAGGGCAAGTAGTGTCGCCTTAACAATATGATTAGTCGTCGAAAGTTGTACACATGCCTTATGCGACAAATAACTAGGTCATTGTCACAGCCGGCGGTACGTCCGCGGCGACGTTGTTAAGATGCGTTTGCACTTTGCACTGTAGGTACCTACGCGAACGCGACGCGATGCGAGGGACACTACTGTTCTCAGCGAAAATTGAACGAACACCAACAGTGAATGTCATCGAAAATAGTTATTTGTTATACAAGAGTGCAAAGTTGCTTTTTAACCGCGTGTTCAATTTTGATGACCGAGCAAGCGAAGGATTCTAAAATTTAATCACGAGCGCAGCGAGTGATTCAAAATTAGAATCCTGAGCGTTAGCGAGGGAATCAAAAGAGCACGAGGTGAAAAATCTTTGCACTCGAGTGCAACACGTAACTTTTCATTCCACCTCAGCGAGGAAATGACTAAATGCAAAAAAAAAAGTTAACAATCACAAGATAGGTACTATTATTTCAGTTTAGGTATTAACTACTACATTTTTCACTTGTTTTCAAGTTTCTTGTTTTTAATATAAGGTTTAACAATGACGTGAAAAAATGCCGCTTAAAGAACCGCGTACAAAGCAAATTGAAAAAAGAACACCAAGAAGGTTCCGAGTCTGAGTTTTTAACAAATTAAAAAAAAGTTGTATGATATATTCGGCACCATAGAGGTAGCAGTAAATAGGTTTAATGTTTTTTTTTAATTCACAAACTTAGTGCACACGATGTTCTAAATTCAAATTACTTTATCCTCTAGAGAATAAAAACGGCTTTTGCACTCAGATATTGAAGAGCAAAATTACTCTTTCCGAGATGGTGGGATGAAAAACAAATTTAAATATTTTGTGGATATTCAAGTTGGAACCCACGACCTACAACGCAGAAGGCCTTCTAGCTACTAACTAAACTACGAGAGCCGTTGACAGTGTATAACTAACTTTTTTTGCCGTTCATAACTAGTCAAGACTTTTTGAGTCATCGTAGAGTAGTTCTGTGTTTTGAGCAGTTGGTAAATAATAACCTGAAGTAGGTAATGTCAAATTGACAGCAGTAGCCCACCATGGTGTAAACCAGCCGGAACATTTGCGAGCAGTCGTGAGGGTTGGAGCGCCAGCTGCATTCCACCAGCAACTCTGTACAAGGCTTCTGGAACTTTGAACCGAATTAATGTTATAATTTTTCATCGTCATTTTACAGTGAGGTGCAGATAGCTACATATATTAGCATAGACAGAACCACGCTTGCACAATGACACCAGGTTGATCATGACCTTCAGGAATGAAGTACCGACCACGTAGAAGTTGAAAATAATATTTATCCCCATCACTCTGAAGAAGTGCGCTCTGGTATTATGATAAAAATGTAGACTCTTAGACTCCTTTAATATAAGAGTCTACATTTTTATTTAATTAAAAAACAGGGTATTATCCTTTTTTTTATATGAGTAGGCTGTAGCGAGTTTAGGAAAAATGCGAGGTTCTTAACCGTTATTTTAGTATTAATCATCATTATCAGTCCGAAGAATACCTCGGATGAATAAAGTCCTCCATCTCAGATGATCCCTCCATCCAATTTTGTGATCCCTCGATATTCACAAACATTATTAGTCCATCCGATTATGGGTGCATAGGCGGCGCATACTAAACTGCGTTTTGCGGTAGTAGTACTACTGGTGCAATCAAATGACTGCGCCACATTATTCAGATAGTCTCACGTTTTTGATGATTATACTAATTTACGTTGCATTTCAGAACTTACCATGTGTAGTAATGTGAGTAGTGGGTAACCAAGGTCATTGAGCAGAAGATGCATTTTATTGACGTAAGGTTTCGAGGGATCTGAGTCTTTGAGCTTCAAGTCTGCGAAACTTTGGAAAAAGTCCGCTATTTGAGTTCTGTTGTACCCCCGCAGAGATCTGAAAGGTTCCCTTTATTGAATAAGTTTGATTGTAGTGACAGAACTGGAAAAGTTTCTGAATAAGTATCCTTATATTCACGAACGCTCGTCTTTTTATATAACTTGCTTTTGGACCAAGCAGATGGCCCACCTGAATCAGGTGACCTGAATTTAAGTAGGAAACACAAAGCATTGCCATGAAAGTCACACACAATATATCAGTGTATCATAGGATTATGTTACACCCACCTGCGTCAATCACCTTGAGGCGTACGTACAGATGATATACAATTTTATATATAAAATTATATAATTTTATATATAAAATTATATAATTTTTCTTGCACCAACACTTTTTTAACTGAAACAAAAACTCTGCTTGGCGGCAGAAACAAGCATTTATATTGCACACTTGCACAGTTTCTTATTACTGATCTCTCAAAGTACTTACGAATTGACCAGAAATGTGTCTCTTAAGTAGCATTTTTCGTTTAAAATAGCGCGATTGCTGATTGTATTTTTCTTTACTTACAGTAGTTGACTGATGTTATCCGTCTTAGGTCCGTAGACGGCCTCAGAGTTGCACACCACCACGGCCGGGAACGGAATGTCTGCTGTAGAGAAGTGGGTTGTTTCAACCTGCGAATTGTTTCTTCCATTATCATTATCATCATAATATTTTAGTTACTACGATAAAAAACCTGCTAGGTTCTTACCTACTGCCATTGAAATCTATTTTTTTTTATAAATCTATAAACTTCCTTCAAAACGTTATTTGTAGTAGCTGATAAAAGCCCAATGCTCGTTAGACTTATTTCTAGTCTTCTTCCAGTTTTAAAAGCAGTAAAAAGTTTACCTACTACCGAATACCGGAATAATTGAGGCAATGATTTTTCAATAAACTATCGTCATAAATTAAAAATGTATAAAATAAATATAATTAGCTTTAAAATACATATTGAGTTTTTTTATTCTTCTCATTCAAACTTGTGTTTAAAACTATTACTGAGCCAAAAACCTCTTCGATTTTTGGAACTTGTAACTCAATTAAAAGGATTTTATAAGCCACTGGCTTTTGTTATTTGGCGTACAAAAGTCAAAAGCCACCCTTTTCTTTCTTTTGCCGGTCGGTAGCCAAGCGCAACATTCAATTTGCCATTTTTGCGTCGATCCTTAGCTAAATCTCTATCTACAAATCAAGTTATTTCTAAATTCAATGTATTATGCTGCCTGACAGACAAACAACGCACTGCTTACACCTAATATTTAATTTGGAGAGTAGCTTTTATGACTGGTCATGTGCCACTAAGAAATTCATCTTCTCTTATTTAAGCATACAAGTGATGAAGTTTATTATGATATGATTATGAATTGCACACGCAAGCGAAACCACTTGCGGTCCACTATGCTAGAATGAAGTCTTGAGTATCTCTCGTCATAGATTAATTTGTTTCTTACTTTATAATATCTTCTAAGAAGGAATTTCTATAAAGACAATTTAAATATTCAGAATTGTTTTACGAACGACGAAGGGCTGAATATAAGTCTGTAGGGCAAAATAATGTCACGTGTATTTATGAACGGGTTTTTATAATATCTATTATAATAAATGTAAAGCTAAAGAAATATATAGGGAGCTCTGGTACTTTTTACAACCTCAGTTGCGCAGCGGGCCAGAGTCGTGCGAATCTAGAGGATGCGGGTTCGATTCCCGCCTCGGAACAAATTTGTGTACGATCTGCAGAAATTTGTTTCGTTGGTCTGGGTGTTTTCTATGTATAATAAAAAATATCTATCTATGTAAGTATATAATGTATTAAAATATATCAGTTATCTAGTACCCATATCACTAGCTTTGAAAACTAAGTTTGGGGCTAGATAGTGCTGTGTGGATCTAGCATTATTATTTTGAAATACTGAATTCTTACCACAGTAAGCGTCGGGTCGATGACGAACTTCTCCCAGATCATATGGCTGAGGTAGCAGCAGAGGACCAGACTCGATGTGAGTATCATCGCCCAGATAGCATGAACCCACCACGTGGTGCTGGCGTAGAAATAGTAGACGCCGTGGAGGGTACAATGCTTGCAGAACTCTTTGAATTTGTCTGTTATTTTCCATGGTAGAATTTTTGAAGACATTTTTTTGGTTTTCCCCTGTTTTTTATATATAGTGTTTTTGCTGTGTAAATCACAAAGTTTACTGTGTTAGATGAAAACAATACTACAAAAACTTTAAGGAATCAATATAAGTTGGCCTTAAAATGACCTAGATTAGATGTCCATGATTTATGTGTATTTTAATGAAAATTCACTGCATCTGAATATGAGCTTAAAAATTAATATCGAGGATTGGTCGACCGAAGGGTATTGAATACCAATGAACAAAAACCGTTGAAACTTTATTCATTAAGGTTTGAAAACCTTTTATCGTGAAACTATTAACGCCTAACCATAAAGTTGCTCGAAGTGATTGTAGCTTGCTTGCTCGTTTGTAACGGAAAAGAAGAAAGAAGGAAAGAAAAAACATGATGGAGTATTGGCAAGTTTATACTTTAACTATCCTATTCTTCTTTTTAACTATTCTTTTTTACTATTTTTTTAACTATTTATTTATTTATTTATTCATTCTTAGATTCACAGTTTCCTTATTGTCTAATATAAACTATATAATATACATTGTGCATAAACCAAAACGAATCTACATTTTATAAGCAACTTATGTAGGTAGGCAGATGATACTGAAAAGACAAACCAAAATAATAAGGTAAAAGTTAACGAATAAAACAGACATAAAATATAAAGTTGATCACAAAAAAAAAGGAGAACAATGTGTAAAACAAAACGTGGTAATGAAATGTGTAGTGTAGGTAGTGTGTCATGGTGTAGGTATGTGTAGGTAGCTATTTAGATAGGTTGTTAATTATAAATCGGGTAGGTGTGAATGTGATGACAAAACGCCAAGATAAAACTCTGCAACATTCGCTTGTAGGTGAAGTGCAGCTAGTGTGAACAATAAAGATAATAAACTGGTTTCTATGCATAGTTCTATAGGGATGGCTTACATGGTGGCAGTCGTATGGTTTAATTATGGTATGGTTTATTCTATTCTTTTCTTCTTTAACTATTCTTTCTTTACTCATAAAAAACATACAAACTTGCCAAACAACACTTTCTGGTGCCAAACTAAGCATGACAAATACGAAAGATGCATTGTTTTACATTTTTTGAACAGAAATGGCGTTAAAGTGTAATAAATGGTTTATTTTAAAACCTTTATCATAAGCCTAAAGATGTCTACTACTGGACATGGCGAAAAAGCCATGCACTTTATTAACAAGTTTAATGCGAAGACAAGAGCTTGTATCTCTCGCTCGCACGTTTTGACATGTTGAATGAAAGATGATTATAAAACCACTCCACTGATGTAAAAAAATACTTGATTGATTGTAATTTTTTGAAAATGATTTTAGTGATTTTATTTTCTTGTATTTGCCTTATATACCGGATCTTGGCACGCGGAACTATGTGAATCGTTTAGCATTCATCGAGCAATATTTCAAGATTTAAAAGACTTATTCTCCAACTGACTTCTTACGATCTTTATCGTCAGCCCATCAGATCCTACACATCTCCAAATCGAAGAGAAAGTTAATGGTAATTGGTTGAAAGCAATTAATTTAAATTGCTTCTAAGCCACACTTTCCCGTGTTAGAACTTTCTTTCAGAGTGTTGATTAAAATAATATTATTAATCAAACAGTCGTTAAGAATTAATTAAAAATCCCCCCTGCTGTTACTTTCATTACTAGAAATACCTATTTGTGTCTACCTTTTAATCGTGTTTGTCATGTACTCAACTTGCAGTGCTGAATAGTTGATAGTCATGCAGTCTTTGTAAGAGTTTCCAAATACATTTTGGTGGGCTTGTGAGTAGTGTAGTGGCGTACTTCAAATTGTTATAGGCTATTCAAGAACAATCACTACATAGTATAAAACAAAGCCGCTTTCTCTGTCCCTACATCCCTATGTCCCCTTGTTCTTTGTATGCTTAAATCTTTAAAACTACGCAACGGAGTTTGATGCGGTTTCTTTTAATAGAAAGAGTGGTTCAAGAGGAAGGTTTATATTATGTAAATACATGCATGATATGTGCACCCGGTCGAAGTAGGGGCTCGCGGGCGGGTCGCTAGTTGTATATAAAATAAAGCAAAAGGTCTACACATAAAACACATTATAATATACATAATAATACATAGATACCATAGAAGATATTATGTGTTCTGTGAGGTAATGCAATTTTACACATTTTAATAAAAAATATCTATCTATGTAAGTATATAATGTATTAAATATATCAGTTATCTAGTACCCATAACACAAGCTTTGAGTAGCTTACTTTGGGGCTAGATGGTGCTGTGTGGATTGTCCAGCAATATTTATTTATTTACATTTATTTAATATAACAACTTAACATGAGTTTGTCGTTTTGCGTGCCACGTCACTTGTTCTCGTAGAAATACACTAGTATATTTTCAATTACATAGTAGCCTTAACATTTTACTTTTAATACATCTTTTTTTTTTAAAGACGGGGGGGTCACTACTAGACTACGAGTGCAGTGTTCAGAATGATCAAAATATTCAGTGAAAAAAGTAAGTTTGGTAGGTAAGTAAAATAATTTTGCTTCACTAAAAACATTTCCTTGGAGATATAATTGGCCTGGTTATTGTCATACGTTATTAGGCTTTATATTGTAAGATCAAAGTTTGAATACTAGGAAATAAATGTTTAAGAAAATATTCGTTTATTTATAGTCACAGTAAAATTACCAGTATTTACTCAATAAACCATGTGTAAGCAATAAATGTATTTCAGTATATGTCTTTACTTAAGATGAATCTGAAAAGATAAAAGCAATGCCTTAATTGCCGTCTCTATTCAATAGGTAATATGAGACCTGCTACCCGTGGATTTGTTCGCATGTCAACATTAATATTTTTAGGCGTTTTTCCTATATTGGTTAGTTCTGTAGAACAAATGGCCTAGTTTTCGTTTCAATAGTCCTACCATTGAACTACAGGGATAAAAAAAAATTTAACAGTTCTAGTAGTAACAGTCTTAGAGAACAAATGGGTTTTTTTTTTACAACTAGCTGATGGAACAAGCAGATGACCCACCTGATGTTAAGTGGTAACCATCACCTATAAACAAAACATTGCCCCGTAGGTCACGCACAATAAGAACGTGCCCTACGATGCACTGCCCTGCGTCCATCAACTTGAGGCATACAGATCTTAAGCCTCATGTGCCTGTAATTACACCGGCGACCTCACTCTTCAAACCGAAACACAGCGTTGCTGCTTGGCGGCAGAAAAAGGCGTGGTGGTAGTACTTCCCCGGACGAGCCCTTCACAAAGAGCTCTACTACTCTTGGGTGCTACCGAATTTTTCTACCCTGTTCTTCGGCTTCGAAGTTTATTTGTCTGAAGTTTTACCTCAATCGGTTCAGAGGTAGAGCGTGATTGAGCCACATACATTTAACACCTAAACATTGTTACTTTCGCTTTTATAAAACAATCGCATTTAGTACAGCAGGATACGAATAAGAATCTACTCTTATTTAACTAAATATACAATTAACGTACCTACCTATTTATTATTCAAATTAACTTGTTCTTACCGATGTCTTTTAGGCTCAGTCTACATTTATTTCCGTTAAGCTTAGTTAAAATCTTTTGATGTAAAGCCTAAGCGAAACTTTCTACGTGGTACTTCGTGGGCAGGAAAAAGTTGACAAGTAAAGTGCTCAGTCTCAAACGTTCAAAGGGAAAATTTGCTTGTTTTTCTATATTCATTCATATAAAACAACAGCACTTGTGCTCTAGTGGTACGGTTCCGTCTTCTGATGTTGAGTGTGTGGGTTCAAAGCACTCGTGCACCACTGAGTTTTTCTATCCAAAAACTTATGAGCACAGTGACAAGAACTATCAAACGATGAAGGAAAACTGCTTCAAAAAACTGGCTTCTCAAATGAAAACACTATTAAGTAGAACCCAAAAAGTTATTATAATCTCAAGTGCTGGAAAGGAGCATTATTAAGGTGCACTCAAAACTATTTCGAGAACCCCTTTCACAAAACTGTTTTGAGAGAACAGCGATACGGAAAAAAGAAGAATCCACATAAAATGATAATCATGATACCAAAATAAATAAACGTTTATATAAATTTGTAAATATAGATATAGATTCGTAATTCAATACGAATTGTTTAGTATTGCCAAGGAGGAGCACGTTTAGTTATAACCACAAGTCTTGTCATGAAAATCCTCAGTTGTAAAGTTAAGAAAATACCGACAAAGGTAAAGAGTTCCAGTCCTAAAGAAAATTGAGAATAGGAACGTAATAAATAAGAATTTTCTCTCATATAAGTTTAATGGAAACTCAAGTAGCTACCCTAAAAATTCGAATATACAGATTATAATTTGTAGAATTGGATATGGAGTTTGTAAGAATAAGGACATTAGGTAATTAATTGTTAAATGTTTATTCTTAGAAAAAATCTATCATATTCTAACAACTACCTACTGGTGATTGTATTAAGATTCATTACCTTTAAGTGGACTGTGAAGTCCTATGAATGAGCTATATTTAATAATAATAATAGGTCCTTCAACCGAATTAATTAATTTTACGCAGTGAACAATATTTGTTTTGTAACAATATTAAAATACTAAACCAAAATAAATTACCCCGAATATATTTAAAAGATGTTTTAATTCACTAACGTAGTGAGTTTCAATAAAGTTCACGATGACAAAAAAATCAATAATTAAAACTGTACGAGCGAGTCCACCAACAAAAGTGGTAGCCACAAAAGTGAATCCAGAAAAAGTGATTCCCAATAACTTCACTTCACAAGTGCAGAAAGTGACAACAGTTCACGGAACCAGTCACTTCGGATCCAGGAGTGGGAGAGGTCTGGTGTTATGGTGTGCCGTCATTCTTGGCAATGTGGCTGTGACGGCGTTCTTCTTGATTGTTATCCGCGAAAAATTCAATGAAAACCAGATCGTTACGCAAGTAAGTGTTTAAGTGAATACTAATGTTTATGCCACATGAACTCGCGAGTCCATCATGCCCCACCTCATACACTGTAGAAGATCTCATGACGATCAGATAGTGCTGTGGAAGAAATGGCTTTAAGATTAAAAGCTAATTTTTTATCTAAAAATGATGTCAAGTTTGTATGTCATGTTAACCTATTTCTAGAACGCCGCAGTTTTAAAATAAGAAATAGAAAAATAAGATCGATTCAAGAAACGCCGATTGGACGTGTGAGGCAGGTGGAAAGTAAGAATGCTATTAAAAAGCGAACAAAAATTTTGATATCATGAAAAATTATACAAATTATATACAAAAAATAATTTTAAGATATTTTTTATTTTAATTCTATTTATAAATTTTCATTTGTTTATCCCTATTTTAGCGATGATATCTTACGTATCTTTGCAGTAGGATTTATAAGGAAAACATGTTTTTTTTATCATTTTGTATATGACTGTTTCCAAAGATTTTTGTATTTACATTCTAAATAAAGCTTCTATCTCATGAATTATTTAGTTATTCAAGTCATGACAGGCATACGAATATACCTAGATTTCATTGACTCTAAGAACGATAACCCCAAATATAAATGAGAGCAGACGACTGCTTAAAAATATTGTTTATTTCAGCATCATCATCATCATTTCTCTGCGCTTGTCCCTAATGAATGTTGGCACACCTGGTTTTCAAATTTTTTTCAATCTTAAGTTTCAATTTCAAGTTAGTAACCTTTTTTTTTAATTTATTTATCTTTATAAAAAATTTATAACAATAGTGAAATATGTAGCAATAAGGAAACCACTAAGGTTTATAAAAGTAATGCTACTAGAGAGTCTTATGTCGATAGTTTCTAAACTAGGTAGGTATGTATACAAAATAAAAACATCAAATAAACTGGATCTAGGTAAGTGTAGTTCTAGGAAATATGAAGGTTATTTATAGGTAGTTAAAAACCAACCACAACTAGTATCAAGAGATCTGAAGAGGTTAAGTTAACGCAGTTTTGAATTACAATAAACAAGCACCAACACTATTATGTCGCATTTAAAATAAATTAAAACAAAACAATAGATAAGATAAAATTTGTCTTCATTTTATATTAGATTTGTTTATTTATAATGGTTGTAATCTTTCAGTGTTGAAACCTTTCAGGTAAATGCCAACTGTAAAGTAAGTCAAGTACCGTTTCCGGCTGTCAGCATTTGTAACTTCAACTTTGTGTCTCTCAAGGAGTCTGCAAATATTGTCAGCATTTTGTAAGTCATCACTACATAGTATAAAACAAAGTCGCCTTCTCTGTCCCTATATCCCTGTCCCTATGTCCCTATGTATGCTTAAATCTTTAAAACTACGCAACAGATTTTGATGCGGTTTTTTTTAATGGATAGAGTGATACAACAGGAAGGTTAATATGTATAATACATGCATGATATGTGCACCCGTGCGAAGCAGGGGCGTGCGGGCGGGTCGCTAGTTATATATAAAAATGAATTGAATTTAACTTTGAATTGAATTTAACTACAATCTAAATATTATAAGCAAAGAATCATACTCTAGGATTGGTCTATATCGTGGGAGATTTATGTGATAAACATACATGTTTATTCATATCTGGGTGTTATTACATATTAAATGTATATTATTTACAAAAAAGTATGTTTGTACTATATCAGCTATCCGGTTCCCATATAACAAGCTTTGGCTTAGTTTGGGGCTGTGCTGTGTGGAAAGTATACCAATATTTATTTAAAACATGACACTTTTTTTGTGCGAATGCAACATAAATTTATTAACTGATACTTTTTACTATACTACTATTATACTGATGATTATTTAGTTTTTTTATTTATGTTGTTTCTCGGTAGAAATCAAACCCACGACCTACGGCGCAGAAGGCAGAGCTACTACCAACTGAGCTGTAAAGGCTGTCAACATAAAGAATCTAATTCGGAATCAGAAGTGACAATAAGGTTTACAGTTTTGCTGAAACATATATATCAACTGTATGTTCAACAAAAACTTTTTACTTACAGAAGAAAGAGTAACGTGCCTGAAAAAGAGATTGGTTATTTCTTCAATTCGCTCCACTATCTGACGAATTTCGATAAGAACAGCCGAAATGTGCGCAATTTTTCCGATATTATGGACATACTGAAACGACATTACTTCACAATAGACTCCATAATGGAAGAGGTAAACACATTTTATAAACTGTTGCTACCAACCGCCAATAGAATAAATACCTAGCTCTTATGAATAAACATGTCTATGTCATAAGGTATTTATTCGGTTGAATCAAAAGGAACGGAACCAAGCCTAGAAGAATAGGCAACAATCTTACTGCTTGGTTCCTACTTACAATATAGTCCTACTAAATTTAATCCTCGATAAAATATAAATGCATGCTAAGGGCTGCCTGAAAAAGATCGCAACAGAGTCATAAGACCGCCCTGTGTACCTTCATACTTAACTGTTTTTGTTAAGTGTTTTTATAATAATAACATATTATTTCAGACACTTACAAAAATTGCTTTTACGTTTTATATTCATTTTAGTTATTTTTGTGTAAATTCCCAGTGCTCAGAAAATTCCTTCCTTTCAATATTCGAGTATTTTTTACAGATTCATCAAAAATGTGCAAATCTCCTCGTGTACTGCACATTCAATAGAAAGCCAAAGCGATGTACCGATATCTTCACTTTGATCAAAACCCTGGAAGGGTACTGCTGTACCTTCAACTACGCTGGTCTCAATGATGATGATGAAGTGTAGGTGTTGCGAGCCAAGGCAAATAACCCCACCCTACTCCCTCCCCTCCTTTAAATACCTGATATACCTCAGTGGCGCAGCGGGCAAGAGTCCGCCTGCGACGCAAGAGGTTGCGGGTTCGATTCCCGCCTTGGAACAATTTTGTGTACGATCTGCAGAAATTTGTTACGTTGGTCTGGGTGTTTTCTATGTATAATAAAAGTATCTCTTTATGTAAGTATATAATGAACTAAATATATCAGTTATCTAGTACCCATAACACAAACTTTTGAGTAGCTTACTTTGGGGCTAGATAATGCTGTGTGGATTGTCCGGCATTATTTATTTATTATTTGTACCCCCTTTTTTCATATTAATGTGATGAAAAGGGCTCCTTTCGAGTACCTGTGCTTTAGAACTTTCTACGACACGCTGCTATTTTTACGATGTTTTTCCTCATCGTCTGCCAATTTATAAAAAACGTTGCAGATCCCTACTACCGCCCGACCAAGACTTCGAGTACTACGATGATCAGAACGACGCGGATGTATTTGGTAGAATTATCATGACTTCGGAGTCTGGAAGGTAGTCAAAAAATATTTCAGCAATTTCAGAACCTGACAAAGTAACACAGTTGATTATGTTAATTAATAATTATGAATTCATTATTTTCAGCACTACAGGACTTAGCGTTGTCCTGGACTTTGAACCAAATGATTATCCAAGCTGGTCTATAATACCTTTCTATGGAGCGAAGGTAATTAATATACTCCCTACTAATCAAGATAGACTGAATGTTATTTTTTGTATCGGAACTTCAATATTTAATAATTAGATATGAACGACCGACGCCATAATTACAGCCTTTAAAAAATGCTTCGTTTTTTTTCCTAACCACTGAATAGAATTTCTTCAAGGCATTAATGATAGGTGTCTTCTAGACCATGCTCTAACGTCGGCTACATAGTCACTCACTAGGTGAGGTTGTAGTCAAATGACGGTTTAAGTATTATACAAAAAAAACTTTCAGTTATTAATATCGGACCCCAACGACTACCCGGAAACGAACATATTGTACCGTTACATCAGCCTGGGCGAGTCGGTAGAGGTGAAGGTGGATGCACAGCTGTTCCAAAGTGCTGCGGAGCTGCGGAGGATATCTCCTGAGAAGCGAGGGTGCTTGTTTTATGATGAAATGCTTCTGGAACATACTGACAGGTTGGTCATATCACCCAATGAATTCGTACTGGGGAATTCCTATGTATTAGAATAGTTTTCTTTGATTAGGTTTATGTATAAAATGAGCATTCTTTATCTATCTTCCGGAGCCTTTTTTTGGCACTGTGAAAAATGCTTTACGCATTCTCCCTGTATACTCACTCCTCCAATGGGGGGCTCATTGGAGGATGGGGATATGTGGGACTCCCCGGTCTGCTTCCGGTATACCCACTAAATAACCCAGCGGCACTCCCGCGTCGTCTTTGTTGGCCGTCATCATTCGCAGCCTGTCTTAGCCCATTGCTGGGCATATGTCTCTATGCTCTTTCCAATTTAAACGGCATTGGGAGACCCTCATCCATTGTCGAACCACGACACTGGCAATGTCGTTACCCATCGTGTAACGGGACGTCCAACGCTTCTCTTCCCAGTCCTCAGACACTCTATCAATCTTTTGCACCACCTGTCACCGCGTTATGCCAATCTTTTAAATTACAAGCTTTTGTTTTCATTAAAACTTTTTTTGATGATAGATAGTTTAGTTCAATCTAAAGATATTTTTTGATACTACTTGCTGGTTGTCACTCATGTGTGCCATCACCCATAGCAAAGTAATTGTCTGTGTTAAAACAAAAGTATACAAAACATCAAATTCAAAAAAGTATTTAAGTATTTCGAAATGAAACTGTAAATTGTGTACGCACATAAATAAATAAATACTTATTATTGCTATGTTTCCAATAATGACTAAAATAAAAGTTTATTTCGTCAGGTACAGTTACGAAACGTGTACTTCGGAGTGCAAAATAAAAACTTACCAGGAGAGTTGTGGGTGTATTCCATTCAAGTATCCGCGAGGTAATGCCTATTGTTAATACCATTCTTTTACTCCGAAAAAATTGAAATGTTTACTTATTAGTGTTCCTACTACTAGCCCATTGTACTTTACTGAAACTTTTGAACTTTATTCTTGTTTTAAATGTGTTAAATGCCCTTGTAGTGTGCAATGTGGAGTTTTCTATCCGTGGTTAAATTATTGTGCGCGTTTTTAATACATGCCAACACTCATTAATTGTTTTTAATAATTTATTGTTTCAGAAAAAACAAGCAAAGTCTGTGAATTAAAGGATTTAAAGTGTCTCAATAACGTAACTGGTAATTGTATAAAAGTATCCTATTACTGCTTTAATAAATAAATTGAACATTTGAGAAGTTCTCCGCTTTCGTTCCAGTTTCAAATGTAATTTCATTAAAATCCGCTCGGGATTCAACACATTGGGAAAAGCGTGTGTATTTAAATATTTTTTCATCTTTTTTGGTATTTTAAAATTTATTAGATTTAATGTATCTACTTCATGCGCACATTTCAACATTTTTCGAGATAAAAATGTACTTAATGAAGCTATGAAAAATAGCAAATAACCAAGTTTAAAAACAACTACTTTGACAAGAATGGAGTTTTAGAGAAATTTTAAAACATTTACTTGAAAGTAGTAGAAGAATTGTTTTAATGAATAAATAAAATTTAAAATTATGTTTTGTTCCTGCCGATTGGTGACAGTCTCTTTAAACGTTTGTTTTTTACAGCGAACAAGGCAGTGTTTGATTTGAACTGCAATTCTATTTGCCACATAGAGTGTCGGGATAAAAGATACACTATCACTACCGACCTGGCTCCATTCGTGGCTGACATGTTCCCGCTTAATGTAACGTAAGTATTCATACAGATAAAAATAAACAACGAAATCAATATTATTATTACAGTATCTACCTATAATTCATACATTTTCGATATTTCCTTGGCGGACAACGTTGGTACTAAAGGGGCATCATACGGCGCCCTGCTATCTCGTTCGCAGAATTAAACATTTTTGAAGATACAAAATCACTGACTGTATATAAGTAAAATCGCAATCGATAAAGTAGTTGTCAATGGTATTAAATAGATTAAGCGAAAAAAATAATTTGATCCAAGCAATTTTTTCACGCTTCAAAATAGGATTTTATATTTTTATCAATAAACGTGCTTGGATCAAAATTTTATTTTCGCTGAATCTTTGTAGGTAATGCCATTGAAAACAACTTTACCGCGATTGTGGTTTATGTAACTACATTCAGTGATTTCATATCGTTAGCTACAGATTTTTTACTTTCAGGGCTTTATCTCAATTTTATCAAACGCTTTTAATTTTTGTAATACACTGAAACCCTTTTAGTTGACATCAACTTTGAACTTCAAAGGGTCGGTATCGATACCGATCGATCGGGGTATCAAAACAATTAATATCCAAGGGGACAAAGGGGCGTTAACAAAGTTACGTCTGGTTTGGTTGCCTAAGAGGTGATAAAAGAAAATTTTTGCTGACTTCAAAAAAAGGATGTTTTCAATTGGACAGGTTTTTTTTTATGCAACTAGCTAATGGAACAAGCAGATGGCCCACCTGATGTTAAGGCGCAGCCGTCAACTAGAACAAATGATTGCCTCGTAAGTCACGCGTGATAAGAACTCGTGCACTGTTGTGCGTCCATCAACTTGAGGCATGCAGGATGTTATTCCTCATACGCCTGTATTTTGTATGTTTTTAGCAATTACCCCGATAATCTAAATATATATAACTCAAAGGTGACTGACTGACATAGTGATCTATCAACGCACAGCCCAAACCACTGGACGGATCGGGCTGAAATTTGGCATGCAGGTAGATGTTATGACGTAGGCATCCGCTAAAAAAGGATTTTGATCAATTCTACCCCCAAGGGGATAAAATAGGGGATGAAAGTTTGTATGAAATTTTGAATTCCTTGGCGCGAGCAAAGCCGCGGGTTCAGCTAGTTTGTGAATATATTTTGATGATTTTTTTTGTTGTTTAGTAGGTCATAATTAGAGGTGAGTCCATAACAAATTCTATCGAAATTAATAAAGCACAGCTTTGAAACAACCAACAAATAAAAAATATAAACTTATTATAGTCCTCAAGAGCCTGCAAGCTGTAATTTCACCGGCGACCATATTCTTCAAACCGACGCGACGTCCAAATGTTACATTTGGTACACAGTTTACCACATTTAGCAGTACTTGGCATTTAACAAAGTTGTGTCACGTATCTAAATAATATCTCAAAATAGAGACAGTAAGAAAAGTGTTAATAAATAAATAAATAATGCTGGACAATAAATAAATAAATAAAATAATAAATAATAAATGAATGGACACATTCTTCGCTAAAAATATAGGTCATTGTAAAATTACCCATTAGCCCGCTATTGTGGCTAGATTGTAATATAAGTAGAGTACCTTAGTAAAGTACACTATTAAACAAAAAAAAAGTATCTAAATTTTGTTGAGAATTAACTCTAATTCAAAATTTATAGAACCTGAGACTACTTTAAAATTCTTGAGTTCTAAGATACCTGAGTCTAAGTGAGGATTTCAGTCGTAAGCCTATTTCATTTTATTGTTAGATCACATTTTTGGAACATTTTGTTTAGGAGACAACGAAATTAAATTATTTTGGGCTTAATTGCTTTTTTTATGCTCAGATGCATCAGGTTTTTTTTTTTCAAAAAGCTCTGTGCCTACCAATATCTAAAAAATGTATGTTTCCAAAAATAGAATGATCGAAACTCAAAATTAATTTATATATTGACGGAGTCGTGTAGCAAAAAAAGCATAACAACTGACGAATTGAGAACCTTATTTTCAAAGTCGACTAAAAAAGTTAAGATAAAGTTAATTCATAAGAGGTAGCGTCGACTGAGTTTTTGGCCACCCTAAGGCCTCAGTCACTATGTGAACCTTTCGTTCTTACGAGCTTACGTTAATATTTTTTTGCAGTAAATAATTACGTAAATATTCTCAGACTTTCCACATAACACTGTCTAGCCTCAAATACGCAAAGCTTAATATGGGACCGAAATAGCTGATTATGTAACAGACTTTTACATTTTGCCTGGTCTGAACCTCGAATTTCAATCCACATTCACAAGGCTACGTACAAAAACTTTATTGACCAAAACAAATTAGGTACAGTCAACGACAACATTCGTAACAAAATTTCAGTTACTCAATGAGCACTGGTGGTCTAGTGGTAGCAGCTCCGCCTTCCAACCCTAAAGTCGTGGGTTCAAAACCGGTCGTGCACCAATGAGTTTTTCTTGTCAAAAATTTATGTGCGCAATGCCAGTACTCTCAAACGGTGAAGGAAAACATCGTGAGGAAACCGGCATGTTGTAAAACCTAACAAGTTCTATAACATGTGACAAGTGCTCGAAAGGAGCCTCTAGAGGCGCACTTAAAATCCTTTCACCACACTGTTTCGAAAGTAATTAGTGACACGATAAGAAGAAGAAGAAGTTACTCAATAACCAATTTAAAATATAACAGTAACGAAATTTCACTTTCGGGTTGCATAATGACGGCTCAAAGCAGATCTGCAAATAAATTCATATCTTTGATTAGATGAGAGCTAATTAAAAAAAAAATTACAAGGAGTGTAACGTCCCAATGTAGAAAAATATATTCATCCTTGATCGCTGCCTGTACCTAGACTGGGTAATAAACCTATATGTATTAAATATATTCATCCTTGATCGCTGCCTGTACCTAGACTGGGTAATAAACTTATATGTATTAAATATATTCATCCTTGATCGCTGCCTGTACCTAGACTGGGTAATAAACTTATATGTATTAAATATATTCATCCTTGATCGCTGCCTGTACCTAGACTGGGTAATAAACTTATATGTATTAAATATATTCATCCTTGATCGCTGCATGTACCTAGACTGGCCTATATGTATTAAAACATTAATAGTTCAGGGATACTAAGTACTGTTTACATTACCTACCGAATCGGTTGCTTGTTAAGAGTTCCTACCTAAACACACATCAGATCAAATCAAATTTGACGACCTCAGTGGCGCAGCGGGCGAGAGTCCGCCTGCGACGCAGAGGTTGCGGGTTCGATTCCCGTCTCGGAACAAATTTGTGTACGATCTGCAGAAATTTGTTCCGTTAGTCTGGGTGTTTTCTATGTATAATAAAAATATCTATGTAAGTATATAGTGTATTAAATATATCAGTCATCTAGTACCCATAACACAAGCTTTGAGTAGCTTACTTTGGGGCTAGATGGTGCTGTGTGGATTGTCCAGCATTATTTATTTATTTATTTATAAATGTATATTAATTTTGTTGTTCAGGCAAAACCAGAACGCGAGTGAGCTGACCGCCCTTCAAGTGTACTTCGGCAAGTCTAACTGTAACTGCTTCAAGAAGAATCTGCTAATAGATTTCAACTTTTTCATTGGTTTGTCTTCATTCTAGTTGTGCTAGTTTTTTTAAGGCGTTGACAATACTCAATATTTCTCTCGCTTGCACGATACGACATTTTGCAAGATTTAAAATCATAAATTCCAATTTTGAAAAATCGCAAACAATCAATTTGTGTGCAATCACATTGCGCATAGTTTGGTAACTTTAAGCAAGAAAACTTGTATTGATCAAAATGATTTTTTTACTAAACTGTGCACAATGTGATTGCACACAAAATGGTTGTTTGCGATTTTTCGAAAATGGGTTTAGTGATTTTATATCTTTCAACAAGTCAAAACGTGCGAGCGAGAGTCACATTAGCTCATGTCTTCTTCTTAATGCTCTAACTTAATATTAAACTGTTGCTATCTAATGCAACAATATTAGAACTTGATATTGCACCACTCATTCATCCATTCATTCATTCACTCCATTCATTCGCTCATTAATTATCACTCATTCACATACCTACACTTTAATTGTTATTTAAAATACATTATTACATAATTTTTCATGCATTAAATCTATTAAATTAAAATAAACATCAACAAATGTATTACTTACAATCTCATTTTGTAGTCAGATTCAGATTGTGTATAGTTACCGCCCGTTGCTTCATTCTCATAGTAGTACTGTTTTTTTCCCTTTACTAGGTTCTTCTCTCCTTCTTCTTATCCTGGTAGAAGCAAATGAAGAGAAGGAAGGGAGGCCTTTGCCCTACAGTGGGACACTACAGGCTACTATAATATTAATTGTAATATATCTAAAATGGTGGCGCGAATCATTCCTTCTCACTCATACGCTACTGTTGACTGTAAGCACTAGTTACCTCTCTCTCACACGCGTGAGAGGTAAATAGGTAGAATCCCAACTCAATGGAATCTAATTAAACATCTAATTAAATTACTAAATAATAAAATAAAAACAAATTTTTAATGGTTTTCTATTGGCAAAACCCATATCAAATTACAATCATTATTTAGTTGAAGTACCTGCTTTGATAACTTCAATTAGTTGCATGGAATTCAGAATTTATTACAAAATAAGATATTAATTTTCTTTACTTCTAACGATAGGTAATTATATTAATTGCGTTTTCACTGAATTTCTAAATTGGACGCAAATTGGTCATCAATTAATTATATTCCATTGAGTTGTGATTATATACCTATTTATTTAATACTAGTTACGCTCCGCGGTTTCACCCACGCAGATTTAAATCCCGGTATTCCCACGAGATAAAAAGTAGCCTATGTGCTATTCCAGACTATAATCTATGTCTCTGCCAAGTTTCATCCAGATCCGTTCAGCCGTTCCGGCGTGAAAGAGTAACAAACATCCATCCATCCGACCATACTTACAAACTTTCGCGTTTATAATAGTATAGTAGGATAGGATACTTAACTTTACAGTTTTAGATAAAACATACTCGAAGTTAATTGAACTATACCTAAGAATATATTTCGATACAGTCGAGCTCATCAAATTTTATCATTTTTTTGGCTCAACGGGTAGTAGTAGCTATTTAATCTGTGGATTGTGGGTTCGATCCTTACTGACAACATACATTTGTATGATAAAAGTTATTTCATTTTGTGTCAGGGCCTTATATTGCTTTTGTAATACTCAATTTAGTTTTTTATCCGTTCAACCTTCTTCGGTTTATTTACAGAAAAGACATAAGCCGTTTACAAGTAAATACTCTTAATTCAAATTTTTATTATTCAGCAGTCCTACAAAGAGTATACAATAACTACGCAGTTCTAGTTCAGATTTCCTAAGATATATAACACAATATATTAATTTCAGCTACTTATGGAGGGGTATTCTCGCTAAGCTTCGGCGCTTCGATCCTGACTTTGTTTGAGCTTGGTTTTATATTCTTAACAACGGTTGTAAAGTCAACATCCCGAGCCATTGCTAGCTTACGCCGACAATGCAAACAGTGAAATGAAATCACCAACTTGCTGTCTATAGTGCAATAAAGATAAGCTGAATATCAAAATAAATAAACCGATTAAGTCATGAACCTGTAGTTTTTTTTATAATTATTGCATGGTGTTCCGGGTTTTCAATTCTTCTGTTTTTAAGGATGACTACAACTTTTTTTTATTCAACTAGGTGATAGAACAAGCATTACCCACCTTATGTTAAGTGTCCAAGTGACTATTTATCATCAGGTGGAGTATCTGCCTGTTCCATCAGCTAGTTGTATAAAAAAATCGTATTCTCTCCATTACCTACCCTTGATATTGCTGAGTAAGATTGGATCGTTGATTAAAAACGTGCCTGTCGATAGCCTGAATGATGTCACATAGGAATGTTAACGGAAACAAATTGGCAAAGCGCGTGTTGACCACACGCTACGAAGGCCCTATTATAGGGGAACCGAAATCTACCAAGAAAGCGGATCATATTGCTTTAAATATCCGTTTGTCGTTATTGGCTCAGTCAGAGTCGTTTTATACAATAAACTTTATTCACATATTGACGAATAGCTGATATTGGGAGCTTCAGCATAAATCGACTGTTTGAAGGTTAGATAAGATTGACAATGCTGATATTCTGAGGCAGATACTCACCAGCCCTTAACACGTGTCGATTATAATAAACCAGCTGAACCCGCGACTTCGCTCGCGCTCGTTTACTTTGAAACTTTCATACAAACTTTTATCCCTTATTTCATCCCTTTGGGTGTTGTATTTTGAAAAATCCTTCCTTAGTGAGTGACTACGTCATAAGAGGAATAAGTGCGTGTGAAATTTCAAGTTTCTAGCTTTATTTTTTACTGTACACAGAAACAACATGCGAAAACTTAAATATTTTTTTCTTTGATAAACATTTCTAGTTATTTTATTTTCACCGGTTTGTCCGAAGTACAAAAAACGATTCCTTACAGATTCAGTGACCGTGCGCTGATGAGGTTAACTTTGTAATTCTCAGAAAATTAGGCCCCTTTTCTTGTCATCCATCTTGAAAAAAGCTTTTGTGTAGACTTGGAAAAGTTACCAACATATAAAAATACAAGTTAATAACCGTCTTCAAAAAAAGGAGGAGGTGCTCAATTCGACTGTTTTTTATTGAAAGGGTTATTTTGGCATGCGAAAGCCCTCGTACGGTGAAAAAAAACACCATGAGGAAACCAGTTAGAATTCTAAAAGTATGTGCTTACCATCTTTCACGTATGGAATACCAACTACTGCAAATGTAGGAATGCGCTAAATATTGTGGACGAACCTTTGACAAAGGGCGACTCCTTTGAATCCATAAAATATGATCCAATGTCGATTTTTATCGTGCCTAGGGATCAAATTCTGCTGTTCTAGCTGTTTCTGTTTTTGACTTTGGACTTGAGTCTTGGTATGCACAGTACCCGACATGTCATTTACGCCTTCCATACCACCTACGCGAACGAAGCTTTGCGACTCGTGTTTTGCCGTAGGTACCCATAGCCCATTTCATTACACCTACGTAAGGTGTACTAAAATAGCGCTATTTCAACTATCTGCCACCAGTCGGAGATTTGAGAGTTCTACTCTTTGTAAAGGGCTCGTCTGGGGAAGTACCTACAACTGCCATTCATTTGCTGTATTTCGATTTTAAACATGAAGCCTTACATAGTTGATGGTAGCAGGGTAGTGTATCCTAGAGAAGTTCTTACGAATAAATCATTATTAGTAAAGGAATAGATAGATAGATAGATACCTTTTATTGTTCACCACACAGAAACATAGTACAGAGTAAAAGCATCCATTTAAGGTAAAACAATGGGCGACCTTATCGCTGAGAGCGATCTCTTCCAGGCAACCTTGGAAGGATAAGAACTAATCAGAAATTGACGGCGGTGTAGTTACGGAATAAAGTTTAGATAATCTATTGAACCTAAACCTACATATTTACTAATAGCCATCTATGTAGGTACATAAGTACCTACTCAAGGCACAAGTTAACTTAACCTAACTAGCATAACATGACAAACTAAGCAATCCTAATACTTAGGTACTATATAGTTAAAGATAATAAATAAACTAATATATATAAATAAAATATATACTACCTACTTTGTAATTTATTAACTAATATAGCATTATGTATCTGTTGTTGGTGTGTCGAAATAAATAAATAAATAAAGTGTGTAAATAGATCTTACGAATAGTTTTGTTCCAACAGTCGTTCGGGCTTACAATATTACCCTATTCATTCTCGACCACCCATCTTACAAATAATGTATAATCAAAAATAGTTACTACATAGCGCCATCTAGTTTTAGAAAAAACATCTACCATAAAATCCTTCAGTGTAAATAAAGAACCTTCAAATTCCTTTCGTCTCATTACTCGACACTCCACCCTACCATAAACAAACTCAAATATTAAGTTCACGGTGTGTATACTAGATGGCGCCACTGTCACTTAAAGTTTCAGTATCGCTGTAAAAGCTGAGAACCACCCCTGACTTTTAGGCGACGTGAAATCAGCTGAAGTTTAGCTAGATGGCGTTGCCGTGAACTTTGGCTTCTAAACTTCTTCTTACCTCAGTGTTGGTTTTTCCTGTTATGATTACCTATATAATTATTACTAGTATTACAATTTTAATATTGAGGAACTTTAATCGGATACATACATAGGTCTAATAAGGGTAAAGCTGTCTTCCGATTAGATGACAAGTCGGTGTAGAGAAAACGCTTGGTCAAAAGGTCTAAACTTTTCGGTCAAAAAGCCAGGTCTTTTTTCGTCAGACTTCTTCACGGATAATCGTGAATCATGTTAGGATTATTCAATTTTATTTAAGTATCATCTTTGTGTATATCTATAAAATGTTGATATTAAAAATAAATGTTATCTATTTGCAAGCGGTCCTCATTCTCAAACATGTTCCATCATTTCTTTACGCCATAGTGTGGTATGTTTCTGACTACAGGTGCTGTTCTCAGTAAATTAACAGAGAACCTAGAAATACACGCTAGCACACAATAACCCATGCAATCGTATAACTGTCCGCAGCGGACAATCCCACTGCTATCTCGGAACACACACAAAGCGCACTGCAGACGTTTCTCTAATCTCTTTAGGAAACCTTGCAATGCTCAGTACTACCTATTATACCTAGAAAATTACTTAATGATATCATAATAGCACAGGAACTCCTACTAGTCGAACCAAGCTCATAGAATTAGCCAGTTGAAGGGAAATGTCATATAACTAGAAGAGCTGACCACCGCTGGGGGATAAAGGTATATAATAAAACCATAAACTATAATACGAGACAAGGACGTAAATTACGAAGATCGTGGTAAGTTGGTAAATGCCGTAAGGTTAGAATGGTTTTTTTTATTATAATGAGCAATGCTTCTTTGATGATGATGTTAATGATCCTACTGGATATCTCTATATCACGAACTATATTTCTTCAAGTTTTGTCCAAATTGAGCCTCAAATATTCGAATCGAAACCCGAAGCATCGAGCATAAATAATACTAAGTAGAATTTGGCTTATGTTTTCAGAAAATAAAATAGTATTCTCCAAGCTGACTGTCTCCGCAAGCCAGTGAAGGCTCTCACGCACGCTTGTGAAAATTTAACTCCAACGGTACAGTCGACCGCGACGTGATCTCTGCGCACGTGATTTACTCGCCGACTGTACGTTTAAATATACATCGGATCCAGAATTTGTAATGTGGAGAAACAAATAAATTTTGTCGTTATTTGACAAAACAAAAAAGCCGCATTTATTGGAAGGCATAGGCAAACAGTTTTGTAGATTATTTTGATTGCGTTTCCAATTTTAATGCAAGGACGGATTTTAGCTAACGTGCAAGTAAAACTAGCTTAACGATGCTCAAGTGACTGAAAAGACTATCAGGGGGATTGTAGTAAAAAAATACTCACTGGTTAGAATTATGACATTCACTAATGCATATTTCCCGATGAATGTTGTAATGGGGCATTGTTAATACCACGGAATAGAGCAAGCCCATACTACCTGGTTTTCGTTAGTATTGCGCTGCAATATTCTTTAAAATTGCGCTGCAATACTAACGAAAACCAGGTAGTATGGGCTTGCTCTATTCCGTGGTATTAACAATGCCCCATTACAACATTCATCGGGAAATATGTGTGGCGCAACACTAGCTGCGCACGCGCCCATCCCTAGCGCAACCGGTCCTGGACGGCGGAGACGCAGGTAGCGGCGCGCGGGG
Organism: Plemyria rubiginata; assembly: GCA_963576535.1. Classification (NCBI taxonomy): domain Eukaryota; kingdom Metazoa; phylum Arthropoda; class Insecta; order Lepidoptera; family Geometridae; genus Plemyria; species Plemyria rubiginata. Next base: position 13,469,762 of record OY754910.1, read on the forward strand.
AGTAGCCGCCGGGCGCGGAGCGCAGTCAACGCGAGCACCGCCAGTTCATCGTAACCCCGCTTCCGCGTTGAACCTATGCCGCTTCGCCTCGCATAATTCCAACCGCCATTTCGCTTTCCCGCTTGTTGTACTAGCCTACGTATATCTCTATACGTGCTGTTGCATTATATCACGCCCCTTCGCGTTCGCGTCCGTCGGTTATAAGCTGTGTCAACTTGCTTTCGCTTGCCTACGCTTCGGACATTACACGAGTATTATTTATGTGAAAGCTGCGTGTATTATTTCTACATCCTGTCAGGTAACGATAGCGACCTACACGTAGCTACCCCACATATGCATTAGTGAATGTCATAATTCTAACCAGAGAGTATTGCAGCGACGATGGACTTAGTTGCAAGGTTAACGTAATATCAACTCCTGCAAGATATGGGTATGTGCCAAATGCTTAGACATACGAGTACTTACTCAATAAAATGGTGTGTTGATAAATATTACTGAGAAACCTGAGGGAATATGTCCAGGTACGGTGGTATATGGGCATCAAATTCATAAGGCTGTTTCGTTTTTTAATCTATGAAAATTAAGAAAAAATCTAGCAACATATTGCCTTATCAGGCCATGAAGAAATAGGCTTATAAACTTTAAGGTACACTTAGCGTTTATTTCTTGTTTAGATCTTAAACTTAATGCCCGTTTTCACAGCTCTTAACTTGTAAAGTTTTAATTTATGTAGCCATTAAGCATATCAGCGGGGTTTTTATGAGATATCTCGAAAGTCGCGAGTAAAAGTTTAAATGGTTATTTTAAGTTGGAGAAAAATGCTACCAGATCCAAGAAGGTTGAGTTAAATTAAGCCTTTATTTACGAAGCTAATTTAAGAAATATTTCATAGCTCACAAGTTTTTTCATACAGCAACGGAATATTTTTTTTTATGTAAAAGATAGGCAAACGGGCTAACGGCCCACCTGATAGTAAGTGGTCGCCGTCGCCCATAGACAACAACAACACCAGGGGCGTTGTCAGTGCGTTGCCTACCCTGAAGGACTTTATTAACATTTTTCTTGAAGCTTTTCATGTTAAATCTTGGCGGGAAAACCTCTGATGGTATCTCACTCCACAGCCTATGGGTATGGGGAAGAAATGAGCGTGAAAAACGGAGAGTACGAGAGACCCAGGGTTCCAGAATGTGTGGATGAGCTCGATTCCGGCGCTGAGAGGAGCGGTGGTAAAATCTCGACGCTGGGATCAGGTCGAATAGCTCCTCCGAGCATTCCCCGTTGTACAGCCGATAAAACACGCATAAAGAGCCAATGTCGCGGCGTAAGCTGAGTGACTCTAGCTTATCAGTGAGTTTGGGATCGCTGATAATTCTAACGGCTCTTCTCTGTAGGGAGTCAAATCAAAAAATATATTGCAAATAGTAGCAATATTATACATTCTTTAGCATAAAATAATTTATTAGACGTGATGTCCACACAAAAAAGGGCTTTTAAAATACAGGTTTATTGTAACAAGCACTATTAGCGCGTGTACCCGGTTAAGTTAAAATAAATAGAAATAGCTTGCAGTTCCGCAGTTTCGTTAAATCTCTTCACACCTTAAGTGTTAAGGTTGCAAGTACGTTGTCTTCAGTCTCTGTGCACCATTTTAATGCAAAATGTCTTGAAAATCCTCAGCCTACTTGAATAATGAATCGAGTCCCTACTTGGAGGCTGTTCTGCAGACGCGTCCAATTTAAACGGACTTCGGAAATGGAGAAGGTTTATTATATAGCATTAAAGTTTATTTTAATAATTTTTGTTTCTTAGTCTGGCCTCGCAGTTAATTTCATAGTAGAAATACCTATACTTATAGTTTATGTTATTTTTATTTTTATATATTAGCTAGATTTTGTAAAGCAAGTTCCACTATGAATCTTTCGTCGTTTGGTAGATGAAGAATACTCCAAGTCATTCCTTTTTATTCTGATTTCAATGTATTTTTGACATTCTTGCAAGTGCGTCTTTCAACGTGTTTCAAAATATTTTAGATATAATCAACCCTTTTTTTATTGTTCTACAAGCTAATGGCTGTCAGACATGTTTGATAGGCTCATGAGCAAATTTTTAAATTTAATTTGCAATACAGAAGACGGATTAAATTTGCAATATAGAAGACGGATATGAAAATTTAAATGGCTAATTACAAAAGCATGCGATCCGCACAATTTCATTAAATTGATAATATTTATTCTGAGAACGTCGTCACTTCATCCGTAAGTACCGGCAATAAAGCACGTATCAAACAAATACTGTCTTCTAATGGACAGCAATTCGGGCAACTGACGAATAAGGGGCGGTCACCAGAGGCGATGCGGCGCGACTTTTTTTGTAACTCCTTGAGGCGTAAAAATATTGCCTATTGAGTCTATATCTGCTTCAAAGCATTTACTTATAACGACAGTGTTCATTCGCTCTTATTCTGACTTCTGACAACCCGTTTTTAATTTTTTAGATTCTATGGATTACGTGTTGAGATTCCGTTTTTCTAGCGAGTATTGTATGTAGACGGGACAAGCGTGCCTGTTGGTCATGCTGAGAACTAATGTTCTTTTCACGCCTGATAGCGCTTATTGCATCGTAAAGTTTCTTCATAGTAACAACCCGCAAAACCGTAAACATTACATTTTGTTTAAGTTCTATTGTTAAGACAAAAGTGTTCTTACCTACTTAAGTTTACTTTTATTGTTAAACTCATGTTTAAAGTTTTGATAAATAAACTTATTCTTATTTTTATATTCTTAATTATTATAAATGGTTTAATTGCATTCGTCAACCATGTTCAGACTTTTTTAACAAGCAGCAGAATGTGAAATATCAGATGCTTACTTTTTTTAATTGGAAAAAAATAAGCGAGGGTAAGGTTTAGGTGATGAGTTACTAGAATTACTTATCACTTTAGTTACTTAGTTAATCTGAGCGTATTATCAGTCAGTCAGTTAAGAATTTTACACAGAGGATTCGCAGGAAATTATTACAGTTCTCCGAACATCAAAGTTTTCTATTACAATATTTTGAGCTAACACTTTGACAGTGTCTGTTTTTATACAGCTTGCTGATGGAACAAGTAGATGGTCAACCTGATGTGAAGAGGTAACCATTAACAAAGCATTGCCTCGTAATTCACTCACAATATGAAAGTGCCCTAAGATGCACTGGGTCCATCAGCTTGAGGCATACTTGAGGCATATATGAGAATGTTAGGCCTCATGTGCCAGTAGTTTTGCTGACAACCACGTCCTACAAAACAAAACACAGCAACGCTGTTTGGTGACAAAAGTAGGCACAAAGACCTCTACTTTCAAAATCTGAATCTCTCATAATGAGACACGTCGCAACGGAACCACGCCAGTGTAACCCACGCTTTAGCGAAGAATATTCACAAATAACAACGAATTTATGACAATGTTTATGGGCTCTTTCCTCAGAGATAGGACATTGAAATTCTGGATGAATACAGCCCCGGCTTCCGGTGCGCCGCCTCTACCTGCGCGTATTCTGAAACTTTAAATTCGTATTTTTCTTGTTCTTGTTCGTCGTTTCGTTGATAACGGCAGCTTTTTATTGTATATTTATAATTAAAAAATTATCATCATCAGCTTAAAGAAGTCCACTGCTGGACATATTATTTATGCCTTCCATAACAATTCTAAATTCTCCAGGAAGAACGATTCTGAGCCCTCTCTATCTACCGAGTTACCGCATTTCTCATGATGTCATTGTTCCATCGTGTATAGTAACGTCCCTTGCTTTGCCTATAGGCAAAGCGTGCGCTGGAACCTTAGCTTTCAGACTTGAGAAATGGTCCTTGTGATTACTTTACTGAATAAATAAATTTTGACTTTGACGTTAACTGACTTTTCTCCTAGGTCTATACTGGAATCGCATGCGGTAAAGAAACGAACTTTGGAATTATTATTGACTTTTATATGAAATAGTTGCTCTTTATGCAGACCATTAAAGATGATCTTGAGATAGCTGGCTGTGCCGAATTTGTGTCATTTGGAAACACGCTGGTTGCATCCTGTAGCCAAATTCAAACCTCGTGACAAAAAATACATTTGATAAAACAGGGATTAAGTTTTTATCCAGTTTATTAGATTTCCTTTTTTAGGCAATTTCTTCATTTCACTGGCAGCAGGTTTGTTCAGACATTCCTATAGCTAAAAATCACCCACTTATCACGACTTCTGGCAATTGTCTACCAATTTTTCACTACGAGATCGTCTTGTATATTCTGCTACCCCTCTAATTAATAAGGAGTCTTAAATCACTGAAAAAGTAATTGATTTTAAAAGCATGGGGTTTCTGATTTCCAGAATAAGACGTCACATACCCTAGCGGCGAAAAAAAACAACTTTTATTACAAACACATAAAAATCTAGTACACGTTTATTACAATTTTATACGCCCTAATAATATTCCATGTTTACTGATACCAGATGTTATTATTTTATATACTTTCGAGAGCTTCCTTTGTGAAAGCGTTCACCCTCTTTGGGAAGCATTTCAAATCATTCCGCTATTTGATTGTGGGCCTGAATTTTCTGTGGGTTTTATGTTACTTGGGAAATTATTTGCATGATTGTGGGTATTTTGGGAACTTTTATGGGCTGTTTGGTTTATTGATTAAGTTTTTTGAGAAACAGTGTCCGCTTTAAGACTGCCTCGGCGTGTACTCATAAATTAGGAAACTCGTTGTTTCTTACCTCTTTGGTATAACTAGACCAGTTATTTGATTGAAGAAAGTACATAGTGTACATCTTCGCTTCGTAGGAGTCAGCCTAAAAACCAAAACGGTGACCTAACCTCAGTTACAGCCTTCGCAGCTCAGTTGGTAGTAGCTCTGCCTTCTGCGCCGTAGGTCGTGGGTTCGATTCCCACCGTGAACAAACATTTGTGTGATGAACAGATGTTTGTTCTCTGTCTGGGTGTTTATAATATTATAAGTATGTATTTACAAAAAAAAGTATAATAAGTAGTATATCCGCTATTTGGTTCCCATATCACAAGCATAAGCTTAGTTTGGGGCTAAGATAGTGCTGAGTGAAAAGTCCACCAATATATTTATATTTATTTATATTTTACATCAGTTGGTCACAAGCTTACAAACCTACTTAATATTCTACAATAACCTTATTGACTTCTGCATATTAAACTACGCACAACTACAAAGCACAATGTTAAACGCAGCGCACCTACGATACTAACTTCGGTCTAAGGTGAGCTAAACTAAACTCAAACTTGTTCACGTAAAAATAGTTAAACCGCCCAACTTTGCTACTTCGGGTATTAGTTTCTGTTGAATCAAAAAATAAATGTATTTAGAAATGAAACTCAATGAAGTATCCTTACGTTTAAAATATTGCATTTCATTACAAAGAAAATTACAATATTAAGAAAATGAAAAATGTTTATTGGTAATAATTAACAAATCTACAGTAAGTGTGAGGCTCTCGCCCGGTTTCTGAAAGGCCGATCAACGCTAATCGGCTGTTAAGTCACTTGCTATTTCAGCTTTTATTTCAAATAAGATAGAGATAGCAAGTGACTTGACAGCCGATTAGTGTTGATCGCGCTTCTGTCTGTCTGTCTCCTAGAATAGCATTAGCTGAATAAGTATTTACAAAATATGCTTTAGTTACACATGAAACTGTTGAGATATCTCCAGACCGTGGCTTGCGATCTAAAGATAACTCAACCATAATAATTATGGTTGAGTTATCTTTAGATTATTCAGAATTATTCTGAATAATCGAATAATATTAAATTGTATGGGAAAAAATGGAAACAGTTTCGCTTCTATTGGTGTATTATTTTTGTGTACTTGCTTTGGGTTTTAGTTTCTGTTAAATATTAAAATGGCAGGGAATTGCTCAAGTTACGTGCTCGGTAACTTTGCGATGGATGCTATAAGGATGGTTTTGAGAAGTTTGATGTTGGGTTCTTTCTTTTTTCGTTTGAATGAACTTTACGCTGGCACTTTACGAATCTTCTACCGATCGTCTTACAGTTCGTCTTCTATTATTCACTATCTATCTAATACCTTTCAACAAACAATTTTTGTATATCTAAATATATATAAATCAAAGGTGACTGACTGACTGACATAGTGATCTATCAACGCACAGCCCAAACCACTGGACGGATCGGGCTGAAATTTGGCATGCAGGTAGATGTTATGACGTAGGCATCCGCTAAGAAAGGATTTTGATCAATTCTACCCCCGAGGGGATAAAATAGGGGATGAAAGTTTGTATGAGATTTTCAAAGTAAACGAGCGCGAGCAAAGCCGCGGGATCAGCTAGTTTATTTATAATCTGAATCTCAGAAACGGCTCGAACAGTTTTCATGATATTTAGTATTTATTTTTTTTGTACCCTGATGTTTATTTATATCATACGAGTAATATTAGGTTTCAGGGGCGATAAATTTATTTAGCTAGGAATTATTTATAAAAAAATGATTTTTAATAAATAAAAAATTAATTGCCTAAAGACGGATAGTCTTTCAGGCAACTAAAATCCCATCTCAAACGTAAATAAGACTCTTCCTGACTGAATTTATGGGTGAGTAATAATACTGTTATTTTGAAGCTACTACAGTTGATGACGTAGTTAAGGAACCGAGTTAAGCTCGCTCACTCGTATATTTATACATAGACAGTCATATGTATGTCTGATAACCCTAGATGTATATCATGCATGAGATATCGAGCCTACCTACCTCTTAGAAAACAGTTATACTTACAGAGCTTAACATAGGAAAAATAATTAAAAACGGTATATGTGAAAATTGAAATTGTGGTCATGAGCCATAATTTATTTATGCATTTATTATATTTATTGCATTTATATTCATAAACAGCCTTTGCCACCGCCTGAAAAAAAATTCAGCGGAACTCTTATCCTTTTGGAGGCTATTTTATAAATCAAAATTCAACATTCACGGTAGCTATAATGATATCATGAGGTAGGTTTATGAAATCGTCATGATGCAAGGCTGTCCCGTAAATAATATTATTATGACAGAGCCCTTGCCAAATTGATCGAGCTATTACGTTTTCTTTAAAGACTAGTTAAAACTCAAGTTCACAGTAGCTTTACTTTGAGTCAATATTTACGCGCCAACAAGTAACAAGATGTCCAAATTGCACAAAGCATCGCGTTACATTATTCAGAGTAATTCGCAGCATTCCTGACGCCAAAGGAGGTGAGAACTTCGAAAGTTTTTATTGTTAACGCCTTACAGGGATGTAGTCAGGCGGTAGAGGAGGGGCTCTTGCGATGTGGCACACATAGCACAAGCACTTTCGGTTCCTTACGTAATAACACCAGTTTGGAATAAGTTCAGTTCCGTTTGGACTAATATTGAAGTAACTCTATTGGTTGTGGGATCTAGACTATATATATAAGTGTGAGGAACATGTTTTTTTGTCTCTTGGCATGAATCTATATATGAAATAGACCACGGAATACTTTTAAATAAACTAGAATACTACGGTGTAAGAGACACTGCTCTTAACTTACTCAAGTCTTATTTAAGTGGTCGTAAAATGTATGTTGAAATTAAAAGTAGCGATCACGGCAAACAGAGCATAAACAAATCCCGCTTAACAAATATACAAACAGGAGTACCACAGGGTTCAATTCTCGGACCAATATTGTTTATAATTTTTATGAATGACATTATTAGCTTTATAACAAACACTATCCCTGACGTTGAACTTGTTGTCTACGCTGACGACACGAATGCGATAGTTGGCGCTAACGATATTAAGACCCTCACCGCAAAGGTGAAAGAAACTTTAGGTCTTTTCCAACAATGGTTCTCTGCCAATAAACTTATCGTAAATGTTAAGAAAACGAACGCTATGTTGTTTCAATCTACAGTTAAAAAGAATGAACGCATCGACATTACTATAGACAATGAAAGAGTGGAAAGTGTCAGCACGGTTAAATTCTTGGGCATACATATTGACTCTCTATTAAATTTGAAAAATGAACTAGTCGCTATAGAAAATTCAATAGCGTCAGCCTGTTATGCATTAAGGACTCTACGTGATGAGATCAATATTGACCAGCTTAAATTAGTATATTATGCATTGGTTGAATCCAAGTTGAGGTATAGTATCCAATTCTGGGGCAATAGCTATAACTATAATGTTGACAAAGCTTTCATTCTGCAAAAGAGAAGCATCAGGACTATTGCGAGGATCACACAAAGGGAGTCCTGCAAAGAACATTTTAAAAGATTAGGTATTTTAACTGTTCCGAGCCTGTATGTCCAAGTTCTCATCGGCTTTTTAGCCAAACACCTTCATGAGTTTGAGACCCCTGAAGAAAATGCTATAAGGAACAAAAGTAGAAAAAAAAACTTAAAGAATAAAATTAATCCTAAACTAAACCTTATTAAACATTGTACAAAATATCAAGCAGTAAATATATTTAATAAACTACCGCTAGAAATCAAATCAGTTGTCCATCAGAAAGTAGTGCTTATTAAAAAACTTAAAGCTTTCCTTCTTAATAAGTGCCTTTACTCGCTAGATGAACTCTGATCTCTCTAAATGACTGTTGTAGACTTGGATTTCTGCTGTTGCCAATTTTTATTATGACTTTTATAAGATTTTGTATTAATATGTGCTACGACTAATAATTCACTTCTTGGAATTCATTTTGTATGACATAATTTTGTATTTCGCTTTACTATTATTATATAAACTTTTGACTGTAGTATATTGATTATGTATGTATAGGTATTAATCAGTTTTTAGTTTTTATTTTATTGAAATTCCGCATACAAATAATTTTGTTTCTCCTGGAATAAATGAATATGAATATGAATATGAATTTTGCATGGGGTAATAATTTACATACATTCAAATACATAAAATCACGCCTGTTTCCCATAGGGGTAGGCAGAGACCGCGGAGTTCCACTTGCTACGATCCCAACATACCTCTTTCGCTTCATTCACTCTCATAACATTCTTCATATATGCTCGTCGATTTAGGGTACCCTTGAGCTGGCCTTTCTCTAGCACGTCTGCTATCTGATCTAGGTACGTCCGCCGAGGTCTTCCCCTCCCAACATTCGCATTCACACTTGCCTGATGCACCTTTTTCGTCAATATTCTTTCATCCGTCCTCTCTACATGCCCAAACCATCTTAACATACCTTTCTCTATCCTCATCACTGCGTCTTCTTGCACTCCACATTTCTCTCTAATCACACTATTCCTCATTCTATCACTCAAATTAACCAAATTCAAATTTATTTACCAAAAAAGCAGTTATCTTGCAAGTACTGGCAATCTAGAGGTAATGAGTTATTCTGTTCAAACATTTATGTGCACGATGCCAGTACTCTCGTTTGAGTGTTTACCTTCACCGTTTGGTGAAGGTAAACATCGCGAGGAAACCGGCATGTTGTAAAACCTAACAAGTTCTAACATGAGTCAAGTGTTTGATAGAAGCCTCTTGAGGCGCACTTAACATCCTTTCACCGCACTGTTTCGAAAAAAACTAGTGACACGACAAGAAGAAGAAGCAGTTACCTTATTCCCATAGTTCAAACTTTCTTTAGTTTTGGGCTAGATGCTGTTGTTAAATGTTCACCAATATTTAATTAAAAATCGTTATTAAGTTTTTGTAGGTATTTATTGAATTCTAGATAGTACTTACTCTACACGCCTAACAAATGAACCAATAGCTTTACACCCAACTAAACACAGTTGTATACCTTCTACGACCTACTTGTTTGTTATAGTTATAGTGTAGAACTGTAAGAATATTTCTGGCGGTTTACCTACCGTGTACAGTCATGAGTTTATTTTTCAATGTTAACATATTTTCAAACCATCCCCTTCATCACGCCCTTGTTTCAGCCCTGGAGGACGGTCGTCGCGCAGAAGGTTAAAACTTTACTTTTCATTACTTTTGTACCATTTATGTTTCGGCGCGAACATAAAAATGTTTTAGTTGTAAACTTTGTTTGTTGCTTTGCGACGACAATGAAAATTAACACCTTACATTTTTCTTTAGTAACGAATTAAACTTTTAAGAAATGAATGTTCTATGGTATATATATTTTTAATAGTCTATTTTAGTAGTCTATTGTATTTTTAATGAAATGATCAGTAATTTCGGTAGATATTTTCTCTTGATACTTACTGATACTTCTCTCTTTTCACATGATTCTGTTTGATTAGACGGTTAGTTATAGGCAGATCCAAGCAAATATGATTGTCCTATAAATAAGGTAACTTAAGAACTAAAGCCTGTGCTACATTACACGGCATCAAAACTAAATCCATCGCTACGTACACTCTTGCGTGCAATAAAGTAAATCAGTGCAGTGAACAGTGAACCAAACGGGTTCCAATCGTATATTTGGTAACTAAACGACTGGTATAAATTGTACGTAGTGACACAAGCCGACCGAATTGTAGGCTTTCAATCCACTAGGCGATGCTTGCTACGCCGTAGCACATGCTACGCTGCTAGTGAAGCGTAGCATACTGCTACGCCTTAGCAATAACGGCTATTGCGTAGACAAATTTGCTCGTAGCATTCATACATTCTCTTTTGAAATGTTATGTACGCCTCAAATTGATGAAGTAAAACGTAGGGCACGTTTAAATCGTGCAAAACATGTTTTAACTTAAGGTGGGCCATCTGCTTATAACATCAAAAAGCAAAATAAAATAGGTACACGACTTTTGGAACCATGTCAAAGTTTGTTTGAACCAATTTTGTGTGGTCACAATTTAATTGTTATAAGCAAAATAAACTCTGACCTCTACAAAGTGCATCTGCGTTTTTCAGAACCACTGAAAGTCAAAACGCGTGTACCTTTTTAATTTAAGCTAGGTAAATTTTAGTGCAGCACTATCTCGGCCCAAACTAAGCCAAAGCTTGTAATATGGGAACCAGATAGCTGATATGCTACTTATATACTTTTTTTGTAAATACATACTTATAATAACACCCAGACAGAGAACAAACATCTATGTTCATCACACATCACTGTGTGACTTAAGACTGCATAAAGATACCCACATGGAAATATTGTGGCTCAAAAACGCACGTACAGAACAAAATATTAGAATAAAATTACAGGCACATGAGGCTTAACATCTGTATGCCTCAAGTTGATATAATATGCAGGGCAGGGCATCGTAGGGCACGTTCATATCGTGCGTGATTTACGAGGCAATGCTTTGTTATAGTTGATGGTCACCACTTCATCAGGTGGGTCATCTGCTTGTTCCATCACCTAGTTGTATAAAAAATAAAAATATGAGTAAGCAGTAAATGCTACTTTATCGAATAAAATATGAAAGCAGTGGATAGCAGACTTAACGTTTAGTGCGCAAACACAGGACAGTGCAACTTTGCACTATGACGTGTGGTGTATTAGGGAATTTATTGCAATTGCTTTTGTGTGACTATGATTATCTTTTTGGTGCGTTTCGGTATGAAATTGCGGTTTCTGCTTAATTTCACCAACTTTACCGTATAAGTTAAAATAGTATTTATTGTTCGGAGTAAAAAACGTTTGAATAATTTCGGTTTCGAACAGCAGCAGTGCAAGTACCGTTCTAATCGATTGCTTAATTGACATTTAGAATCGTCATAAATTCGTCATAAATAAATAAATAAAAATAAATAATGCTAGACAATCCACACAGCACTATCTAGCCCCAAAGTAAGCTATTCAAAGCTTGTGTTATGGGTACTAGATAACTGATATATTATATACATTATATACTTACATAGATAGATATTTTTTATTATACATAGAAAACACCCAGACCATCGGAACAAATTTCTGCAGATCGTACACAAATTTGTTCCAAGGCGGGAATCGAACCCGCAACCTCTTGCGTAGCAGGCAGGCTCTCGCCCGCTGCGCCACAGAGGTCGTCAAAATGGTTTCAACAATGGATAGAACCATTTTTAACGAATTTTGACGATTCTAAATGTCAAATTAAGCGATCGATAAGAACGGTACTTGCACTGCAGTTATGAACCGACTGTGATGTTGGAGGTGCAAGTTTGATCCCCGAAGCAAGTAGGTAAATGTTTGTGTTATCTCTAAATATTTTTTCTATTTTTGGGAGTTATAGTGCCGTAACGCAGGAAATCTTAGTGTAGGTTAATAATTCATGTTTACTTTTGCCACACGTATTATTTGGCTGTAGAAGTTTTATCTTAAAAATCTCGGTAATCGAGCCTAAAGTGTGACGTCACTATGCCTAGAACCTGCAAATTTTATCGAATATTTTTGAAGCATTTTAAAGCATAATCTTTATATTAGTTATTTAAATAATTTGCAAGCCATTTGCCATTGCTCTATCCATAAAAAAAGTAGAATTATAAAAAAAAGCAAATTAGAAGTCAGCCATATTTGCCTAAGAACATTTACACCGAAATTGCCCAAAAAATTCTCTAAACATTTTGAGCTAAGCGCAAGCACAAGATCTTTCTAGATAAAAATTATGGTTCCATTTTTAAATGCAAATGTATACATGTAAAGAGATGGCGCCGCCACAAAGGTACTTCTGTTTAAAACAGCCGTTGGGTCGGAGAGCTCTAGATAACTTTTGCCCTGTTAAATAAAGACGACAGTTTTATTGAAAGTAGGGCCTTTTGCCTTCTGTAATTTTCTCGGGATACCCATAAGGTGTGGCCCAATTTATAAGCTTCAGGTTTTTATCTCGTTATATACTAATAATATACTTTGAACTGAGTTTTTGCAATGCTAAAACGAATGCTACCTGAAGCTATAAAATTGTAAAAGCAATTTTTTATGTCTTAATTTAACAAATTTTACTAGCATCTCGCCAATGTAATTATTTTAAATAGTTCTACCTCGCGGCTAATATAGGTTAATCTTAAAGCGTTCAAACAAATTCATTAAAAAACCTCACTTAACAAGTAATTTACGCTTTTTTAACCTACAGAACACACAAAACACACACATTTTTCACGACCTCTGTGGCGCAGCGGGCGAGAGCCGGCCTGCGACGCAAGAGGTTGCGGGTTCGATTCCCGCCTTGGAACAAATTTGTGTACGATCTGCAGAAATGTGTTCTGATGGTCTGGGTGTTTTCTATGTATAATAAAAAATATCTATCTATGTAAGTATATAATGTATTAAATATATCAGAATAGAATAGAATAGAAGAATAGAAATAGCTTACTTTGGGGCTAGATAGTGCTGTGTGGATTGTCCAGCATTATTTAATTTTTATTTTTTTTATTTGACAACCTTCACTGCTCAGTTAGTAATAGCTCTGCCTTCTTCGCCGTAGGCCGTGGGTTCTATTCCCACTGAGAACAAACATTTGTGTGATTAACATAGATGTTTGTTCTCTATCTGGGTGTTATTATATGATAATACTATAAGTATGAATTTACAAAACCACAGTATAATATGTGTTTTGTAACAGCTATCTGGTTGCCATATTACAAGCTTTGGCTAATTTTGGGGATAGAATAGTGCTGTGTATAAAGTGCAGCAATATTTGTCATTATTATTATTCATTGTAATGTTCCTTCAAAATAGATTTATTTGAATTATCAAATCATCCTAAAGCGAGGTTGAATCAATAAAGTAACGGGCGTTCCAATACTGAAAGCCTTGGCCTAATTATAAGTTTTTCGGCAGATAGAAGGTTATTAAACGAGCCCACCGCTGCCGCTTGCATTCTACGCCACAGCCCAAAAGAGATAGAGACATTTTTCGCTTTGCCACAAAGTTAAAAACTCGTTACTCGCGGGCGAGAAGTTAAGGGAGCCGGCATTGTGTCTGCCACAGGATTTATCGTGTCGTCACTTGATTGTGGGCACCAGACGGCTGTAATTGGTTCAATATTTTCATATTGTTCCCCCTTTTCAGGCAAGTTAGAACAAGTCCGGAATTGGTGCTAAGGGCAAGGCTCAAAGCCTTTGTATCAATTTGAGCTTGTTCCTGGAAAATAAACTTGTAAGAAAGTATTGTTTGAAGAATTTTGTTTTTATAAACCTATAGATGTTATAGCTTGTAGTATTTTAGTTCATAAATAACGTATTTTTGCTAATGCTTTCATTCTAAAACTGTATGGATAAGCGCTTCAAAACCGAAATTGATTTTCATTTCTGAACATTCATGACAGCCTATGTAGCTCAGTTGGTAGTAGCTCTGCCTTCTGCGCCGTAGGTCGTGGGTTCGATTCCCACCGTGAACAAACATTTGTGTGATGAACATAAATGTTTGTTCTCTGCCTGGGTGTTATATAATATTATAAGTATGTATTTACAAAAAAAAAAGTATTATAAGTAGTATACCAGCTATCTGGTTCCCATATTACAAGCATCAGCTTAGTTTGGGGCTAGATAGTGCTGTGTGGAAAGTCCACCAATATTTATTCATTTATTTATTAACACAAAACATCCGCTTCACAACTTCGATCCTCAGGCACGGTAGATATTCCCACAAACGTCTTAGTGTTATAACTCAAGGTCCTGTAAGGATATTTAAAGGGATAGTCAGATGTTAGTCGAACTATACCTACATGGCACATCCTCACATTTTGCAGTAGTTAGTATTCCAAACGTGAGAGGTTGCAAGCCCATCGTCGCTGTTAGAATAAATTCTAGCCAACGATCACGATGTTTTCCTGCATCGCTAAAGAGCTCTGAAATTGCTGTCATAAATTCTATTAACACATATCTGTAATATAAACTGAAAATAACAGAGCTTGTTCAAGCAAAAGAGCGATAAAAACTTTTCCTTGAAATTACAAAACGTGATAGTAATAATAACTTGGAATAAAGAAAATACCATCGAGAAGCTTTCATATTATTCTCGTAGAAAAGCATACCACAGGGCCACCTGTGAAATAAGGTATTACATTCAAAAGAATAGTGAAGAGTTTTATTACAAAAACCAAAGTAAGCTCAAATCAATACAATAGGTTTACCTGCCGATATTTTCTATTCTAATATCGTAAAAAATAAAACAAAACTAGAAATTCCTTCAAACATTTTGAAATACAGTTGTCCTGCTTACTCTAGTGGCGTGCGAGTGAGAACGAGAGTCGATATCGAGCCTGTATTATTGACTAGGTGTAGGCATTTCAACTGGCAGGCATATTTTATGGAGATCACAGCGCTCTTTTTGCAATAGAAGCCAGAAGGCGCGCACCCTTCATATTTACGATAAAGCCGTGATCTGAAAATATAAAATACTCTTGTTTTTTGTCGATATGTTACACGATACATACAATTTTTTTCTTAACAATAGGCTTTTTTCGTCTTAGGTTTGAAGGCAACTTCAAGAGGAAATTTAAATATCAAATTGTGGCTCTGTTTAAATTATAAGTAGTAAATAATATTAAACACAGTAAATAAATTTTTGGGAAAGAATTAAAATTGCAAAGAGGCTTGAGAAGGTTTTAGTTTACGTACACAAATTCGCAAGTATTTTAACATCAGCTCATAGTACAGGCTTTGCTTAGTTTGGGGCTAGAAAGCGCTGTGTGATATAGGAAGCACGAAAATTTCAAAAATCTGCCGACCCAACTAAACACAACTTAGAAAAAATAACATTTTCATATTTTCATTTTCCAAAATAGGCCTTTGTTTTTCTTTAGCCCTTTCTTTTTAAAATGTAATGTACGTTTATAATGTTTTTCAATAAAAAATATAAAAAAAGTAAAAACAAACCAATCACCATAAAACACAAAAAACTTTCAATCTCTCGGAACAGCGACAATAACTCAGCCGAACTCGAGATCCAATGAATTCCTTCAGAGATACGTTTTAGTTTGTCCATTAAAAATGTAGAAATAAGTCGATGAGTTTTCAGATCACGATTCTATCGTAAACCGCGCGCTCAGCCATGTTTGATTTCTAGAACCGCGCTGCGGCTGACTACGTACCGAACAAAATGTATTTGTGAAATATTGGAGCTAAAGCCACATAATGCAATATCATGATAAACATATACTTAAAGCCAGTCGACTTTGATTATTGCTTATGGACTTCAAAAAAAGGAGGTTTTCAACTCGACTGTTTTTTTAATTTTGTTACCTCAGAACTATTTACTGGAAGGACCGACTTCGATGATTCTTCTTTATCGAAAGCTGGTGCCTGTCAAGTGGTCTTATTTAAATTTGAGTCAGATCTGTGAAGTAGTTTTTTGAGTTATAGTAGTATGTGTGTACTTCCCAGTGTATTTGAAGTAGGTTTTGAAAGAGTTATATTTTGTTGAACTGGAAGTTTTTTGTAACCAAAGAATGTAGAAATAACATTTCTTATTTTAAATGGTTGTTTGTGTGTTATGTATGTGTAGTGAATGATATTTTATTCCTGAATATACACTTTGCGACTTTCGTCAATAAAAACAAATTATTCAATTTCATTTGCATCTATTTTAGTTATTTCAATAGCCTTCCAAATGATATCTCAATCAGCTCACAAATAAAGAAAGGCGAGAGTTCTCGCTAACGGATTGTGTAAGCGCGGTAACGAAGTGCCGACCACGAGTTCTTAACACAAGGAGGTGGTAATTTATTCGGTATTTTTTATTCAATTTAAAGAAAATCGAGATGTCACCGATCCATAAATAACTTAAAGTAACATACAATAATAATAAATTATAATTGAAAAGAAAGCCTTTACAGCTCAATTGGTAGTAGCTCTGCTTTTTGTGCCATAAGCCGTGAGTTCGACTCCCTTTCCGTTCTCCGAAAAATTTATGTGAGGAGCATAGATTTGTTCTGTGTCTGGGTGTTATATAATATTATAAGTTTGTATTTACAAAAAAGTACATAATTTGTAGTATATTGGCTATCTGGTTCCCATCAGCTTTGGCTTAGTTTGGGGCGAGATAGTGCTGCGTGGAATGTCCACCAAAAAATATTTTATTTATTTACTAGCGACCCGCCCGCGCGCCCCTGCTCCGCACGGGTGCACATATCATGTACGTATTATACATATAAACCTTCCTCTTGAATCACTCTATCTATTAAAAAAACCTATTAAAAAAAGCATCAAAATCCGATGCATAGTTTTAAAGATTTAAGCATACATAGGGACATGGGGACATAGGGATATAGGGACAGAGAAAGCGACTTTGTTTTGTACTATGTAGTGATTTATCATTGAGGTATGTACGTATATATCTCAAGCAAAGCTACAGTGTAAAATTTAACAGCTAACGTAACTACCATATCCAAAGTTTTCATCAGCATGTGTAGCTTGGCTGCATGTGACTGATTACTGCGACACCCGGCGACCTGCAGTTACCTCTTTCATGACCATTTATCTGAAATTAACAAAAACTTAGTAATTAATAAAAAACTACCTATCTAATTGTTCCGTCAATATCCTACTAATATTATAAACGCGAAAGTTTGTATGTATGGATCGATGGATGGATGAACTCTGTTACTCTTTCACGCCGGAACGGCTGAACGGATCTCGATGAAACTTGGCAGAGAGATAGATTGTAATCTGAAATAGCTTATAGGCAACTTTTTATCCCGTGGGAATACCAGGATTTCAATCTGCGCGGGTGAAACCGCGGGGCGCAACTAGTAATTTATAAAAAACAAAATAGTTTACATAAATGAATCGTTGGTAAAAATTGTGGAAAAAATATATTTATACTTGTTTATTTATTTATACATATAATTTTATAGTACTTGTCAGGTTTTACAACATGCCGGTTTCCTCACGATGTTTTTCTTCACCGTTTGAGAGTACCATGAGCACATAAATTTTTGAACAATAAAAATTCATTGGTGCACGATTCATTGGTGGTAAACCCACGGCCTTAGGATCGGAAGGCGAAGCTGCTACCAGTAGACCACCAGTGCTCTCAAAACAAGTGCTAAAGCCTTATTATAATGAACACTTACCACTGCTTAGTCAAACCTTAATGTATAATAGCCAGAGAGTCTCTAAGGACCCAGTCGGACTAGCGAGCGATCAAGGCGGGATGGCATGCCGTCTCACCGGTTAAATATTCTATGTGCGGTCGCTTCTACCCCGGAGTTATGGGGGTCCGTTTGACCTGCCTTAGTTATTGCACGCCTCCTGTACTTTACGTCTGCAGGGTTAAAATAAAGCTGAAATTAACGTATACTTAAAATCGTTGCTTTCATTTTAGATTGCTTGATAGGCTGTATTTTTAGACATTGCGTTGATAGCAATAGTTTAAAAAAAAAAAATAAAAGTCGTTTATTTCAGGCACGATTTGTAAAAAAATAGACCCATATCTTAACTATAAAAGTTCAATTAAAATTAAAAATAAACTACGAACTCAGATCACAATAAGAGTATTGAAAAAATCAATTTGTCGCATTAAAAATGTAAAAATATTGTAAAAATGACTGATACTGGCAGGACGCAGGTTTAAGCTTTATATCTTTTCTAAGATTTTTATAGAGCTATAAATTAATCGAAAATATACGAGACCAACGGTCGGTTTCTGAAAGATCGATCAAAGCTGATCGGATGACAAGATCTCCATTTAATTTCAGATTATAGCTGAAATGGTATGATTTTTGACAACTGATTACGTTTCATCGAGCTTTCAGAAACCAGCCGTTAAATAAACATTCAGAATTTGTTGTTCACACGACGGTTGTTCAGTTGTTCTTATAATAATAATAATAATATATCTTTATTTCAGACACGAGATCCATTACAAAAAAAAAACAAAATGCTTACATCTACAAAAAACAAAAATTTACACAAATTAAATAATAAAAATAATTAATCTTTATTGACAAAGAAAATTACAACTAATAGTTACAATTATTTACAAAATGTACAAAATACACAAAATACATATGAAACAGTTGAGCTATTTGTAGACTGTTGCAAACGATCTATAGATAGCTCAATAATAAATAAATAGGTACTTATATATATATTATAAATACTTATGATTGTTTATTCTGAAAACTCTTCCCTTTCTTGTCTGTTGTCGGAGTATATCTGTGAGCAGTTTTCATTTAAAGTGCGATATTTAGCATGATTAAATAAATAAGAATTTTATTGAATGTTGATAAGATTACAACAGTCAAAATAAGTACAGTGGGTTCGTCCAAAAATCGCGCAAGTAGAAAACGATTTGACCTACTTATAAATTTAATGACACATACTTCGTGGGATTAAAAAAATTAACTCCGCGGATGCTTCGCTAGTGTAACGATAACGTTGCGACTGGTGCTAGAGCCGAGTTGTAAATTCAGTCGAACTGGAAAGGCACGTACACACTGTGTAAAATATTCAGGACGACGCGAGACAAGAAATAAAACCGGCTACAAGACACGAAAGTGTAGCCTTAGGTATCAGAATATAGAAGTACCTATAGATTTTTGTATAGGCAGATTGGTCTTGCGGAAAAATGTTTCTAACAGGTCCAAAAACTCTGATTCTCTGAGGGGTTATCATGAGTTTGGTGCCGACCGCGATCGATCGTGGATAGCAACGATCTACACCGAATTTCAAGGAAATTAAACAACGACATCTAGCGTATTCTTTGAGAAGCTTAAGTGAAGCTTCTCAAAGGATGCGAATAATATATAGTATTTATTGTCGCAGGCTTGTATAGGAAGTCTAGGTGTTATAAATTAAACTTCACTTTTGCACTGTAATTCCAAATTATATTGCCGGCGCGAGCGCCACACACGTCTTTACATCGTCACGGATCTAGCGAGAGAGCGAGCGAGCGAACAACATGTTCAGACCTCGCTAGTGAAACGTTCACAGATCTAAAACCTTCATTACAATCATATTGACATAATGACATTGACATTAACATGATTGATATGTCTTTGACATTTATAATAGTAATAATGATAAAAATAATAAGAATTTGTTAGGAATATAAGAACAATATATAATATTGAATTTCCTTAAAATGTGGTATCTATCGGCGTGATCTACGATCGATCGCGATCGGCACCGGAACTCGTGATAGGCCCTCTGATTATTGATGACTCTGATGACTCTGATTATTCTAATAGATATATAATATACTAACGACCCTCTCTAGCTTAGCACGGGTGCAGTGCTTAAGTATTATACATATAAACCTTCCTCTTCAATCACTCTATCTATTAAAAAAAACCGCATCTAAATTAGTTGCGTAGTTTTAAAGATATAAGCATACATAGGGACATGGGGACATAGGGATATAGGGACAGAGAAAGCGACTTTGTTTTATACTATGTAGTGATAGTGATTGTACCAGTATTTATGGTCAGACTATATTACACCCGGACAGACGTTAGACTACTGCGTACTACATAATAGTATAGCCATAATCTGCGCAACGATATCTATAGTGCTATTTCGTAAAAAACAGCACGGTAAGTAAATATTAAGGTAAATAATATCACCTAGTGGATCCGTTGACATTACATACGTGACATTTAACAAGCCCATCACCACTTAGAATACTACAACCAATTAATCAATATTACTTGAAAATGTCTAAGGAAGGTAGCCAGAGGTAGTTTCATTTGGTGCATACCAACATTTTATTAATAGTTGACATTCAATATAAATATTGATGGACTTTCCACGCAGCACTATCTAGCCCCAAACTAAGCATGTAACATCCAGAGAGAGCAAACATCTATGTTCATCACACAAAAAAATATTGTTCTCGGTGGGCATCGAACCCACGGCCGCAGAAGGCAGAGCGAATTTGAATACTTCGTATCAAATCGTTACTTGACATTACGATTCAAGTAACCAAGTATCCTTTTCTCACCAATTAACCTATTAACGCTATTCCCTCTGACAGAATAAAACTCCACGACATTTCATCATTTTTGTGAGAACTTTGAGTTAGTTTTTGCGCATCTTGATTTATGATCGGACTCAAGGTTCTAATAAAGCGAGGGAGGTTTTCGGGGAATTCATGTTGCCTTTGTGGAGATACTGCAGTAATTGTTTACTTTATGGGGTGTAAATGACAAATTGGTAGGTACTGTTAGGTTTTTTCCATTTTGGGGAAAATATGTGTCTGTTTTAGGAATCTACTGATAAATAAAGTTACCGTACTAAGATACTTTAGGTAGAGTTATATTATTGGAAGATCCATAATGTCATAGAAATATTGACTATACTAAGAAATGCACAAATACGATAAAAAAACATAATGCAAAATAATTTGAATTATACAGATTTTAGATTTTTTGGTTGTAATTGTGAAAACATTAGGTACATCGAAAACTCTATTTTGTACACCACAGTTATTAAATACATTACACAAGTTCACGGTTTATTAAAAAACAACAGGCGATCTTATCACTGTAAAGGATTTCTTTCTGACCACCTATAAATGAATAATTGAAATAAATATATAAATTCAAATCAGCGTTCGTTAGGTATTAACGTAAATAAGTTTTATATGTATTATCCCAACCCGTCCTCTGTTTCGTGCGGCATGCGGATTCCCAATTGGCTTCTTTAACATACGGCACGCGCAGGTACCTCGCAAAAAACAACACAGCCCACTGACAGAGAAAAGTTTGGCGCCAAGTGCGAAAAATTGGATACAAAGGGACTTTAACCTTCTAGGTGTTATGTAGGGGCTGTTTCGTTTACGTAGCGTTTTATTGGCAGTGAGCACAAAATGTGCTGAGTTTTTAGAGGCTGTCTTATAGTTCATGTCATAAATAAATAAACTAAGCAATGGTTGTACACACGGATACAGATCAAGCTACACACAACCAAATAAAATGGGTCATTTGTTTGTTCTGGTGATTGTTTCGCTCCATGCCATCGCTCCTTGTAATGGAATAAATAAATAAATATAAATAAATAATGCTGGACAATCCACACAGCACTATCTAGCCCCAAAGTAAGCTATTCAAAGCTTGTGTTATGGGTACTAGATAACTAATATATTTAATACATTATATACTTACATAGATAGATATTTTTTATTATGCATAGAAAACACCCAGACCATCGGAACAAATTTCTGCAGATCGTACACAAATTTGTTCCACGGCGGGAATCGAACCCGCAATCTCTTGCGTCGCAGGCAGGCTCTCGCCCGCTGCGCCACAGAGGTCGTCAAAATGGAATGGGCGGTCTAAATAACACTAAACACATAAAAAAACATTCATCACACAAAATATTTTCCCTCGTAACGTTCATACTAAACAAACCAGACAAGATTGAACCCATTCAAAATATAAATACTTCTTCTTGTCGTGTCACTAGTTTCTTTCGAAACAGTGGGGTGAAAGGATTTTAAGGCTCCTTTCGAGCACTTGACACATGTTATAGAGCTTTTTAGGTTCTACAACATGCCGGTTTCCTCACGATGTTTTCTTTCACCGTTTGAGAAGTACTGGCATTGTGCACATATATTTTTGAACAGAAAAACTCATTGGTGCACGACCGGTTTCGAACCCACGACCTTATGATCGGAAGGCGGGGTCGCTACCACTAGACCATTAGTGCTTTACACAAATACTTGAGAAAAAAGGAACTGCAGCATCTTCCAAATTTAAAATTAGCAACAAGTTTCATGAAAACCGATACATAGTAGCCTATAGAAACATAACTGTGTTCACAATATGTGCCACCTGCGACACTAGCGCCGTCGGTTTACGAGCGAGCCGTGGCGCGAATTGCAACTAACTGCCGATACGTAGCGGCGACACACGGACGAAAATCATAAACGTCAACGCGAAAACTTGTACTTTATACAGAAACAGCTTCACGCCTTTTTACTACTTCCCGCAAGTATCGTCCGTGCAGATATCATTTCCCCACAATTTGAAAATTATAATTAACTTCACCATTGATCCCCAGACTTAAATTTAATTAAAGATCAAGTCTGAGGATTAATTATTAAACATTATTTGGTGTTGTAGTGCATATAGTGATCTTCGAGTAACAAAAAATCTTGAGAAGGTTACTCAAGATTTTTTGAGATGGGTGTCAGAGGTACGTCCAAATATAATATCATTCGGCACATTCCCACATTTTGCAGTAGCTGCCTTATTTTATGCATATGATTAAAACAATTTCCTGACCATCAATAATCTGCAACTACATAATCATAGTAGCGATTCAAATATGTTTTATTTAAGGTCTGTTTCCACACATCAGTGCCGTGTCAGGAACGGGGCAGGTACTTCGTTGCCTTCGTTGCTTCGGTTGCCGGCACGGGCACGGACGTGTGTGATCGAGTTCATAGACAATGTATGCAATGATATTTTTGTAGACTCCTGACGAAACACGTCCCTGCCCCGTCCCTGAAACGGCACTGATGTGTGGGGATAGACCTTCACTCTGTTTATAGGAGACCTAGCAATTTAGCTGAGGAAAGTTGAAGAAGATAAAATATTTTCTGAATTTCATCATTTACATAGCAGCCTAAAAAGTGCTACATAGATAAAGCCATATATTTTCTAAACGCTTTAGTTTCTGTAGACACGAAAGTAGTGGCGTCAGCGGTGAGCTATTTGACTTAAATTACTTAACCACACATGATTTACCATGTCTACAAGAATTTTAAGCGCTGCCGTTCAAACGAGCCGCCCGTGCGTCTCCACGATAAACAACAATAACAAGTACGTTGTTGCGAGCCGTGTTGTTACGTATTTATTGGCTATTTACAATCATTTCGCGGAAATCGTCGATTTACAACTGTGTCGCTCTGTTGCACAATAAAACCGAAGTTTTGGGACGTCGAACACGAAATATTGCTGCAATGGAAACATTACAGCAGAAACAAAGAACACATACATATTGTTGTAAATCTTTTTTGTTGAATCAACAAAAAAGATTTACAACAATATGTAAACAGAACATTTTGCACAAATATTTAATACTAACTGCGCCCCGGTTTCAGCCGCGTAGTTTTAAATTCCGGTGTACCCACGGGATCACTTTTTTATTCCTTGACTTTCTAATCTTCACTTACCTGCAAAAAATCATGTCGACCCTTTGCTATTTGAAAAATTGAATCAAAGCTATCCAACGGAAACCATGTATTTATGACTATAATCTATCTCTGTGCCGAATTTCATCCGGATCCGTTCAGCCGTTCTGGCGTTATTGAGAGTTAGATTCGTGAAGCTGTTTCAAAAATGTTTCATGCTGCTAGCTTTGACCATCGGCACCGGCCCCGTTGTTCAATCAAACAACACGGTAGCTTGAAATGGATGGACTCAGGGACGAAGAGTGAAGCTAGGTTCATATTGCCGTGCCGGGGCGTGTCGTGTCGCGCCGTGGATTGCGCCACGGCGCGACACGACACGCCCCGACACGGCAATATGAACCTAGCTATTAAAGAAGAGGCCTACAGTCAGCAGTAGGTGCAAACTGGCTGAAATGATGATGATGACTAGTTAACATTGGTACCTCGCCAAGTTATCTTCAGATTCACAAAGTAAAGATTTAGCTTCGTCGAGGTGAAACGGTGTGCAGATCATTATTTCCAATTTGGCGGTCGGTTGCATATTAAAGTTTAAATTGAACGAACACTGCGGCTCGGTGTAAGTCTGCATTAGGAGTCTCGTGGGAGACGAGTGGTGCGCTGCGGGCGTGGTGAGCGATGTAGCGGGTTCATTCCGTAAATTAGCGTTTGGAAGATAAATTTAAATTTATTTTTATTACATGACGTTTTTTAAAAAAAACATTATAACATATGTATGTTTTTTCAATATATATTAATTTACGTAATGTTCTTGACTAACTAATGTTATAATTTTCCTTGTGCACCTACGACCAATCTGCCATACATAAACATTCCTCTCCATCCAGAGGTTTTCATAGAGGAGCAAACAGCGATTTTAAAAGGTTTTTGATGTTTTATTCAATACAATAAAAAATATAAATAGACTTACAGTCACAGTACTTTACAAACCATATTTTGCGAATTAAAAAACATGAATATTTTATTATGTTTAAATGTAACAAAAAAAATCAAGCGATAAAATCGCTCCATGTTATCTCTCCGCTCGCCACCCGCTCGGAATATGGGCGCTCTCGAAGGCGGGAACAAAGTATCGTTGCAGTTGTGTGCATAATTCACTTTATTGCTTCTGCGCAAGATGTTCGCGTTAAGCCTAACTTTAAAAGTAGCGGTGCACGTTTAACGGCATTAAAATAACAGTTACTTTCACCTTACTCTTATAATATGATTCTAACATATTATATCTTTTTAGTATTATAATAACAGTAGTAAAAGACGCTACGAACATGATTTCAAAATGACCTAGCCACAGCATTGTACTTTTTTTAAGTCGTAAATACAGAAAATTGCATTATAACAACGGTTGCTGTTACAAAAGTTAGAGTCTCAATAATTTTGGGAACGTTCCCTTAAATCTAGGAACGCGGTAAAGTGCCACTGAGAAACGCGACGTATGAACGGATTTTAGTTTTTATTGGAACTAAAAATCCGTTCATACGCCGTAAATTATAGGGACTTTTGAAAACTCTTATGCCGTCTTGCTACGTCTCGTGTTTAAAAGATCTTCTAAATGTAAGGGGTACTTCTTGTTCGCTTATTTCAATATTTTGAGAATCTAAAAACTGAATTTTATGAAAGATAAATAATTATTTTGATCCAAACCAATTACATAAGTGAAGTATTTAGTAAAATAGTAAAGTTGCAGATCCATCCATTTCCATCCAGTTACTATACGTTTTTAATCCCCGGGTATAAAAAATATCCCTTCTAATCTTATGGTACCAAGGACCTAAGATATTTTGAGAATGCCCAAAAGCACTTAATCATCAGTGAGATGCACATATACTAAAAATAGTAAAAAAATAATAAAAATCTCTTTAAAATCCTCTATCAAAAATATTCCAGAACTTCATTCTGCTAATAAATACTTCTTGCACTTTCTTCAACTTCTCGGTCTTTTGACCTATTTTACGAACAGTAGTACTCCTTCAATTTTTTTAAACTCAACATGTGTAGCGTACCCTGTGGAGGTTGCTGCGGCGAGGCTGCTGCGGTGGCTGCGGGGGCTGCGGCTGCCCTTGCATCACGATCTACACTTACTGCACCAAGATCTGCTAATCAACAATGAAGATTTACTACTTCTAATCTTCAAAGAAGCATGTTTGCGCTTATTAGGACGCGTAGGCAAGCCATGGTGCCTGCGGTGTCCTCGTATGCGCAACAAGCATTTTACTGTGTTGGTGTACTTACGTGCCGTTCTGTGGAATAAACTGCTATGCATAAGCGTAAAAAAAACATAGAAGAGCTGAACTTGATATTAATCGACTAAATAATAGAAAGACAGATAACGCATTATTGTTCACCAAACAGAAACAAATTAGAGTTAAGACATACATTTTGGCAAAACAATAATAATAATAATGCCGGACAATCCACACAGCACCGTCTAGCCCCAAAGTAAGCTACTAAAAGCTTGTGTTATGCATACTAGATGACTGATATATTTAATACATCATATACTTACATAGATAGATATTTTTATTATACACTAGCTTTTGCCCGCGGCTTCGCTCGCGTTTAGAAGTATTATTATTAATTAGGCATAGTTTTTGCGGCTTTACTATTGTTCAGCGTGTGTAAAAAATTGGGGGGGTTGAATTTATCAAAATCCTATTTAAGCGGACGTCTTCATCATAGTAGCAATCTTTAATTTCAGTTCAATTAGTCGAAAATCTAAGAATATCATACAAACTTTCATCCCCTATTTTATCCCCTTAGGGGTGGAATTTATCAAAATCCTTTCTTAGGGGATGCCTACGTCATAGTAGTTTTATGCATGCAAAGTCAGCCCGATCGGTTAAAAATTGACAAAATTTCATACAAACACTCATCCCCTATTTCATCTGCTTGGGGGTAGAATTGATCAAAATCCTTTCTTAGCGGATGCCTACGTCATATCATCTACCTGCATGCCAAATTTCAGCCCGATCCGTCCAGTGGTGTGACCCCGCCTTCCGATCGTAAGGTCGCAGGTTCGAATCCGGTCGTACACCAATGGATTTTTCTATCGAAAAATTTATGTGCGCAATGCCAGTGCTCTTAAACGGTGAAGGAAAACATCGTAAGGAAACCAGTTAGTATTCTAACAGCGGCGATGGGCTTGCAACCTGTCACGTATGGAATACTAACTACTGCAAAATGTGGGTATGTGCCAAATGTAATGTTTGGACGTACCTCTGACTACCCCCCTTAGACATCCTCAAAGAATCTTGAATTAGTACCTAATTGGTACTGGGAGATCTGAAGGGATATCTACCGTGCCTGGGGATCAAAGTCGTGAAGCTGTTTCAGTTTCATAGATAGAAGATTTATACAAACTTTCATCCTCTATTTTATCCCCTTAGGGGTGGAATTTATCAAAATCCTTATGCCTAGGTCATAGTAGCTTTATGCATGTAAAGTTAGCCCGATCGGTTTAAAATTGTCAAAATTTCATACAAACTTTCATCCCCTAGGGGTGGAATTGATCAAAATCCTTTCTTAGCGGATGCCTACGTCATATCATCTACCTGCATGCCAAATTTCAGCCCGATCCGTCCAGTGGTTTGGGCTGTGCGTTGATAGATCACTATGTCAGTCAGTCAGTCAGTCACCTTTGAGTTATTTATATTTAGAAATTTGCAAAAATTTACACGTGATTGATTTGATGGTTTCCAATTGTAATGTTAGGAAATGAATAACTTATTTTTTTTACTTTTTTTTTCACATTTTCACAGTGAACACAATTCCGGTTTGTCACATGAAATTAACTGAGCAGAGAACAATGAGTAGCTGTCAAACAATGTATCACGCACCGGCGCCATCTACTTAAAATATTGGTTTGTAGTACATGCTATGTATCTGAGATGGCGCTGTATGTGAAAAAAGATTTTCCCGCTTTTCTGTTGAAATTTTTCCTGAATTTTCTTTGCTATAAACCTCACGGAGCCCGAGACCTTTCCAACGAATGCAAAACCGTGGAAATCGGTTCGTGCGTTCTGGAGTTATAGCGTCAGGAAGGAAAACCCGACTTATTTTTATATAGTAGATAGAAAACACCCAGACCAATGGAACACACTTCTGCAGATCGTACACAAATTTGTTCCGAGGCGGGAGTCGAACCCAACCAACCAACCTCAACCTCTTGCGTCGCAGGCAAACTCTCGCCCGCTGCGCCACTGCGGTCGTCAAAATAGTCTAAAAAATGTTGGCTGCCAATTCACAAGGTCTTTTATGATGAAGATATCTTCAGAAGCTGGTGGTAAGGGCACACAACTAGTGCGTTGCAATTCAGTCGGTGGCCGTCGGGACCAGAGTGCATCAGTATTCATATTCCGAACCGAACTGCATTTGCTGGATAAACGAGGAACCAATTTAAACACTTCGGAATATAGTTTCAAAAGATGTATTTCATGGTTAAACTAAGTCACGCGATATAGTTTGATGGCTTATCTATTATGTGTTGCATCAGGACTTGTCGTTGAATACTTCCTAAAAATGTCTGGATGTTATAGAATAGAATAAAATAGAATAGAAAATTCTTTATTTTGTCTCATAATTATTTAAAAACACTTTTACAATTTGTTGGACGACAAAAAAGGCCACCACTCAGCATTTTGCTGTATGAGCTCAAGCCCATACAGCGCTGGTTTTCAGTGGCGCCATAATGCAGTAGAGTAAGTAGTAAGAGAGTAGAGAAGCAGCACCTGCGACACGCGTTCTTATAAAATAGTTACATAACATTTTACGTTCACATGGTCTCTAAATAGCTATTACATGGTCTCTAAATAGCTATTATATATATATATATATTAAAAATGACAAAACCTTAAATATAGACACAGTATTATATCAGGGCATCTACGTATATATTTTAGTTTTCTATTTGTGTATGAATACGGTGGTCACAATTTATTCAAACTTATTCCTTTTTTCTTTTAAACAAAATTGCACAAAATTCTAATACTACTCCGTGTAGAATAATGGATAAATTTTGAATGGGCCTATTAAAATCATATATAAATAGATTTAAGAGAAAATAGAATCAAACACGAAGTAATAAAGATCATATCCATAAACGAAACAAAACCATATTTCTCAAAGTAAACAATAACTAGTTTTTATACGAAACTCTTGGTATCTCCGAATTTGTATAATTTATCATCCCCTATCACTCTTACAGTACGTTTATCGCGCATTATTCACCTACGAACGGAACTATAAAACATGATATTACCATCATAACACCATAGACTTGGAAAAAGCGAGGAGACATAACACACAAAGCTATGGATCATGAAAGCCTTTGAATACTTCAATTTTTTCGTACTAATATAATTTACTTTCATTTTTCTAACAGCTCTTAGCACGACAGCGTTAGCTCTCCGACGAAGTAAATTGGTTTTTCCGTAATAAAAAAATGGTAAAAAGTCATAGCAGTAAATATGCGATTTAACCTTACAAAAATTTGAGTTATCAGGTAATTTAATAATTTATCCCTTAAATAAATTTTTTCTGAATGTAGTTCTTCTTACAAGCCAGTCATGAGAACTGAAAAGCCAATTGAGGCGATTAGTGTTGATCGAGCTTTCGGAAACCGGGGGTAAGCCCCTTAATTTTGAAAATGTGGAAAAATTGTCGGAGCAAAATAGACTAAAAACTTCATGGCATCAACATTATCAGTCTGAACGAAATCCACCACCTAGTTATTTACGAGAAGAAAGACCGTATAGGGGTAAAAGGAAGTGTTATCCCTCTCATGTTCAAGAAAGAGATAAACATGATAAGGGCGTTAGAGAGGCCTGTAAGAACATAAAAACGATATGAATCGTAAAATCATGGAGCTTATGCTCTCTTGTATTTTATTTTGTAGCATTATTGAATTTGTATTTGGGGGTTATATTATTTTGAAAATTTAAGGGAAAGCTCAGTATTTAGATAATCAAATAAAAAAGCCTTACTTTAAATAAATAAATAAATAATGCTGGACAATTCACACAGCACCATCTAGCCCCAAAGTAAGCTACTCAAAGCTTGTGTACTAGATGACTGATATATTTTATATCAGTATTTTAGTTGTAAGTTAATCAAATTATTCAGTAAT
Source organism: Plemyria rubiginata (assembly GCA_963576535.1). Taxonomy (NCBI): domain Eukaryota; kingdom Metazoa; phylum Arthropoda; class Insecta; order Lepidoptera; family Geometridae; genus Plemyria; species Plemyria rubiginata. Next base: position 13,499,897 of record OY754910.1, read on the forward strand.
CACGTCCACTTAGGTATCTCATCTTACTTACTCGATCCTCAATGGCCCTGACGGAAGACCAGCGTAAGTTTCTACAGCTTACATGTTATATGCTGAGTTGGGACCATTTTTTAATACACATAAACACCCAGACCTACGGAACAAATTTCTGCAGATCGTACACAAATTTGTTCCGAGGCGGGAATCGAACCCACAACCTCTTGCGTCGCAGGCGGACTCTCGCCCGCTGCGCCACTGAGGCCGTCTACTTTAATCCTAAGGAAACTCAAAATAGGTTCATTATAATGAAAAATAAAAATGTTCACTTATTAAGCAATTCATTTAGGTAAGCGATGCAAAATCTGCTTGTTAAAAAATACCCTTCTCAATTAGTGTTCCTGTAAAGGTGTTGGATAAAGCTAAGCTCAATGAACAGTGGTTATGTACTAAGCAGTAAGAATAACCTCCCCCACCTTCCTTTCCAAAATCCTCTGATCCTGATCCTACACTACACCAGCTTATCTCGTAGTAAATTGAGGCATGAGTGCATTACTACGATGCAAAATACGGATTTATGTTTGGTGCTTTTATGAAGGTGCGTGTATCTAACATTTTCAGACCCTGTGAGTAATACTCTTATTTCAATTCAAAACGTTTATTTTTTGTCATAAAATCATAGGTGAAATACAGGGAGAAAACAATGTTGGTGCTTACAATTTTTTTTAAATATTACCTAACCTTACGTTTCGTTTCGGTCCTAATATTTAATGCTTTGAGGCAATCTCGTTGCAAATTAAATAAGAAAATAGCATTGCAATCCAAAATCTTTGTACAATTTTCATAATCAGAATTTCAATTTAATTTGTAAAAGTCTCAAAGCTAAAGCCGTCCGCTGAGAGGTTTCAGGGCAACGGTGCATGGCAATGTTTCAGGTCTTGTGATTTGCCAAGCGAATGTAAGTCTTAATTACCACATTTTAAGGGCACTAGTTGCTGGGAATCCGCTGGCTCTTGGCAGGAGTGCGGTGGACTTGAGGTGTGGTGGTCGGCTTAAGATGAAAGGTAAAGAAAATAATAAATATTGCATATTTTATGCTAGCTGCGCCTTAAGGTTTCACTTGCAGTCAAGTATTTTTTTGGATAAAAAGAAGCCTATATTATCTAGGTGATCTAGACTAATTCAGAGTATATCTATATGTGAAATAAAATTTATCGAAATCCATCTAGCCTTGTCAACGTAAATAAGAAGTAACTAATATTCACATACAAACTTTAGCAATAGTAAATTTTTTTTCAAACTTCAAACTATAGTAAATCTTAAAACAGACACCAAAGAGTTTATATGACCTACACCTGTACAAACTTTTAGGAACTGAACTTCTTGCCAAAGTTCTATTTTGAACGATGTCAAATTGAAATTCGTTACGGCAGTAACATGCATAAAAAAATGCCGATCTAAACAGTTGATTTTAGATTTTAAATGAAGACACGTAAAACAGACAGAGCAGACGACCTCAGTGGCGCAGCGGGCGAGAGTCCGCCTGCGACGCAGAAGTTGCGGGTTCGATTCCCGCCTCGGAACAAATTTGTGTACGATCTGCAGAAATTTGTTCATTGGTCTGGGTGTTTTCTATGTATAATAAAAAATATCTATCTATGTAATTATATAATGTATTAAACATATCAGTTATCTAGTACCCATAACACAAGCTTTAGTAGCTTACTTTGGGGCTAGATAGTGCTGTGTGGATTGTCCAGCATAATTTATTTATTTTATTTATTATAAACTTTAGGCATGGTATGGATTATCATTAGACGTTTAATTACTATTATTTTTTGATTCGGCTAGAACTTTAATTTGTTAAGACAGACACATAAGACTGTATTGAATATAAAAAATATTAATAAATATTAACTACTTACACAGTGCTGTTATGTTAGTCTATTATATTTGATTTCGCATGAAATATTGTTGTCACACATTACGTAAAATAATAAACTTTTTATACAATCGCTTCATCTTATAACATATACTATCAACCACTTGAGATGAAAAAACAGGGTTTTCTTGAGACACCGTGCTGGAAAGTTTCCTTTAAGTTAAAGCTCGTGTTTATGTTAGTTCATTTTTGAGCGTTAAGTGGTAAAATTTAAAGTTTTAATTTGTCTACCCACTTTACATTACTTATTCTTATACCTAATTAACCTCCGAGTAAAGTTCGTTGAAAAGGGCTGAATTTTTAATGATCCTAATATTCATAAGATGACTGAACTAAAGGTACGGGTAAAACTATTAAAGTCAAAGCTTTAATAATATTATCCTAAATTGTTCATACTTACAAAGTAGCTAGTGAAGTTTCAGAACATTATGAGACTAAAATTGGTGTTATGGATTATAAAAAGGATAATAAAAGTCTTCATGTTGCGAAGCGAGTTAAAATAAAATAATTTAAGAATAAATAGAAACGGTTGCTTTGATAAATAAGTTAGCTTTGTTATAAAATAGGATAGTAGGTAAAAAAATAGATAATATAAATAATGCACATATAAGTTTTTTTTGTACGAAGTACCAAATCAAATCCTTTGAGGGTATCTGAGAACTGTTGTTGTTTTTTTTTCACAGATGGTATTTTATCTATAATATCACTTAATGCTAATGGACAATAAAGCCACAAAAGAAAGAGAAGTCATCAAGTGTTGGAATAATATACCACCACCTCTTCGCCAGCTTAAATCTAAATATTCTTTTAAAAAACAGTATCAAAAACACGTAATTCAACTGCAAAAAACTGGGTTGCCTGGTACAACCAGTTGTAGTAGGCCTTTCACATCTTGACTGATCTTTTATATGTCAGTCTTTCGGCCAATCAGACACAAAGATATAATTAGTTATACGCATACCACTCACATACATATTTGCATACAGTCTCCCCCACATTCACACATCAACATCACACACTTCACAATAATACACAACACACCCATACACAAAGACACTAACTGAACCCCTACTTTATATACACATGGGTGGGTTCTCTTGTGCTCCCTGGCTCTTAAGAGACTCGTGAAATCAGGAGAACTCACTCACACACTTAGGTTAATCATTTGGTAATTTATATTTATTTATCTATTTAATACTGTGAGTTCATAAAATTTAAAATTTCTGTTTTATTATTTATTGTCATTTTCTAAATTTTTCAACTGCTGCAGTGGCACTGCTTTTCATAGGGTTGAGTGACGGACCGGAGGCGCCGGCAGAATAACAGCGCTGACCCGTTTTCGGACGGTGAAGCATAATGCTGAGCCGAGACCTTTTTGCTGCTGTAGCACACAGCATTGTTATTAGGTATTGGTTTATGTTTAATACTTAGCGTCTGTATCATGTTATTTTTTTGTTTTTATCTAGCCATATTTAAATAATGCTTGTTAATGTTATTATTATTTGTAAAAAACTCTTACCTATATGTCTAATCTTTGTTCTCTTTTGATATGTATGATACCTGTTTTCTAGTAATTCCAAGCCTAATTGTATATGTATGTTGTGTGTTCTTTGTGGAAAATAAATAAATGTCTATGTCTATGTCTATGTCATCAGTCTTCTATACAACACAATGGAATATACGCAAAATTTGCGTACAACATTAACATTCAGAGAAGGAAATACCTAGTAGCTTAAACACACTGACATGGATTGAAAATTTAAAAACAAACATCATATGGTTACTGTCTAACCATGTAACTATTCATGTCTACTTATTATTGTTACTGGCGTTGATGGGCTTCTAGCCTGTCACGTATGGAATACCCAACCAAACAGCAAAATGTGAGTTTGTGCCAAAAGTAATAATTATTTAGAAGTACCTATAACTGCCTTCTGTACCTACAACCGTGGCTGCCTGTTCCTCTAGGCATTGGTCGCGTGGAACTTGCTCTAGATTCACATAGTTGTAAAACGTTTCAAAGTGATCCTTCTGATTTTTCTGAATAAATATATTTTTACTTTTACTTTGACCTGGGCCCCTACCACCATCTCTTGATGCATTCTTATTATTGATTTACTTATTATTATTTATTTTTATTTCAATATTACTTTTATGACAATGTTTTGTGTCAACTGCATAGAGTCGGCTTTATGATCAAAAAGTAAAGTAATATTGATCAAGAGATCTCTTGAAGCATTCTTATTTCAATATTACTTTACTTTTTAAGGGCCCTGGAGATCAAAGTCATGAAGTGTGATTCTCGGTCAAAGTCTACATAACAGTAGATAACATTCCACTTTTCACCTAATTACCAACTGAGAGACATCCTTTAGGAGCAGAAAGGTCTTTAATTATTCAAGACTTCCTTCGTTGAATACCAAGCAGCGGTGCTTCGGCCGTGCCTCTACTATTATTCGACGTCGCTTTCCACTGGATGCCATTAAATAGCCAAATAATTTTGATGTTTTTTTTATACAACAAGCTGATAGAACAAGCAGATTACCCACCTGTTAAGTAACCATCACCTATAACAAAGCATTGCCTCGTAAGTCACGCACGATAGGAACGTGCCCTACGATGCCCATCAACTTGAGGCATACAGATGTTAAGCCTCATGTGGCTGTAATTACACCGGCGACCACCTTCTTCAAACAGAAACACAGCGTTGCTGCTTGGCGGCAGATAAAGGCGTGGTGGTAGTACTTTCCCAGACGAGCCCTTCACAAGGAGCTCTAGTACTCTTAAAAGATTAGCAACAATCAGAAGCGTCCCCAAGACCAGTGTGGGGTCAATATTTATATCAGGCTATTTGGATGACGTCATACTATAACCGTGTTAGTTCCTATTGTATAGACCACAGCAGTGTTAGTACAAACACAAGGATGGTCCAGTTGATTGCTTCCTTAGAGGAGAGATTACCAAAAGGACACAAGGTAGCAACGAAACCGTTAGCGGTGATAGGCTTGCTACCTGTCATGACAGAAATAGTTACTACTGCAAAATGTGTGAAAAAGTTATGTTTGGACGTAATTCGGATTACCCTCTGAAGACATCTTCAAAGATCTGTAGGACTAAACTAACAGCAAAAACTTAATTGAACCATCATAGTGCCTATAGCCATCTGCGTTGTAGGTTCGATCCCCACTGAGAACATTGTACCAACACTAACAACAAATGTTTGTTTCAGTAAAAGAAGAATGGTGGAAACCATTTTAGTACATAATAAGTACGAGTTCTGCTTACTTTATTTATTCATGGCTTTGTATGGGGCAATATTTATTTCGTTTCATAAGTTATCATAAGTTGCAAAGAAACCTACCACTAAAGTTACCTTTCTTTAGCCTTTAATCTGTGTGGATGGTCCGCACCACGGAACAGAGATATTTACATTTCTGTGGTCCACACAGCATTATTTTTATCATCATCATCACTTATATCAAGTGAATCCCAAGCTAGAGACTGTATTTCTCCATGCAGTGCGTTCTATGCTATATTTACTCTGAGAGAGCCGGTAAATTGTACGGCAACGGGCTATAGACTATCTATTGTTAGCAAGATGCTGTTATGATAATAGGAATAGAGCTGTTCTAGCTCTATGTGATCGTATATCTGTTTGGTTCAAATAACTTACAATAGTTATTGTAATACCTAATAAATAAAAGAAAATCTTTATTTGAAACAGTATTATAATTATGGATAATCACTATCACTACAATAGTATAAAACAAAGTCGCTTTCTCTGTCCTAATATCCCTGTATCCCTATGTCAATTGTATGCTTAAATCTTTAAAACTACGCAACGGAATTTGATGCGGTTTTTTTAATAGATGGAATGATTCAAGAGGAAGGTTTATATGTATAATACATGCATGATATGTGCACCCGTGCGAAGCAGGGGCGCGCGGGCGGGTCGCTAGTAAGGCAACAAAGCCACAGTGGAAGCTTATTTCACTAAAGGGAGTACAAATATATAAATAAATAAATAATGCTGGACAATCCACACAGCGCCATCTAGCCCCAAAGTAAGCTACTCAAAGCTTGTGTTATGGGTACTAGATGACTGATATATTTAATTCATTATATATTTACATAGATAGATATTTTTTATTACCTATACATAAACACCCAGACCAACGGAACAAATTTCTGCAGATCGTACACAAATTAGTTCCGAGGCGGGAATCGAACCCGCAACCTCTTGCGTCGCAGGCGGACTCTCGCCCGCTGCGCCACTGAGGTCGTGCGGATCAACACCGAAAAGCGATTAATAAATGAGTGAAGTGCGCCGTGGCTCCTCGAATGATCTATCAACGTCTGCGCGAGATAAAATGACGTCACAAACGCTAGATTTATCGTTCTGAACGCGTGAGCTTTTTGCCACCTGAATATATACTCTAATGTCATAATAAAATATCACTTATGTGGTTGTGAGACTTAAGATAAGACATTGCATAAGAAAACTTTCAGATGGCCGCTTAAGCACTTAAGTAGATTTTAAACGGTGCAGACACAGCACGTATTATCATGCGTGCCTTACGAGGCACAATCCTCACGGTTACCGATTAAAATCAGGTGGGCCATCTGCTTGTTTGTTCCATCATGAAGTAGTATATTTAAATTACCAGTGAAAAAGGACTGGACGATGGTCGATGGTCAAGTGGGAGCGATCCTGCTTTCTAATACTGGCTATGAGGTTATGGGTTTGGACGTTAAGGCAACGACTGGAAAATGAAAAGTAAAAAAATTCATAAAACGCACACTTTGTGTGTGCGTTTTATGAATTTTTTAGTACACGCGCCTAGATTTTAAAGGCCTTGTTAGTACAAACTTCCTTTAAATGTTTTCTATTACTGTTCAAAGACTTGAGGTATACATAATATTTAGCCTCATGTGCCTGTAATTTCACCTGTAACTCCGTACCTACAGTTTGTAACTTAGCAAATATTTTATCCTGTTTTTGTACTGTTTTGTCCCAAAGAATGTCGGCAAAGTTGATGTGCCTTTTAAAACGGTTGCACTGTTATTTGAAAAACTACACACAGGCAGGTTTAATTGCACGAATATTACCACTTGGGTAGCTCGAGCAGAAGTTTTCACGTGTCTGTTAAGCTGATTCTACATTGGAAAATAGTGCTTTACAATGGATTTGTTTTCGAAAATGTGCGAATTAACTTCAAAATCACGTTTGTTCTATGGTTCTTATGGAAGCCCCATTATTTTTTTATTGTCTGTTGTTATAGCGGCGACATATACATCATCTGTGAATATTTAAACTATCTTATTATCACGGTTTATGAGATACAGCCTGGTGACAGAGGACATAACACAGACAGACGGACTAACACCGGAGGGTAAAACAGGAACCCTAATACTAAGGATTAGGGTTCCCGTTTTACCCTTTGGGTACGGCTCCCTTTAAACATGCTAACCGTTCATTGATCATTATTATTTACCTAATCAGTTCACTCATTTGTTTCTTAATATTTCGAAAGAGTTGAAATTCAAAGAAGCAAACATAGTGAGTTTGTGCATCAACCCTAATGTTGAAATGAAACAAATTTGGAGCACTTGAAAAACGGCATACAGGCACGTGTTAAAGTGCCGGCCGGCTGTATTACATGCAGGTATATACTGCGCAGCCATTTACTGTGTTACTTTTATGTTATGTTCTCGAAAAAATAGGTGAACAGGACTTTGAAAGCATTGCGATGAAGCTGTAAAACTGCGAGTAGTGCATACACTCATTAGTTAGCTGCACGTTCTTCACTCTGGATTTCTATACCTTAGTTCAAGCTCAAGTTCACTTATTTCGTAATTATAAAATAAGGATATAAGTCATAAAAAATATGTTAGAAAAAAAAAACTATAATGGCTTGCTATATTAGCCAATTTATTAATCTTCGCTTAAAGGTTATAAGAATGGTATTTAAGGCATGCTATTGAAGTATCACATGCGCTGTCGAAAACTCTTGATAATTTGTATTTTGATTTTAACAACTAAATAAGCTGTGGCTATTTCTGCCGTCAATTAAGCAACGTTGCTGCGTCTGGGTTTGAAGGTGCCGCTCAAATTGCAGCCACATCTTTCATGCCTAAAGTTGAAGGACGCATTGTAGGGCACGTTCCTATCGTGTCAATCATCATCAATTTGGTAGTCAGATAACTAATTCATTGTTGAACATAGGCCTTGCAAATTTCTCAGGGCGACTGACCCAGTGCGGTTCCTAGCAACCTTCTAAGAGGTCAACCTCCCATGACCAAGCCAAGCCTTGAAGAACAAGCAACCGACTTATTGATTGTTTTTCAAGGCTTGGTCGCGCGGAACTGGCACCTAGATTCACTTTCAAGAAGTTCCAAAGCGATGCTTGTGAAATTTAATAGATACCTTTATCCTTTGACTTTTATTTTGATGATAGGAAGTGGTCTCAGAGAACAACCCATATCAGCCATAACACAAAGGCTACAGAACCGCAAAATTCCAAACCTCCCTCAGCAGTTGGTTGTAAGCAACACGTCCTCGACTTTACTTAGGTTTAAGTTAGATTTAAGAGGTCGCCAGACAACCTCAAGCACCACGCGGTCACACACTAGGGAGATCCCTGGAATAATAAATTAGGGTACAGGATTATTTTGAATAAAACAGAATTATCTTTACTGTTCTTTTGTTGTGGCGAGTAAATACGTTAAATGGACCAGAGTTTACTGATATTTTATAAGTACTGACTCATATATTATCATTTTAAAACTTTCACATTTTTCCCACAATCATCACATTTAAATTCGTGACATTTGACATTTCGGATGCAAAAGTTCCTGGATAAAATATTTTTCGTCAATTACATGTTTTAAACGCCTGCTTTACGGGTTCAAATAACAGAATCTCGCTATCATTATGATTATCATTTTTATTTGGAAACATACCTTAGCCTGAACACAACCTTAGCTTCCCAACAGATCCGTATAAAAGACAAGTCTACAAAAACTCCATGTTTCAAGCATAAGTAATTCTTAAACAAAACTACACTGTAAAAGTGAATGGCAAAAATTCCCGGCGAGAAATGGTTCGCGAACATTTCCATACAAGCTGCATGCTTTATGTGAACCCCTTCATTTGTAGGGTTCTCGTCCCACGGAGTAATGATCAGGGAAACTGGAGGTACCGCGATAATTATGAATTTAAAAAGATCTTTTGAATTCTGACACAGTATCTACTTATTACTGTAGTTATCTATTTAAAGTTGTAAATCTTATAAATAAATAATGCTGGACAATCCACACAGCACCACCTAACCCCAAAGTAAGCTACTCAAAGCTTGTTATGGGTACTAGTTATTTGATATATTTAATACGTTATATACTTACATAGATAGATATTTTTTTATTATACATAGAAAACACTCAGACGTACACAAATTTGTTCTGAGCCGCAACCTCTGCATCGCAGGCGGACTTTCGCCCGCTGCGCCACTGAGGTCGTCAATTTTAGTAAGTTATACATATGTAAGTTTCTTGAATAAATCGGTCAAGTAATTGAGGCAATTTCAGACTACTTCCTGACAGAGCAAGTAGATTGTAGCCATCTCCTGAAACAACTTGAGGCATACAGATAAGATAAAAGATAAAGATAAAAAAATATTTATTGCATAAGTCTTATACACTAATAACATATAAGTTAGGTATATCTACGTGTGTTTCTTATGTCGTAGGTAAAGACCTTAGGGTAGACAATAAGTTGAGTTCCTCGCTCTAACTAAGCATGAGCTTGTATGTAGAAGCGAGGGCTCTTCTTTTGGCAGCAACTAGTTTTAATGACATGTAGATTGTAGGTAGGCTCAATACAAATACAATTTATACTAGACTGAAAACCACGGAACGGAGCTTATCATGCAAAAAGAGAAAAAAAAGTTACTAGATAATTACTAATGTAACATAGGTGTGTATAGCAGTGTCAATTACAATTTAAAAAGATGGTAATAGAAAATGAGACACAATTCAAAAAAAACTCCCGTTTATTTAACACAATTCAAAATAACCCGTTAAGACTCATGTGCCTGTAATTTAATCGGCACCTAAAATTTTCAGACACTTAAAAAAATGGCATGGGTTTAGTTGAGTTGGAAACGTTTAGGGCCTTACTACAAAACGGTGTCTAACTTTAAACAGTGCCTAAAATTAGCGCTGTCTCTGTTTGCCATCACGCAATGGCAAGAGATGTCAAACGTTTAGCCAGTGTTTAACGTTTGCCTATTTTTTTGTAGTAAGGCCCATAGATAGCTTTCGTATCATCATCATCATCCACCTGGAAAAGTCAAATGCTGGGCACAGACTCTCCAAAAACTTTCCAGGAAAAAGGATCAAGAGTCTTCATCATTCACCTACTTCCCGCTAACTTCACAATGTCGTCGGTCCATCGGGCTTCACACTAAAACATTTCCGGTTAATATTTTGGTATAAAAAGTAGCTTATATTTAGTATATAAAATATTATATTCGTAGTTTCATTTCATCAGTTTAGTAGTCAGAGCTTCATTGAGCTACAAGCACCCAAACAGCGTAATTTTCAGCCTTATCTAAGCACACTGTTTCTAAAGAAACTAGATACTTACTGTCAGAAGAAGAAAAACTTGAGCAGGGTAAAGCAAAAATACTAGTGGCTCTGGGAGCTATAGACCTCGCGAGCATACTAAAAGTGAGCTAGGTATTTGAGGAATGTAATGTGCAAGTGCATTTTCCGTTTTGTGATTTTTTGATCTTTTTGATTTTTTTGCATCATTTTGTGTAGAATGAGGTCCTTTGTGTTTCTCTCAAATTTGATTGAAAACCATCGATTGTTTGATGAGCTATCCTGTTCATCATGCTGAAGATCCTTATCAGATCTTCGCCAAACTTTTATGAGACCAACTTATAGTTACTACCTTTCAAATAAAAAAAGAATAATCGAAATCGGATCTCATTTGGTGGAGATATCCAGTATATCAAAAAGCCCCCTTTTGCCCTTTTTTGGGGGAAGTACCCCTCCAATCTAAAATCCCCGATGACGAAAAATTCTAATAAGTCATATAACCTGTGTGCCAAGTTTCGTCCAGATCGGTTGAAAAACGCGACCTGTAGAGGAGAACAGACAGACAGACAGACAGACAGACGGACAGACAGATAGACATCCGGACAAACGCATTTTTGGTCAATGTGGAAACTGAGACGCTTCGCTCGCTCGGTCAATTATTTTCTGATTATTGTCAAATTTATTATTTCATAATTGTGTATTCACATACAAGTAACGAGTTGAGAGTTCAAGTAAACGTCCTTGTTTGTCCGCGCGCCGCCGCGGTAGGTACTTAGCACTTAGGGGATTAGTTTTTGAGACTTTAGTAATAGCTGACTCTGCCGTCTGCCATGCAAATGTGTTCGCCTATTACGCAAATAGCAACTGATTGTTTAACTTATGAAAGGTAATATTTAGTGTAGTTAATGACTTAGAGCTGAAGACTGGAATGGAAAAAAGTGGTGGATAATTTTAGGGGAGAAGTTTTCCTAGCAATCGGGATGCTGTAGATTATTAAAAATATATGATATGCGTTAAAAATACTAAGGAATCCTAAGCGGCACTCCACGTAGCTGTGTTTATTCGCGTATTCGGTTTATTTTCCCTACAAAAGATATATTTCAAGAAACATACTGGAGAATCAAATTCAAAATCTAGGAATAAAATAAATCAGAAGCTAGAAATAAATAAATAAATAAATAAATAAATAAATAAATAAATAAATAAATAAATAAATAAATAAATAAATAAATAAATAAATAAATAAATAAATAAATAAATAAATAAATAAATAAATAAATAAATTATGCTGGACAATCCACACAGCACTATCTAGCCCCAAAGTAAGCTACTAAAGCTTGTGTTATGGGTACTAGATAACTGATATATTTAATACATTATATACTTACATAGATAGATATTTTTTATTATACATAGAAAACACCCAGACCAATGAACAAATTTCTGCAGATCGTACACAAATTTGTCCCGAGGCGGGAATCGAACCCGCAACCTCTGCGTCGCAGGCGGACTCTCGCCCGCTGCGCCACTGAGGTCGTCAAGAAAAATCTATTGAAAATGTAGAAAACATGAAACATATGGGTATATACTCATGGGTTCTATACAAGCGCAGTGACGGCCCCAGTGGATGACCAGCATACGTTATTATTACAACAATTAAGTTATTATTATTTATTTATTTATAACTTGCATTTGCTGAGTTGGGATCATTTTTCAACTGTCTCTGTTATATTTTTTTTTGTGTTTAAGTTCAATACATTTTATCCACCAGCTATTTACCTACTTACATAGTTATAAATAAACGTTTGGATTTAGCAACAGAAACCTGTCGTGCTACACCGTAGACCGCATCATCACTTAACATCAGGTGAGATTGCGGTCAAACGTTTTACCTATAGATTGTGTGTAATAATAGATTGTGTAAAAAAGTAGTGTGTTACATAATAAGGCTCATAAGGGCGAATCAATTCAAGGACCGCGTCCGAAGCTTGAGTGGAATTTAGCGCTTTTGCATTTACAAGTAGGAGAGATGCTTCCTTGAATTGCGTCGGGAATATTTTAAAGAATTTCTCGAAAAATCTATAGACGCGGCTTCTTAAAGAAAATGTAGCGAAAATTATTAGAGAATTTCATTGACAGTTTTATTATGTAGCCGTAAAACTTAAAATCCGGTCCACCTTTTGGGATGTTTATAGGTTGTGGATTCAAATCCTACGAATAAGTACATACTATAACAGTAAAAATAATAATATCCAGTTTTCTGATTCCTATTGTATAAGTATTTCTAAGCTTCGAGCTAAATGGCACATTGCGCCATTAATCATTTATTTACGTTCGATTCAGAGGAAAAAATAAATCCAAACAAAAATAATCAATTCTCTTAACGATGAACCTTTTTCCCTTGATCCCTTCAGATCTCTGATTGCCAGGAATCAACTTGAAGATGTCAAGAAGGGTAATTAGAGGTATGTTCAAATTGTTTGGCGCAAACCCAAGTATTCCAATAATCCAACAATATAATAAAATAAATAAATAAATTATGCTGGACAATCCACACAGCACTATCTAGCCCCAAAGTAAGCTACTAAAGCTTGTGTTATGGGTACTAGATAACTGATAAATTTAATACATTATATAATTACATAGATAAATATTTTTTATTATACATAGAAAACACCCAGACCAATGAACAAATTTCTGCAGATCGTACACAAATTTGTTCCGAGGCGGGAATCGAACCCGCAACCTCTGCGTCGCAGGCGGACTCTCACCCGCTGCGCCACTGAGGTCGTCATATCGATGTCGATGGATAGATAGATAACTTTGTATTGTTCAACACACAGAAACAAAATACAGTTAGGCAGATGCATAAATCTAGGCAAAACAATCGTTATTCCATAGTTAAAAACCCATCAACACTGCTACAACACAAACTGAAATATATATTTTTGAGGCAGCGTTTAAAATTAAATACGTAAAAAAAGCAAACCAAAAAATGAGAATATATAAGATCGAAAATTCTTTATTGCACATAAATAAAGGCGAACTTAATGATAATTAGTATTTTCTTCCAGTTAACCTTTGGGTTTTGTGGAGTGGGTGGTAGTGCTCTTTGGACAATAGAAAAGAACAACTTTTAAAAACAAAAAGTGTAATATAAAAACTCAATAAATATTTACCAACATACATACAACGTACGTTTAAAAAAAATAAAATACATGCCTATATGTCACTAAAAACATAGAATAATATAATACTTATTCTAATCTATTCTTACACAATTGATTTTCTACTCCAACCGGATAATTTTTTTTTTGTACGTATTATGTTTTGATCTAAGTGGCTGCAAATCAATATTATTATGTTTTCTTTTCTTTTTTTCTATTCATTAAAGGCCATTCAACAGCCTTTTAATAGTAAGTAATCTCTCTCCCAGTTGAACAAACAAGAGCTCTTCTCCAATTAAAAACCTCCAATTTGTTGACAAGTTAGTATTCTGCGCGTCAACGTCATTACAACGGCATTACTATAATTTGCGTGAACTATATACAGCGTGTTTAAAATTCCTCGCGTCTCGGTCACGCGCTGAAGGGTTAACATTCAGGGGGCAGGCCTGGGTAATTTATTCAAATAAATTTTGGACATGCGACACGATGAGAAAATGGTCCGCTTAGACCGCTTGCACACTCGTTTCTATCCTCTAAGGAACGGTGGCATGCGTTTAGGGTTAATACGTAGTTTAACCTCTCATACGGTTCGAGTAGAAAATCTATTGTGGCGGGCATAACCGTAGTCAAGAAGTTAATATTGCATATTTTTTCTGACGATAAAAGCAGACAGCCCACCTGATGTTAAGTGGTTATCACCAATAACTGCCTCGGATATCACGCACGATTTGAACATGCCCTTCGATGCATTGCCTGCGCGTCCATCATCTTGAGGCATACGGAACACATGGTATATCTTTTACCACGTTTAAAAACAACTCTTTTTATTATAAATTTGTTTTTTAATGTTCTATTATATCTATAGAACTAAGACTTCTATTGAAAGTTGGTATTATAATGGTAGTGTGAATAAATGATAAGAAAAATAAGTGCCTACAATAAAAATATGGGGAAACGACGATAAAAATAAGACATTGTGTGCTAGTCTTTACATATTTAAAACCTAACGTTTTCGTGTTTTGAAAACGCTCTCAGTGGTCATTACGTAATATCATTATGAAAAGGTCCAACTAATGATAGGTACCTTACCTACCTATCCCCACTTTTTTTAATAAGTTCTTCAAATAATATAAATCATTTATTTATTTATTCGTATGGCAATGTGCAATCGTTCTATAAAATATAATTATTATTTAAATGTTTTTAAATCATATAAATCATTACATACATTACACAGACTTTTATGAAACCACAAAAGTATTTATAATGTCTAACAAGAAAACTCATTTTTTATTCACCAACGTAATAATTTTTTCGAACCCATGTGTCACAAAAACTCACCTGTAATTTCCTCAAGGGACACGCGATGTCTCTTGACCTTGTTACTCCAACTTAATGTTATTATCTGCTATCTCTGTTCCACCGCCATCGATTTGTCAGCTGACTGCTCGCTCAGTGGAAGGCCGAAGCGCTTACGCAACGGACGCGTCAATTGAACGAGGTCAACAACTAAGTGCCGGCTCAAGCATTGTTTTGTATTTAGACGAAAAACATGTGAATATACGAATACTAAGAGACTTTGAACAAATTAGTGTGTAATAGTTTTAATTTTCAAAATGAAGTGTGGAAAAAGGATAGTACTGTTTTCGTTATTTGCCATGAACATTGTAGACCAGCCGGCCCCAGAAGTACACATAGAACAAGGAATCGTGAGCGGTATTGTCAGTGCCGATGGGTCGATTTTGGAATACATTGGAGTGCCCTACGCTACCACTAACAGCACTACGAGGTTCAAGGTTCGGTTCGCTTAGTGATAGTTTAATTTTATCAGATTTAGATAAAAAATTAGGTTACAAATTTATTATTGCTGTTAGAAGCATTATATTTTATAGCTCTTGGACCAGATGAAATAAATTACTTATGTAGGTAAGTGGTGTGATATGTATATAGGTCATTATATTATTATTTGACATTTCAGGCACCACTCCCCGCTCCGTCATGGGAAGGGGTCTACAAAGCCACCAGAGAATTCGCATGTCCTTCGTCTCGGCCTGGTCTAGGCGGCGTTGCAGGCGAAGAAGACTGTCTCAAAGCCAATATCTACGTACCTGCCTTAGCCAGAAGACCGATACCTGTCATGGTCTACATCCACGGAGGAGCCTTTTACCTCGGCAGTGGAGGAAAACTCATGTACGGCCCCGAGTTCCTAACCAACCAAGACGTTATACTAGTCACTTTCAACTACAGGCTTGGAGTTCTAGGATTTACATGCTTGAACATTCCGGAAGCGCCGGGAAACGCTGGGCTGAAAGACCAAGTGGCAGCTTTACGATGGGTGAAAAAGAACATCGCTGCTTTCGGCGGAGATCCTGATAATATAACGGTGTTTGGGCAAAGCGCCGGTGGCACTGCGCTGTCCATGTTGCTAGCTAGCGAAACTACCGAAGGTTTGTTCAATAGAGCGATTATACAAAGCGGATCGGCAATCGCCAGTTGGGCGCTCAACAGAGACCCAGTTTGGACAGCAAGTATTATTGCTAAAGATCTAGGGTACAACATTACGGACCCAAAAGAGTTGTACACTTTATTTTCAAAGCTACCTTACAAAGAGCTGGTAGCTGCGAGTCCCCATAAACCGCTCGGGAAGTTTTTAGATACGGAACTACTGCACTTGCCATGTGTGGAAAGGCATTTTGACGGCGAAGAAGCAGTGCTGCCAGACTTACCTTACAATATGATCAGTAGAAAAACGAAGAACATTTCTGTCATATATGGATCTACGAGTAGAGAAGGTTTGTTTCTGATTAGAATTAATGCGGAGGCTTATCTCAAAGACGCGGAAACAAAGTACATCTTCGCAACAGACTTGAAGTTTCCATCGGATGACGAAGCACGACAAGTGGACAAGCGGGCTAGGAGACAATATTTCACAGATGGAAAAATGACCATGGACAACTTAATGAACATTTCCGAAATGATGACCGATCTGTACTTTGAAAAGCCGATGGTATTTGAATCGACATTGATGCTCAATAAGAGTAACGCTCCCGTGTACAACTACTACTTTGACTACAATGGAGGAAGGAATTTTCTAAAGTATTTCACTGGCCACGAGAAAGAGGGCGGTGCGTGCCATGGCGATGAGCTGTTGTATCTATTTAACGGCAGACTATGGCCTTTTTCTATCAATAGTCAAGACCGCAAGATGATTGAAACAATTACACTCATTTGGAGCAATTTTGCAAAATACGGGTGAGTTTTTTCATTATCGGATAGACAATCATGAATATAAAATAGTAATGATAAGAAACTATTTGTTTAAAACATGATTTCAACATGAAAAAAATAGCTTATCATGTTTCTGCTCTACGAACCAAAACATGTTGATTATATTGAATACAGCATGGGGTTCCTCAAAGGAGGCGTGTAAACATATTAAAGCAAATGCAATGCAAAGTAAAGCAAAGACAAATGTCCATAGGTTAAATTTATTAAATGTTAAGTAATAATTAGTAAATTCTTAGAATTAAGTTTAGCTCCTACCTTCTACGCATGGAACCCTGTACCGATTAGGTATTGCGGAGGAGGGCGTTGATATTCGCGACACAGTTTTTAACTCCTGCGGATATCATCGTTTTTCTATCTGTTTCTGTATTTCCGTTTATTTGTTCCTTATAAATACTTTTTGTTTTTTTTTTATTTTTATTTTGATTTGTAATTTTCCTATACTACCGTCTGATTTTAATTGAGTTTGTTTTCAGAGAGCCAACACCACCATCGGATCGGAACGTGCCAGTGCGATGGATACCCAGCACTAAGGAAAAATTCAACTTTCTGTACATTCGGGACGAGCTGTCGATGGGCCCACTGCCTAACCCGCATACGTATCACTTGTGGAAAGATATCTACGACAAATACCGAGATCTGGAATTTAAACCAACTTGAATAAAATGTATTTATTATTTTCTATCTTATCAAAGATGAGCATTGATCGAATGCGAAGTAAGACAGACTTAGATTGTAAATTGAAATAAATTCATAAAAAATATTTTTTACTCTCAGAAATATTTAAAAATATCTATGATAGTCATGATGCAGATGTGCTTGAAAATATCTACGTTTTATTACTTTGCTATTTAACAAAGTCTGAAGACTTAAAAATACAGGTGACTATGTCAAAAACTTTATCATATAAAAGCGAGCTTTCAGTAACCGGCGGTTAGTGCTCTTCCTCCTGTCTCTGGGTATAAATCTTGAGTTTTTTTAAACGAAATTACAATAATCATGTAGATTCGTCTTATAAAATGTGAATCTAGGCGCCAGTTAACATGACTAAGCCTTATTTATATATAACATTTAGTTATTGTATATATAACATGCAATTCAAAAGTCAATAGTCTTTGAGGGCAGGCAACGCAACGATAACACCCCTAGTGTTGTTGGTGGCTATGGTAACCACTAAACATCAGGTGGGCCGTAAACACGTATGTTTGTCTCTCACGTAAAATAAATACAAGAAGAAGAAAAGGCAATAAACGACTTGGTTCCTAGCTCACCTAATGCATCTTATCTCAAGACCTTTACATGGAAATAGTGCATGATTATCATTTGCATGCTGATAATAAAATGAATCATTAATCGTCAGTTAAAGTAATGTTACAGTAAGTAACGAATTCACGGCATTTGAAAAATAATATTGCATGTTTAATTATAAATTTAAATTTCGTTTCACACCCAATGCTGAGTAGGTCTCTTTCACTCTTCTTAATTCCAGTTTGTTGATCTGTTACAACTGAACTGGGAGACGAAGCGTCTGACGCCTTCGCACCCGATGGACTGACGACATTGTGGGTTTTCTCTGTTCCGTGAATGGAAATGATGGAGAGAGCTCAAAATCGTTCTTCCGGGAAATGTATGGGCCTGTGCAGCGTAACCTTTATCAGACTTCTGACAAAAGTAATTATTTTGATCTAACCAATATAAGTATTTATAACCTACTTTGGTTAGTTTTTGTCGACCTCAGTGGCACAGCGAGTGAGAGTCCGCCTGCAACACATGAAGTTGCGGGTTCAATTCCCGCCTCGGAACAAATTTGTGTACGATCTGCAGAAATTTGTTCCGTTGGTCTGGGTGTTCCTATGTATAACAAAAATATCTATCTATGTAAGTATATAAGTATTAAATATATCAGTTATCTAGTACCCATAACATTAGCTTTGAGTATCTTACTTTGGGGCTAGATGGTTCTGTGTGGATTTTCCAGCATTTAATTATTATTATTTTTATACCACTGGCTGATGGAACAAGCAGATGGCCCACCTGATGTTAAGTGGTAACCATCACCTGTAACAGAGCATTGCCTTGTACGTTACGCACGATAGGAACGTGCCCTACGATGCACTGTCCATCAACTTGAGGCGTACAGATGTTAAGCTTCATGTGCCTGTAATTACACCGGCGACCACACTCTTCAGACTGAAACACAGCGTTGCTGTTTGGCGGCAGAAAAAGGCGTGGTTGGTTTTTCATTGAAACTCAAAACTCCTAACATTATTGTTTATCACACAAATGTTTGTTCTCAGTGGGGATTGAACCCGCAGACGGCAGAGCTACTACCAACTGAGCCGCGGGGGTGTCATATTTGATTCATAAAAAATATTGACCGTGATGTGGCAATTTTATAGATTAACCTTAACTCGACCACTTTGGTCTTTAACTCGATGTACAAGGTCAACGCTTTGCTACGGAATTGGTTTGCGATTGATAAACGTAGGTAGGTATTTGTAATGATGTAGTGCTTCCTCACAAATATTCATAGTTTCGGATCTATCACAACATATTTTATTATAAAGCTCTCTAAGTCCTCAGAACATTATAAAAAATATTAACTGTCAAAGTATTCAATTTGGATCAGTTGAGATATCTCTAGATAGTTCGCAACGGTCTGCAAAATCTTAGACATTTTATTATAAGAGTAAATTGGAAAAAATCATACTAAAAATTGAAGGCGACATGGTATCTAGGTACTGTATATTTTGGTCAAGATATAGCAGATAAGGTTTATGTGTCTTTTTTAAAAAGTATCGTCTTATTTTTTTTAAATGTATGTGATTTATGACAAAAAAAAATCAACAGTAGCACTTGTGACATCTCTGTAGATTTTAGAACAATAACGTTGGTCATCGGGTTCAGTCCAGCTTTTCTTATTTCAAGAAAAAGTGAAACATAAAAAATCTAACAAAAAACATAGTTCATTAGCTCGGAAATTAACAAAACGCCGCCGTCCAAAGATCCCAAGTGACTTTTTAATTAAAAACTTACCACAAAATACGATTTTAATAAGCAATGAAAATATAAATTTAGCCGCAACTTATGAATAGAAAGTGTAAAGTTGGTGATAAATAACGGTTAAGTCGTCCCGGGGTTATCTTTTTAAGCGGCACGGTACTGCTGGGATCGTAAATTTAATTTTATTGCTTAACACTTATAAAATTTAAGCAATTGCAGACCCCTTCTTAACAGTTAAGGGGCTCTAATGAAAACATCGTAGCAGATAACGCAGGAAATGCCGTGTTGGAAATTCTCAGGGTGCGTTTGGGAGTTTCGAAAGAGTTCTTAGTGTTTATATACTCTCAACCGCTTCTAGTCTGCTAATTTGCTATGTTATTACAATAAGGCCCCCCTCCCGGATATATACAAAAGGTCTAAGGTCGTGGGTTGAAAACCGGTCCTGCACCAATGAGTCTTTCTTTTCAGAAAATTTATGTGCACAGTGCCAGTACTCTCAAACGGTGAAGGAAAATATCGTGAGGAAACCGGCATGTTGTAAAACCTAACAAGTTCTATAACATGTGTCAAGTGCTTGAAAGGAGCCTCTTGAGGCGCACTTAAAACCCTTTCAACACACTGCTTCGAAAGAAACTAGTGACACGATAAGAAGAAGAAGAACGGCCCCCACGCTTTGGCAGTTCCATTTTTTGGTTATTCCTGAAACAGGTCGTGATCAAGGTAACGAATCATAGTGTGAAGGAAGATCACTGGAAGTGAGTAGATGGAGAGGGCTCAGAATTGTTTTTCCTGGAAATGTATACTTATGGCAGGACTATGTCCAACGGGTTCTTCAGACTAATGATGGTGATGATGATGAAGATGTTGATAAAGCATACCCTTATTGTATCCCAAGAGGATGATGGTGAAGCCTAAGGGGTACAAAGAGACGTATTGTTACAATATTGTCGTTACAATATTGACACAGCATTTTTGTTATGGACGCCAACCTAGGCTATCAAAATACGTAAATTAAACTCTGCAAGACAAGCAATAGGCTTATAAGTTTTAGGTTGCAATGTGATAGAAAGTACCATAAAGAACTATGAGGCAGATAGAAATATTAGCAATGAGTAATGTTAGACGGGGATAGTGATAGGTGAGCTCTGACAGGTTGTTGAAGCTAATTCTGATTGTTGATGAACTGGAACCTAGATTCACGTTACCTTTAAGACGTTCAAATTGATACATTTGATTATATGGAATAAATATCTATAATGAGCTCTACTAAAACCACTACAACTGTTTAAACTAAAGCGTTTCTTATCAATCCGTGAGTCACGACACAATGACGGTTAAAACTCTATCTGCGAATATTCTACTCATACATGAGTGCGAAATTTAGGATGATGGGATGTTCGGATGTTTGAAATTCAATAACGCCCTAACAACTTAACCCATTGGAATAAAACTTTCATACGAAAAAATACCGGGAACCTTTTCTATTATTATTGTTATTATTATTTGTAAAAATCTTTCTTATACCCTGATATCTCTCTAATCATTGTTTTCTTGTATACCTCTACCTATTTCTGATATGAATAATACCTGTTACTATGAATTCCATCCAAGCCTAATTGTATATGTTGTGTGTTCTTTGTCGCAAATAAATAAATGTCTATGTCTATGTCTAACCTTACATTTTAGTGTTAGCAATGACTACAAACGACAGCTAGTATAATTAAAAATAATTGCGAGGTTTATTATAAGATTTTGTTCGACACAATTTCTGCCACGAACTTTGACCACATAATTTTGAAAAATACTCCACAAGAAAATACTTTACACCCGCCTCTAAGTTTACACCCCTGTGTACGCTAAATTATATTTTACGTTTCATCCAAACTTTGGGTACAATTTGAACCTGAATATTTGAGAAGCTTTGTGACGCATGTAAGATTTTATTGGATTAAAGTATAAATGTGACATGTAGTAGACATCGTCTGTATAAACCTAAATAAAACAGTTTTTCTATTGATTAACTTCGAGAATAGGCTGCTTCAATCTTGATAATACATCTATTAATAGCACGGGTCATTGTTTTTCAATGCCTGTCTCGACCTAGCATCGATTTTGTGTCTTCTAAGAAGTCCAAACGAGACTAGTCGGAATTATTTTTATTTGACGGATAGCGTAACTCAGAGATTGTGAAACAGGGTCAGACTACATAATGAATGAATAACTTGTTGTAACATTATAAGATATGGTTGTTTGCTATTTTTCACAACTTTGACACAGCACGTGTCAAACGTGCTGTGTCAAAGTTGTGAAATTGACGTTTCAAAATTGACGCTCCCGCATCGCGCCCGCTTCTTGCGTTACTGACGCACAGGAGTGGTTGAAACCTTACACTTTTTCCGCGTCATTTAGACCCAAGCGACAAGGAATCTCTTTCAAATAAACTAAGTAGGTACCATCTCAAAAGATGCTTTATAATTGCAGCATCATCGAACCCTGATTGCAAGGTCTCCAATCACAATCCAATAAGCCCTCACTTCATCGCATTCCCACTGAACCTCGATTGCTTTAGTCCTGCATGTAAAATAATCCGCATTTGCCATTCATTGCACTTTAGATAGAGCTCAGACATTTTTATTTTTCCATGTTAAACGTACCTTTGGCTGATAACTACCATTCTACTTTGGACCTTAAAAATGGTACATAAAGATGAAATTCAAATAGTAGTTTGGAAATGGAGATTGCAAGACAATTTCTCGATTTTGAAAGGGACACTGCAAACGCGCTCATGTTCTGCAGATTTGTGTTAAGTTATTTGGAACATCATCGAACGTATTTGTAAATTTTGCACGGAATTCATGAATTGCTGTGTCTAATTGTTAACAAAGTAATAGCGGAAAAGGTACATAAGAAATCTTTGTTTTTTTGTACAGAGTAGCTATGCATCATCAGTATTAAGTTTCAAGTCTATGAAGAATAACGCACCCAGTCTTATCCATTTATTTTTATAAAATACTTGCTGATGGGTTAAGCAGGTGGCCCACCTGATGTTAAGAGGTAACCCATATATAAAAAACACTGCGTCGCAAGTTATGAATATTCCCTACGATGCACTGCTCTACGTCCATCAACTTGAAGCAAACAGATATCAAGCCTCCTGCTTGTAAGTTTTCGGGACACAGCAATGCTGCTTGGCGGCAGAAATAGGTATTTTATAATTGGGTGCGTCCATTCGTAGAGGGTCGCTCGACGCTTCTATAATATGATCTCTAATCTAGGACTAATCTCACAAACTTAACTTGCCCATTTAAGCAAAGGTGATCAACCATAGCAGAAGTTTCAGACTTAAATAAATTATATCAATTTTCAAATTCATCAAAGAAAACTCATCAGACTTGTAGAAAAACTCGGCATCAATCAAACGCGACAGATGTAAACCCGCTAAAGCCGTTGGATTCTTCGAATGCTGCTTCCGTCATTACAATCCGTTTGCGGAGCTGCAACTTACACTTACATTTTTATAAGTTTTATAGTGTTCACTAAACTCTTTGTTTATCATTATTATTTACTTTAAGAGTAGTAGAGCTCTTTGTGAAGGGCTCGTCCGGGGAAGTACTACCACCACGCCTTTTTCTGCCGCCAAGCAGCAACGCTGTGTTTCGGTTTGAAGAGTGTGGTCGCCGGTGTAATTACAGGCACATGAGGCTTAACATCTGTATGCCTCAAGTTGATGGACGCAGGGCAGTGCATCGTAGGGCACGTTTTTATTGTGCGTGACCTACGGGGCAATATTTTGTTTATAGGTGATGGTTACCACTTAACATCAGGTGGGCCATCTGCTTGTTCCATCAGCGAGTTGTATAAAAAAAGAAAAAAAAAATACTTTCTGATTCCTTGCCTTTTTAAATGCCTACTTATATTATTCATAAAAGAGCGGTAGGAACGAAGGCTTTAGTTCGTTGCCTGTCTTCTAGACTATGTTCGCGTGGAACTTGTACCTAGATTCATCTAGTTTTAGGACGTTTCGATTATATAAAATACCATTTGACATTACTAAAAAGTATTACTACTGCTTTATAATTCCTCAGACCTTTTAGAATCTACATCATAAACAGCCTAAATAAATTCACTAACCGACATGAGAGCCCTTTTGATCCACTGACTTCCCACGTAATTCTATAGCGGCCGTCAAACGGTTCCCACTTTCTAGAAAACAAGAGTTTTAACGTTTCATTAGAACAGCCATACCTGCGAGATCAGGTGTGCCAGACTGATGGCCGCAGAGTTTGATTGGAAACGGACAAGTTGCCGCTATTTGTCTTTTCTGATAGCAATTTTGCATTTAGTGATACTAAGTATCGAAGTGTTGCATAAAAATCGTTTAAGCCGTTTCAGAGATTCAGATTATAAATAAATATATAAGAATTGGTCGTATAAAGGTATCCTAACCTAATATTATAAACGCGAAAGTTTGTAAGTATGGATGGATGGATGGAAGGATGGAAGGATGGATAGATGTTTGTTACTCTTTCACACCAGAACGGCTCAACGGACCTGGATGAAACTTGGCAGAGTAGACTATAGTCTGGAATAACACATAGGCTACTTTTTATCCCGTGGGATTACCGGGATTTAAATCTGCGCGGGTGAAACCGTGGGGCGCAACTAGTTAGATTATAAATAAAGTGTCGTAAAAAAGGTGAATAGAATTAATAATAATGCATGCCACCTCCATTAGATTTATATTTTTAATTTTTATATGTGTTGAACTGTAAATGATTTGTAAATATTGAAGTTGGGAAATAAATGGCTTATAAAAAAAAAAAAAAAAAAAAGGTGCCATATGAGCCGGGCTTCTGTGGCGCTGGTTCTAAGTGACGCCGAAAGTATGTGGCGCATCAACCAGCACATAAGGTGATATAAATATACTTTTTTGTAAATAAGTACATACTTATAATACACTAGTAGCGCCCCGCGGTTTGACCCGCGTAGTTTTAAATCTCGGTATTCCCACGAGATAAAAAGTAGCCTATGTGTTATTCCAGACTATAATATATCACTGTGCCAATTTTCACCAAAATCCGTCCAGCCGTTCTGGAGTTATAGAGTAACAAGCATCCATCCATCCATCCATCCATCCATACTTATAAACTTTCGCATTTATAATATTAGTAGGATTATAAGCACCCAGACAGAGAACAAACATCAGTGTTCATCATACAAATGTTTGTTCTCAGCAGACAGAGCTACTACCAACTGAGATGTGAAGGCCGTCAAGTGGTTTTAGAGTTTGAATATTTTCTTGGGATATCGTTGTATCATCTATTAATTTAAACCAACTGGCATTCAAACCCGCAGTAGCATCTCGCACGTGCGACTTTAATCCGTGAAATTACGCGGTCCTCTTCATTAGTTAACCGACATGTCTCAGCGCCGGCTTATGTAAATTATATTGTCATCTTCAAGAATACGCATTACGGGAGACTCACCTTCGGGAGACAAAGGAGAAAGCAACAGCGAGTTGAAATGCTTGTGCTAGAACTTTCTTCGTCGTCATCATCCGCATTTTAAGGGACTGACACCCGTCAAAGTAGCTCCTGCTCAAATATTGGAAACTCCACACAGCACTGTCTAGCCCCAAAGTAATCTACTCAAAACTTGTGCTGTGGGTACTAGATAACATATTTAAAATGTGTATACTTACATAGATAGATAATTTTTATTATACAAAGAAAACATACCAACGGAAAAAAATTCTGCAGATCATACACAAATTTGTTCCGAGGCGGAAATCGAACCCGCAACCTCTTGCGTCGCAGGCGGACTTTCCGATCAACCAAGTTGTAACATGGGGCTCTTCGTGATTATTCTCTTCACATCAGTGAAAATACCACGATTCCAGTATTTTATTTCTTACAAACAAAAAAAACATACCGACATAAGGATATCTTATTTCGGAAGTCCGTTAAAAGGGAGCCTCCATTTTGTCATAAATCGCTTGGCTCTTCCAACACGGTCAGTGTTGGAGTCCCGGGGTGTTTTACAAAACAAGTGCGTCATCACATTTCGAGATAATTCTACTTTTCATAATAATCTACTTCCCTTGTACTTCCATACCAGTTTGTGCATTACATAGATAAAATTACCATAATTGAGTTATTTTAGCGGTGATAGGCCTATGTATACGTACGTGCGTGCTATGTAAAGGTGCCTAAAACTACATGGGACTACATTTGAAACTACATTTTAGTGGTAACCATCACCTATTAAAGCATTGCCTCGCAAGTCACGCACGTTATGATCGTGCCCTACTATGCACTAGGACCATCAACTGGCGACATTGTTAGATGCAAAATCTCATGTATAAAATATAAATTAAGAAAAATAGAAAATTTTTTGTAATGTTTTAGACCCTTCTGAAAAATTCTCGATACATAAAATACGCGTGAACGCTCGGATTCGAACCTACAATATTACGATCACAACTAGTCCACCAAGCCCAATAAAGTGCTTTCAAAATTAATATTAACTAAATAAAACCAAAAATACGACTGAAACATATCAAGCTGTAATACATTTATTAATCACAGACTCTATTTAAACCAATAGTTTCGAAACAAGCATCGGCAAAGTTAAATTAAATAGAACAAACCCGTAACGATAACTCTCGCTTATCTAACGTTTGCACTAGGATAAAGGGTGCTACACTTTACAACGTAATTATACGCGTATTGTACCACCCTGTATAATCCTGTAAGCTGGGATCGGTTCGGCTTTGCTACTTTTGTTATTGTTGATTTCCATTTTAAATATTGTTCGTGTTTGTAGAGAGATACTTGTGGAGATGAAATTATTTTGAATGCCGGGTTAATAATATATCTACTTAAACTGTTTTAGGTATAACGGCATGCTTTCTAATTTCTATTATTTTATTAAGAAAGCACCGGAATACTTCAGTTTAAAATATAGTGTAAATTTGTAAGTATTTAGGTACAGGAGAACAAGTTTTATCAACAGGATTTTTTTATAACGAATGCCTCTAGTTTTGAGACGTTAAAATTGCATTATTTTATAAAGCCTCTTTTGCTGTTAAATAGTTGCTATCGCCTGTACAATACCAAATCACGCACGATATGAACGTGCCCTACGATGCAGTGCCCCCACCAGCTTGAAGCAATATGTCCCTCAACCACACCCATAGATCTTTAGGCAGAATTTTGAAATTTCAAAATTAAGTTAGCCTCAGCTCAAGCTTTGTATATTAAGCCAACTTTGAGCTTAGAATCTAGTTTTTCGTCTAGTTTTCTAAAACAATAATTTAGGTGAAATTCACAAACGCCCAGAACTTGTATCCAAATACGCAATATTGTTTGATCGTTTGAGGGAATGTAAACAATGAATTAAGCGATTAGGCGCGGGTCCAGGGCCACAAAGAGGGTATTTGCATCTCATAAGATACCATGAATGCGAGATGAGCGCAGCTGGAAGCTGTGCTACAGAGGACAGGCTATAGATGATAATACACTCGTACCTACTCTGAAAGTTTTATTTTATTTTGCAAGGCTTGTGAATATTTCCACTAATAAAGTATTTGCGTCAATTTCACCTGGATGTTTATGACTAGCTTTAAACCTTGACTTCACTCTCGCTAAAATAGAATGTGTACGTATTTTAAACAGCTTTAAAATATTATGATATTTCTTATCTAGCCTCAAAATAACTAACTCTCGTACTATGAGACCCAGATGATAATAATATACACAATTTGAAAAATATTATAAAATTGCTATTTAGACCTCAAAATCATGCGTTGTAAATAACATTGAGTCAGTGTGTGCACAAAAACCGCAATTATGCAATAACAATAAAAATCACCTACTATCTAATGAGCAAACCAAACGTCAGGTACAATTCGGCATAATCATAATATTTGTAGCTTGCGAGCCACAGCTTTTGTTATTACAGCTTGTGCACTCCGTCTCTGAAACCGTATCAGCTGATAAATAGTTATTCATTACATACTCCCTGCCATTTTATTGCGACTCTTAGTGTATACATGTCTGTGTCACTTCCATGCCAATGAAAAGAGACAGCAACAGACTGTTAATTTGTTGTCTTCAACCGACCTCCCGCGCTGCAATAATTTGTAAATACTATTGACAGATTCGATTTTTTTTAGACAGGTGTCACCAAACCAATCGATCGACGTCGATCGATTGCATCGATTGATGGTAAAATGGATTAGTCGACGTCGATCGATAGTTTTTACCACACTAATCTAATCGATCAACTTCATTCGATGTTGATCGATGCTGTCGATCGACAATCGATTGATTGGCGTGGTAAAGGGTGTTACCAAACCAATCGATCGACGTCGATCGATTGCATCGATTGATGGTAAAATGGATTAGTCGATGTCGATCGATAGTTTCTACCACACTAATCTAATCGATCAACTTCATTCGATGTCGATCGATGTTGTCGATCGACATCGAATGAAGTTGATCGATGTTGTCGATCGACAATCGATTGATTGGTGTGGTAACACCCTAAAGTTACGTTCCAATTAACGTTGAATTTGTTCGATCTCGCTTAAAATCCTTTCACCACACTGTTTCGAAAGGAGAGTAAGAAGTAGTGACACGACAGGAAGAAGAATAAGATCCAGACATGTACGAAGGATCCTCGGGAAGAATTGATTTTGCAAAACCTTATTACTCATGGAAGTGTACCAGCGGCCTGCAGCGACTGTGTCCTCGTCGAATTAGTATGTAATGTGGAACAGTCCGCTCTGCCCGACTAATTAGTAAGCTAGGGCTGCGCGCGCTCACCTGTGCTGCATATCGATTGTTAGCTACACGTGGCTATTAAATTACTTTAAAACTGATCTAGAATAGCTTAGATTTGTTCCATCTTTTGTTAGTTTTTTTTCTGCTATTGTGCTAGCGTAGGTATGCCTCAAATTGTTGGATGGCTGGAACAGTGTTTTGTAGGGCAAGACCGTGTCTTGCGTATCTTACAAAGCACTGATTTGATAATTTGCACTTACCATGAGGTGGACCATCTTCTTATTCCATCAGCAAATAGTAATTATTTAAAAAACTACTATTTTTTTATCATCGGTTTTTATTCAAAATTGAATTGCAAGTGTACAAGACCTTAATTTGGTCGGATTTGAAGAACTAAACAGACATTTTGAATTGATTAAAATCGTTGATTTCCTAGTCCACAAATAATTATCTAAGAAGCGCTTTTTTTGAATGCCATCCAGCTGGACTAGTGAAACAAAAATAGTAACTAAAAAAACATCTTCATTTTTATCTGAATCTTTAAGCAATACAGCCTAGACCCCATACATACAGTCTAGATGCCGACACCATTTCATTCATCAATGAAAAATTATTATTGTTGTACTTGAACTCAACTTATACCTGTAAACTGCAAAGTTTCTGTCGATACAACCAAACCACATCCCTAATATAAATTATAACGGGACGCGCTGAATAATTATGAAAAGGAGAAGCGACGCGAAGCTAGAAAAGTGGGCTCGGCCAGCCGTGAAACATATACATCAAAAGGCGCAATAAAGCGGCCGCAGACACGTGGCTTGCGAGCGGATCTGCCTTTGAGCCGCCGCGTTACATTTCACTCAAATAAATGAGCATTTTTTAAGAATACTAGAAACTCATCGGTACCTTCTAGTTATGACAGCTGAAAGAGAAGCTAATCACAGACACAAGAGGCTAAACATCTATATGCCTCAGGTTGATGGACGCAGGGCAGTGCATCGTAGGGCACGTTCCTATCTTGCGTGACTTATGAGGCAATGCTTTGTTTTAAATGATGATTACCACTTAACATCAGGTAGGCCAACGGCTTGCTCCATCAGCAAGTTTTAATAAGACTAACCCTCTTATTGATAATCCTTGCTATTTTATAGCGGCTCAATAGAGTATTCTTGTCACTGTCACTTTCATGCCGACGAAAAGTGACAGCAACAGACTTATCGGTAAGCTATTGCAATTAACATTCATTCACATCCCCCGCAATGTAATATCCAAACCTATTAGCAGATTCTTTGTCGCGGTTTTCATAGTTACGAGTTACTCTACAAAGTTAGCATATTCTCATGCAAGCATGATCGCGATGCATTTCGACCACTATCAGCTACCAATCATGTTGTTTCCAAACGGATTTGAATTTAGTACATTTGTGGCGCAGGGAATACTACGCATCACATACAGTGCATACCACACATACATACTGTAGTATACATTGATGGTCTAATAGTATAATATAGATTGTTTTTGCATCGTAGTTCAAAATAAGCCCATTTAAACGGCATGTGTTAGTGTTTTAATATAAATAAATAAAAAATGCTGGACAATCCACACAGCATCATCTAGCCCCAAAGTAAGCTACTCAAAGCTTATGTTATGGGTACTAAATGACTGATATATTTAATACATTATATACTTATATAGATAGATATTTTTATTATATATAGAAAACACCCAGACCTACTGAACAAATTCTGCAGATCGTACACAAATTTGTTCCGAGGCGGGAATCGAACCCGCAACCTCTTGCGTCGCAGGCGGACTCTCGCCCGCTGCGCCACAGAGGTCGTCAAATAATATGAGAATATACTAAGAAATCAGAATCAGAGCACTGACGAAGATCCAAGGAAGTTTCAGCATTCAAACTCAAATACCAGTTACTCACAATTTTTTTTATTAAAACCGATAAACGAAATTTCTTATTGATTTATAATACTTTTGTATACACTGCGTGGCATATGAGGCAGCGTCAACTCGACTATAAAACAGTAACAGAAACCCTGCAGTATACTTCAAAATTTCATGGTAGATCTGCAGGCTTGTAAACGAAGAAATTTTAAAGTGGACTCAAGGATTCTCCTTGGCTGTTACTCAATATTCAGTATATTTATTGCATTATTATGTATGTAGATTTTACATTGTCAGGACTTATGACTAAATAATTTTAATTCAATACATAATGTACCCCGTTAGGGTGTTGCAATAGAGAGAAGCGGACCAATATGAACAATCATCCAAATTTATTTAACGCTAAAGACATGCATCATAGTCATTTAAGTATTCTTCTAGTGTTTAATAAGATTTTTGTAATAGTATATCCTTTAGGTTGTTTACAAATGTGTTATAGTTTTCTAGGACTATAACTTTTTCTGGAATCTTATTATAGATTTTTACAGCCATAACGTTTGGGCTCGAGCTGTGTATACTTAATTTGGATGTAGGTAGTACAAGGTTATGCTCGTAGGTTAGCCAGTATACCCAATCAAACTTTTTCCTAATAAAACCAACATTGCTAGTAGAAAACTCGTTCCACTGCAGCGTGTCGGGTACTTGACTATTAAGTGCATTAAGCTTTTAACACATGTCTAATTCAGTGAATCGTTTCAGATCTTCGAATCCAACCTTCATCTCACCCCAACCTAAAACTTACCTTATTTATTTCAAGTTAGGGTATTTTTCTAAGTATCAGGTTTCAAGTTAAGATGTTGTGGAATTCGGATAGTGAGTGTCAGTACAGGCGCAAAGTTAGGTCGCCTCATTTATTATTGAAGGAAGCCCGCTACGTTCTGTTGATCCAGTCAGGAGTCAGCTGGCGTTGTTTGTGAGGTTACTTTACATGTTAATGTTTTTGTTTATTAGGCACCTTAATTAGGATCCAAGTCGGTTTACAATATCCCTGAGTCTCTATACAATAAAGCACTCAGACATGGTATCCTCATATACACATTGATTCATCAAAGATTGTTACGGAATGCAGTCAGAGGTTCGAACGTGACATTTGGCCCATAGCCGCATTTTTTGCACATACTTTCACTCACATACAAGTTTGTTGTCTGGAACTGAAACTTACATTCACTTAGCTTTATGACGTTTCAAAATAATCCTTTTTTTTCATGCCTTTTAAGGAGGATATTAGTGGGTTAATCAGCACTGTGATGCGATGGAGCGTAGTATTTAAGGTGTGTGATTAATCGACAGAGTTCACAAAATTCGCTCAAGAAATCAAAATCAAATCAAATCAAATATTTTATTTCGGAACTTATAAAATAATGGGGTAGGTAACACGAATTGGATACGAAGATAGTTACAATAGTTAAAAACTGTGACGTAACCATCAACGCCCACCTCTTAGATTTAGGTATGGGGAGTTCCTTAAAACAGACATGACAGAGTATTGTAACGGAGCCTCGTTATTCATTTAAGTACTAATTAGCAAGCTGTTCTATTTAAAAATATAGTTGGCTTTCGCGTGTTTTGCGAGAAATAAAATGTCGCTTCGTTGCTCGTTGCTAGAACAAAGAGTGCTACATTTAGGAATCTCGTTAAGTTAGATATGACAATGAAAAAAGTGCTTTATTTCAAACTTTTTAATATAATTTTAATTGAACTATTTTTTTCTCTATAATTTTGCATGCTAGGTTTTTCTGGCGAAGTGTGAGGTTCATTAATCATACTAATCATCAAATATGTATACTTCACGCAAATACAATATTTCATTTCATTCAATAAATAATGAGATTGATGTCCGGTAGTAACTTCAGACTGATGACGATGAAAATGAATTTAATATTTAGCAATATATAAAAAAGTCACAAAGATCCCACTTGATTAAACTTGGTTTAAAAAAACATTGTATTATTTGTGTGTTTTTACAAAAAAGATGCAAAAAGACAGGAAGAATCTGACAGCTTGTGAAACAGCCGCAGGTGCCGCCGCGGACTAATCACGGAATGGAAATTATTCCATCTCATTCACTCCATTTATTTCTATAATGGCAATTTTTATTTATGCGAGTATCCACTAGCAAGATAAATAATATCTAGCAGTGGGGTACAAAGACGATCTAGATAATGTATAGGAGACTCACTCTTTCTTTCTTACGACTTTCATTCACGCCCCTTCATCAGAAATTATCCTACTAATATTATAAACGCGAAAGTTTGTGAGTATCGATGGATGGATGGATGAATGGATGTTTGTTACTCTTTCACGCCGAAGCGGGTGAACGGATCTAGATGAAACTTGGCAGAGGTATTGATTATAGTCTGGAATAACACATAGGTTTCTTTTTATCTCGTGGGAATACCGGGTGTTGGCAGATGTTTTGCATTTTACCGCATTTAGCTGATACATTTTTAGTTCCTAAATAATAACTAGATGTCGCCACAGGAAAGATTAGCACGCGCTATCATTGCGTTTTGAGTAATGAGTGATATCAGCAATCGTAAATGTTTCCCGATCACCGGGATTTAAATCTGCGCGGGTGAAACCGCGGGGCGCAACTACTAGTAAAAAAACAAAAACATTTAGCGGGTGGCGCTAGCGATGGCTGACTTAAGAAAGTCAAACAAATTGAAAACTCATTGCGGATTCTGCGGTCACGTGGGTAAATCCTGGGTGGAATCGCACTAGTTATAAGCGTGTGGTAAATAAATGTTTTTTTTACGATTCAGAGCAGTCACAGCAATCCTTTTCACAGCACATTCGATAAAAAAAAACTGGTGACCGCAAGAAGAAGAAGTCACTTAGTTTACAGAATGTTAAAAAATATTCGAGAAAACATCTGCACTTAAGCACTGTCTTTAATTATAGTTAAAGCTAGGTACAATTGTTTAAGACGTTAGGCAGCCTGTCTGATACAGCGCTATTGTGGGGGCCTGAGCGTGCACTGTGGGGTTTCAGGGCGTGGTGCCACTGGCAGCTGTAAGCGGTTTCACCCGCAGTCATAAGCAGAAGCGTTTGCACAACTGAGTTTACTTAATATTATACCTATCTAGGGATCTAGTGTTTTTTTTAAACTACGTGCTGATGGAACAAGCAGATGGCCCACTCGATGTTAAGCGGTAACCATCACCTAAAATAATAATGTTCTTGAAGTATCAGTTATTGATGGCTTTTTCTAGTGTCAACATTCACATCACTTTCCTTCACTCGTGTGAGAAACTTTGCCATTATTTTATTTCTTCTTCTTACCATGTTTTTTTTACAATCTGTTTACAATGTTTGACCGCAATCTCACCTGATGTTAAGTGACCATAATCTTCCAAAGGGCACAAACATAAACGTTGTAGTTTAATTAGTAACTAGTTGCATCCCGCGGTTTCACCCACGCATATTTAAATCCCGGTATTCCCACGGGATAAAGAGTAGCTTATGTGCTATTCCAGACTATATCCTATGTCTCTGCCATGTTTCATCCAGATCCTTTCAGCCGTTCCGGCGTAACAAACATCCATTCATCCATACTTTTACAAACTTTCGCGTTTATAATGGTAGTAGTAGGATTGTACAGTAGTAATTTTAATGTTTTTCGACGTACTCTGTTTCGTTTTGACGTATATTCGATTAAAATTTATAGTAGAAACTAGCTGTGCCCCGCCCCCCGCTTCGCCCGCCACCGCTGCGCCTCTGATGCCACTCGCGCATTCCACCCGAGATAAAACCCTAAAATAGTATTTTTTTTTTATTTAGGTATCTACTTTTAGTTTCAAGTCAATCGCACTACGCGTAACAAAATTCTCGTACAAACTTTGACATCTCTTTGCACCCTTAGTAGTAGTAGTAGTAGTAGTTTACAAAAACTAAAAATGTAGTTCTTAATTATTTATTTAGAAGTATATTTACTCCATGTTTGAAATCAATCGAACCACTCGTTAAAAAACTCCCATACAAACTACAACACCCCTTTGCACCCTTATTGGGGGTAGTTCTCAAAAACTAAAAATGACAAACTTAATTATTGACTTTGGGGTATAATATGTCCTCTTAGTTTCAAGATCCTAGGTTGAAGGAACACGATTTTTCATACAAACGTTTTCAACGCTTTTTACACCCTTAGGGGTTGTATTTTGAAAAATCCCTTCTTAGCACACGTCTACGCTGTAAGAACTATGTACTCTTCAAATTTCAAGTCTCTACGACCAGCGGTTTAGGGTGTGCGTTGTCCTGTGGAAAGTCCACCATTATTGTTATAGTTAAAGATTACTCACTTATTCAAAGAATTTTCTGAAGCGGCTATTATATAATACGGATGCTAGTTTATTAAAATAGTAGTCACTTTTTAACCAGTATCTATTACCCGGAGTCGCTCGCCCGTCGTATCTTAGACAGCATGACGTCATGAAACTGAAAAACAACGTCTTTGTAAAGAGTCTTTTGTCTCAAACAAGATATTTATCAGGCATTTTACTCGTATACCTGTCATGTGCCTTTTTAGTCCGCGAACAATGGCCCTATCTGCGGTGATCACCGTGAAGTTAGCTTTGAGTCGGTTCTCTTTGTCGGAACATTATTAGACAGTAGGTTTAATGCCAGCTCTCAAGCTGAAAACGAGAACATAGTGAGGAAAACAGCTGGAACTCAAGGAGTGGCGATGGGCTTGCCACCTGTCGTGTATGGTTTAGATTAAATTATTGTCAACATGTACATACATCAGTACCTATTATATATATATAGCTTACGTATAAAATAGCTATTAGGCGAGTACATGTACCGTGTAGGGCACATCATGTTATTATTGACCGAGCGAGCGAAGCGAGCGAAGCGTCTCAGTTTCCACATTGGCCAAAAATGCGTTTGTCCGGATGTCTGTCTGTCTGTCTGTCTGTTCTCCTCTACAGGTCGCATTTTTGAACCGATCTGGACGAAACTTGGTACACAGGCTATACGACTTATTAGAATTTTTTTGTCGTCGGGGATTTTTGATTGGAGGGGTACTTCCCCAAAAAAAGGGCAAAAAGGGGCCTATTTGATATACTGGATATCTCCACCAAATGAGATCCGATTTTGATTATTCTTTTTTTATTTGAATGGTAGTAACTATAAGTTGGTCTCATAAAAGTTTGGCGAAGATCTATTAAGGATCTTCAGCATGATGAACAGGATAGCTCATTAAACAATCGATGGTTTTCAATCAAATTTGAGAGAAACACAAAGGACCTCATTTTACACAAGATGATGCAAAAAAACCAAAAAGATCAAAAAAATCAAAAAGATCTAAAAAATCACAAAACGGAAAATGCACTTGCACATTACATTCCTCAAATAGCTCACTTTTAGTATGCTCGCGAGGTCTACAGCTCCCAGAGCCACAAGTGATATACACAGCTACTGCTAATTAGGTATGTGCAAAATTTAATTATTTGATGTACCCTGTGAATACTTTTCTTAGATATCCTCAAAGACTCTTAGGTTGATACTTGTTGGTAATAATTGGCCTAACAAGATATCTACCGTGCCTGGGGATAAAATTTTCTTATTTATTTTATATTATGGTAGTATTTTTAACGATGAACAATGAATAGCTCATTGCTGTTTTTCATTTATTTCAATTAGGCAAGAAGATTTATCGAAAATTATTTTATCACTTAAACTGTATTGGGCTATTTTGGTTCTAATCTCTTACCAACCAAGCTGCCAGCACGTATAGCATTCCATGTGTAAACGACTATTTTTTAACCTAAATCTCATTTCTATGACCCGCCATTAAACGTACAAAAAAATAACTCGCAATATTTCAATTTAATAAATTTACCAAATTGCACTTTAAAATATGGCTCTACTCTCACTACTGCCATTCAAATTCATTCTTTATTACCACTGCAAAGGGTACATAAAGCACTCTGCATACTTGAAATAAGCGACTTTACGAGTGCAAGTTTTTACGACAGCCTCTGAAGGAAACACGTGAGCGTCTACAAACGCAAATAGAAGAACTAAAATTTTATGCATAATTTTCTTGGAGCTTCACTGTTAGGTATGAGTACGGGATGTTTAATTTGAAAATGCCATTTTGAGAATGGACGAATATTAGTTTTACTGCACGAGGAGTAACAAATTGTGTATTTCTAACAAGCCCATAAACACAATGTTTACAAAACACTACTTATGTCCCACTTTCCCTTGCGATAAATAACCCCACTTGAGACATAATAACCCCGCTAAGAGACAAAAGAGGCGTAAACGGGGTTATTTAGGGTTATTCTTAGGCGTGCCACTTGAAATCAGCTTGCAAAGGAAAACAAGCTTTCGCGTGTTGACTTATTAATCAATATGCTGTGGCAAGTATATACGCGTTTAAATATTTTTTTATTACTATTTGTATAAAAACTACACACCTGGTTCGATCACGATCTTCAGGAATGAAGTACAGACCAAGAAGAAGAAGTACAATAGTCAAAGATACATTATGCCCAAATATTACATTAAGCTTTTTTTTTCTTATTAGAAACTTTAGCATTATTTTATTTCTTCTTCTTACCACATTTTGCAGTTGTTGGTATTCTATATGGGTTAGGTTGCAAGCCCATTGCCGCTATCTGTAAAGATGACCATGAGCTAGAAGACAAAAAAGGAACCTCCAAAGGAGGAATCAATGACATTCTGAGAATCCCAGGAAGTCGGTGGGTGAAGGAGGCTTAGAATCGTTATACCTGGAAATGTGTAAATAAATAAATAAATAATGCTGGACAATCCACACAGCACTATCTAGCCCCAAAGTAAGCTATTCAAAGCTTGTGTTATGGGTACTAGATAACTGATATATTTAATCATTATATACTTACATAGATAGATATTTTTTATTATACATAGAAAACACCCAGACCATCGGAACAAATTTCTGCAGATCGTACACAAATTTGTTCCAAGGCGGGAATCGAACCCGCAACCTCTTGCGTCGCAGGCAGGCTCTCGCCCGCTGCGCCACAGAGGTCGTCATGTAGGGAAGGTCTATGTCTTGCAGACTCTACAGTGGACTTTTATAAGCTGATGAGGATGATGATCAAACTTCTAAACCTTAATTGTACCCTCTAAAGACTAATTCTGATCGCAGGGTTAATTTTAACTCAGAAGAGGTTTTGGTAAAAATAAACAAGGATATTACCAGCTCTATTGAAAGTCATCTACTCAGGTTAAGGGCCCTTCAGTCGAGGGTGCTAACCATCAGCGCATTGAGTAGCTCCATTGTATCGAGTACTGCTCGATACACCTCTTCGCCTTCATTATTATGCCGTCTAACTGAGAAAACTGCGTTTTTAAGTTTCACCACAAAATTTTCCATGAAATGAAGGAAAAGTTATGTAAAATCAGCAAGTTATCGAGCAGCGCCGAAAGGCTTGCCACCTGTCACTTATGAAAAACCATTTATCGCAAACGTGGTCATATACTTGCGTGATTAATAGCTTGGGGCTTGATAGTGCTGTGTGGAAAGTTCACCATTATTTTTTTAACTAATCAGCCATAATTAGAGTTTGTCTTAAATTTAGATTTATGATTAGTTCGGCTACTATTATTATTATTTTGAGATCAAATCAATCGCTTATTCTATGTCACATAAGGTCACATAAAACATACGAGAAATACAAAGAGCGAACAAGGAGACAACGAAATCGGTCGTCACTCAGCTTTAGCTGTAAGAGCGCTACTACCACGCTGGTCTTCCGTGACGTGAACTCGACACATAATTTGTACATAGTATAATATAGCAGCCGTTTGAAGTCAACACATTTGAAATTCACTATGTACGAGCACATAATTCTACAGGCTCCCGTTGCTCTCGTCGAGTACGGAGTCATCAAAGAGTTATAATTAATAAGCTGCGCCGGCTAATGCGAGAGTCATCGCGAGTAAGCAAGCTTTATTGCACGTCCACACTACGACAATAATTTAAATAAAATATTTTTGTTGAAAAATAACTCTAATTCAACAACAACTTTAATTCAACAGTAAGGTATTTATTTATGTGAATTAGAAGCATTTTGAAACGTCTTAAAGCTAGTTGAAATTAGGTGTCAGTTCGACTTAACCAAGCTTAGATGAACACTGAAATAATTCAAAATTCTAATGATAATAAAACTGATGACTTCCAAAGTCTCGAAAAACGCTTGCATTAAAAATTTATATACATTGATTATTGTTTATATAAATATATATTATGTAAAATTGCCTTCTGCACTGTGGGCCGTGACGAGTTTAATCCGGAATTTGAACATTTGTGTGATGAACAGATGTTTACAATCTTAGTTAGGGGCTAGATAGTGCAGTTTCGAAAGTCCACTTATAATGGTAACTAGCTGAACCCGCGGCTATGCTCGCGCCAAGGAATTCAAAGTTTCATACAAACTTTCATCCCCTATTTCATCCCCTTGGGGTAGAATTGATCAAAATCCGTTCTTAGCGGATGCCTACGTCATAACATCTACCTGCATGCCGAATTTCAGCCCGATCCGTCCAGTGGTTTGGGCTGTGCGTTGATAGATCACTATGTCAGTCAGTCAGTCACCTTTGAGTTATATATATTTAGATTTATGTGTCAGTTCCAAGCGACCAAGTCTAGAAGAACAGGTAACTAGCTTACCTCATCTAAAAGCCTCGTCGTCTGTACACCCAGCACCCTTAATCACTATTTAATTATACGGAACTCTTGACTCGCAGCGAAAGAGGCGAAGTTACCGATTACTCCGTGTTTTTGTTTGAGTCCTCTTTGCGCGCTCGTGTTTATTAAAATAATGCGTCAATGAATTTTCATGTTATGGTGATGAGGGCAATGTCAATGGGGTACTGAGGCTGGGCTAAGATGTTCAGATGTGGGGAAAATTTTCTATATGGAAATAAACTGCTGTATGAAATTTCTGTTATATCATTCTTAGGTGTTTGTTTATTTTGCTAAATCACTACGTAACTATTGGACTAATTTAGATATAAATGAGAACCACAAGTTTTGACCGAAGTTTGAAATACATAAAAATAACTAGATAGTGCTGTATGGAAAGTCATTATCATGAACCAATATTGTTTGTTCATGACTTATTATTTATTCGTAGTCATTTATATAATAATATATTTATTCGTTATTTTTTAAAATAGTTATTTGTTATACAAGAGTGCAAAGTTGCTTTTTAACCGCGTGTTCAATTTTGATGACCGAGCAAGCGAAGGATTCTAAAATTTAATCACGAGCGCAGCGAGTGATTCAAAATTAGAATCCTGAGCGTTAGCGAGGGAATCAAAAGAGCACGAGGTGAAAAATCTTTGCACTCGAGTGCAACACGTAACTTTTCATTCCACCTCAGCGAGGAAATGACTAAATGCAAAAAAAAAACGTTTACAATCACATGTTGGCGTCAAACAAACTTCCTCGTCGCTAGAATCACTCAT
This sequence comes from Plemyria rubiginata, assembly GCA_963576535.1. Taxonomy (NCBI): domain Eukaryota; kingdom Metazoa; phylum Arthropoda; class Insecta; order Lepidoptera; family Geometridae; genus Plemyria; species Plemyria rubiginata. The sequence goes on from OY754910.1 coordinate 13,540,087, forward strand.
TTTAGTTTTTTCACTTGTTTTCAAGTTTCTAGTTTTTAATATAAGGTTTAACAATGACGTGAAAAAATGCCGCGTAAAGAACCGCGTACAAAGCAAATTGAAAAAAGAACACCAAGAAGGTTCCGAATCTGAGTTTTTAATAAATTAAAAAAAGTTGTATGATATATTCGGCACCATAGAGGTAGCAGTAAATAGGCTTAATGTTTTTTTAATTCACAAACTTAGTGCACACGATGTTCTAAATTCAATTTACTTTATCCTCTAGAGAATAAAAACGGCTTTTGCACTCAGATATTGAAGAGCAAAAATACTCTTTCCGAGATGGTGGGATGAAAATACATTTATCCTACATAGTCAAATACAATAGCCCCAAAAACACCGTGAATTAATCATAAAAAGAATTATTTACTGTATTTTTAGCGGGAATCAAACACACACCTATATCATCAGTTGAGAATGTAATAAAGCAAACCAACTGCACATGAAGTAATGACCTGAGCTTGGAATTTATTTCGATGCCTAAATCCTTATTTATATGATAACGCCATAACTCATTTAGGGCTGTTTAGGAGTTTCTTGAGCCGAGAAATATTGCAGGGTTTAAGGCTGCGTGGAAAATACTGCGATAAAAATATTCGCATTATAAGGTGTCCTAGACAAATTTTAATATTCTATTTAATAATACTCTTTTGGGATAATTTTATTAATATTTATTTTTTGCGTGAAAAATTTGGCTCGGTAGATATCATTTGATTTCAAGAAACCATTAAAACTGGAAGTTTATAAAGTTTCAATGTGAATCTTGCTTTTCTACTGATCTAGATATAGCTAGATTATTTAGTTCTTTTTTTCAATAAACGATTGCAATCGCGAATAATTTCGAATAAATAGTAGACAGTAAAATAAAATCGAACTATTAAAAAAATACTCCAATCATCATTAACTTTTTAAACAATGTGCCATTCTTTTTGAATTAAAAATATATCGTGTCACGTACGCGCAAGTACAGCGAGCCCAAAAGTTTTGCGGCGGGAACAAGTGGCGCTGTGTTATCTCGCAGTAAAATAAATGTAATGACCTCACGCCTGCGTGACCCATTGTACTCTGTCCCCTGTCATACAATGCGCTGTACATACATGTATATACCTACCTGCTTTTGTTAGCTTTTTTGGGCTCTTCGTTACTTTTTTAAATCATAGTTTTTATGGTGGGAGATTTCCTATTTTAGAAAATATTGAGCTGCTCTGAAAAACAGCTATATCTCTTTAATCCACAGGCCTCGTAGATATCCCCTCAAATCGCTTAACAAGTATTAACTTAATGTCTAAGAAAGGTGGTCAGAGTTTGGTCCAAATGAAACATTTGACACATACGAGTACCTAATATCCACATTTGTTTTACACGAAAATGTATTAGTATGAAAATGTAGGTAAACCTTTTTATTGCTGTTTTGTAATTTTAAGTAAGTCGTGTAGTTACTAAGCATTAAGACATATTTATAATCTACTAGATAACGAAAAACAACCCAGCTACTTGATAACCATAGTTATCTTTCTAACAAGTCAATTCACGAAAGCTTCAACGCAATTTCTAGCCATTCAAAACCCCACCGTAATAATCCATTACAACATAGAGTTAAAAAGTTGTAGAATCGTTTGGAACCGGTCACATCTGGCGCGAATGTGTCCAACTTTTGATAAAGCCTTACTGCTGGAATAAATTGTCGTGTGAACGTTGAATTACTTTTTCATGTTTCACTAGGGTTGGCATTGTTGACGATTGGAAATAGTTATTTGTTATACAAGAGTGCAAAGTTGCTTTTTAACCGCGTGTTCAATTTTGATGACCGAGCAAGCGAAGGATTCTAAAATTTAATCACGAGCGCAGCGAGTGATTCAAAATTAGAATCCTGAGCGTTAGCGAGGGAATCAAAAGAGCACGAGGTGAAAAATCTTTGCACTCGAGTGCAACACGTAACTTTTCATTCCACCTCAGCGAGGAAATGACTAAATGCAAAAAAAAAGTTTACAATCACAAGATAGGTACTTTTATTTCAGTTTAGGTATTAACTACTACATTTTTCACTTGTTTTCAAGTTTCTTGTTTTTAATATAAGGTTTAACAATGACGTGAAAAAATGCCGCGTAAAGAACCGCGTACAAAGCAAATTGAAAAAAGAACACCAAGAAGGTTCCGAGTCTGAGTTTTTAACAAATTAAAAAAAAGTTGTATGATATATTCGGCACCATAGAGGTAGCAGTAAATAGGTTTAATGTTTTTTTTTTAATTCACAAACTTAGTGCACACGATGTTCTAAATTCAATTTACTTTATCCTCTAGAGAATAAAAACGGCTTTTGCACTCAGATATTGAAGAGCAAAATTACTCTTGCCGAGATGGTGGGATGAAAAGGATTTTTAGTTAAGATAAGATAAGATAATGTTTATTTCAGACAAAAAGAAATACATATGAGTTGAGCCATACAGAGGTCTTATTCTAGGGATTTTAGCTTATCAGGCAATCTGGCACACTCTGGTTACGGAACATTACCTTCCGTGCTAGTTAAAAAACTGTGTTACGGCAAGGTAAGTGCTTCTCTCCCCAGGTGCTACTATTTCTTATACCTAAAAGATAAAACTACATACACTGTTATGACAAATAATAAAAATTAAAAGAATAAGTAGGTAATAATTAAACTAAGTCGGCACAATAGAAGCAAAATAAGTGAGATTAAAAAAAGAAAGCAAGAAAGATACATTTTTAGTAGAGGGTAGACATAAAAAGATAATTACTGTCAAATCGAAGTATGAACTTCGTTTTACCTAATCTTAGATCTTAGAGTTTTGCTATTTATTAACAGTTGACAAGGAAGGTATATTAGTGTACTATATCACATTGTAACAAGGATCATACAGAAATAACGGCAGAAACCAAGCCGTAAGTTTGTTGCCTGTTTACTACGCATTGATAGAAACTAGTGACTCGACAAGAAGAATAAAAAACATTGGTCGCGTGGAACTGGCAACTAGTTTCACGTAGTCTGACGCTTCAAGGTGATCCCTGCGATTCCTTTTAATAGGTTTACCTTTTACTTTGCTGTTTGGTTTTGTTTCTGATCATATCTACATATTTCTCATCTGACGATTATGAGCAGGTTTTCCGTTCCAACATAATCATATTGACGTAGGAATTCGTCAAGAGCTATCCTACATCCAAATCTAGATTTGTTCTCTATCGTAGTAACCTTGTTAATACGGTTGTATAATAAAGGTGCCAAGAAATGGGCACTTCTTTGCGCGAAAGTAGTCCTACATGCAGGAGCCCTGAAGACTTCGTACGCTCTTCTACTGCTTACCCTGTCTGTGCGACTGGGATGGGCATGTTGCCGTAAAATAATCCATTTTATAAAAAGCTGTCGCACAGTCAGGAACCCTGTTTCCTTATAGAGGTCAGCTGTAGGGTATCTAAACGGTTTAAAATTTAAAACTTTGAGGATAGTCCGCTGTGTCCGTTCCAGCCTTATAAGACAGGTTTTTGCCGCTCCTCCCCAAGCAGAGATCCCGTACGTTAAAATAGACTGGCACAAGGTTGTATACACCGTTTTATTAGTAGTGTCGTCTCTCAGGTGTCTAATTTTTTTAAATATATGTATTAGTTTCCTAACACGTGTTTTAAGAGTATCAATTTGCGACATCCAATTCAAATTTTTATCAATAGTGATGCCGAGGTATTTAATGCTATCTGTAGCGGATAGAGTATAGCATGCACAATTGCTATTGAGGTCATTTGGACATGAATGGGCTCGTATAGTGAAGTCAGAGCTTGGCTGTTTATTGTTATAGATTGTAAAGGTGATGTATCTAGTTTTAGACAAATTTAGTGTGAGCAGATTAAAATTAAGCCAACGAATAATAGAACGCATCCCATCCTCAGCTGCTAGGCGTGCTTCCTCCCATGTCGATCCCTTAAACAGTATGACTGTGTCATCGGCAAATGTGATAATCCTAGCGTTAGACATTTCAGTTAGGCAGAGGCTATTTATGTAAATTAGAAATAGTGTTGGCCCGAGTACGGAACCCTGCGGGACCCCAAAATTTATAGTTTTTTTTGAGCTGTACGTATTACCTATCTTCACTGCTTGGGACCGATCACGCAAGTAGTCATAGAAGAGGTCTAGAGGGACTCCTCTAATACCAATAGACTCCAACTTACGCAACAGTAGCGGGACAGAGACAGTATCAAATGCTTTAGCCAAGTCTAGGAAGACCCCGACACATCTTTGTTTTTTATCTAAATTGTCAGCAACTTGCGTAACTAGGCATTCAATAGCATCAACAGTAGATTTTTTGGCTCTAAATCCATATTGGTTAGAGGCAAGTAGATTATTGGATTCAAGGTAGTGTACCAGTCTTCTATTTATAACTTTTTCCAATACCTTGGCCAAAGTCGACAAGAGAGATATTGGACGATAGTTCGTGATACTGCCTCTGTCTCCTGCCTTAAAAATAGGAACTACTATGGAATCTTTAAACAATTTCGGAAAGATCCCCGAAGACAGACATAGATTGCAAAGGCGAGTGATAGGCACACCTAGGACACCAACACATTTTTTAAGGAATACTGAGGATATTCCATCCCAGCCCGATGATGACGTGTTCTTAAGTGAACCAATTATCCCCTTTACTTCAGAAAAATCAGTTTCTAAAAGCATGAACGAATTTAACTGCGTGTCTACAGGTTTAAATTTTTCAACTATTTCTGATTGAGTCAAATTTAGGTTTTTTAAGATGTTTGCGGCAAGACTATTCCCTACGTTTACGAAATAATCGTTGATGTGATCAGATGAGTCTATCGGGGTCAATTTTAATTTAGTAAGTTCTTCTGAACTGTCCGTTTTATTAGTATTATTGAGTCCACATACCCGTTTTATAACTTTCCAAGTTTTTTTAATGTCATGGTTAGCACTTTGTAAATCCGATCTATCATATGCATTTTTAAGATTATGGAGAATGTTATTGCAGTGGTTTCTATAGCGCTTGTAAGTTATTTCTAATGGCTTATCATTAGGTGATTTATTATGTCTTCGATGAAGGGTATCTCTAAATCTCATGCACCTTAGTAGACCCGGGGTAACCCAGGGTTGAAGAGTCAGTTTTCTGTTAGGTATCGGATGTATTTGACTACAAGTTTTGATGACATTAGACACGATATTAGTTAGTCGTTCAGTCATCTCGTTCGCATCATTCAGCGTAAGCAATATTGACCAGTTCACCTCAGACAAGAGCGTCAATGCCCTTTGGTAATTTATTCTGACAGCTGAGTTTTTCGACTTTATGAGCTGAGAACTAGGAATAGCAAGATAAACGGTTCTATGGTCAGTAACAGACGACCTGCAAATTACTGTAGTGACTTTGGTTTTCGATTTTACTATGCAGTGATCATAACACTTTTCTTGGCGAGTTGGCAATAAATGGCTAGGCTGTAGTCCATGCGTTGCAAGTAGGTCTAAGTATTCATCGGACCTATTGTCAGTGCTGTTGCAACATATATCAATGTTAAGGTCACCAAGAATATAGATATTGGGAAATAATTTTAGTTTAGAGAGTAATGTGTCAAGTGATGATAAAAAATTTACAATTGAACCAAACGATGGAGACCTGTAGATGCAGATAAATGCATGATTTTTACCTACTTTTACCACCAAACAGTCGGCATCAGCTAGGTCAGGTTCGTACACGGACACATCAGTTATATTATTACGGATATAGACGATGACTCCACTATTCTGATTAATGTGTCTATTTGAGTTAAAAGTACAGTATTGTTCAAGGGCCGGTATGGAGCACTTGCTTTTTAGCCAGCATTCTGTAAGGATTATTAAATCAAACTCTAGATTGCTTCTTGTTATGAACACTCCAAAGTCATCAAGGTTCTTATGTACACTACGTATGTTTTGCGAAATAATCTTCAGAGTACTATAATTATTGCTTATGGGAGTAAGCTCGCAGAAAGCACTTGGGTCGTCAACTAGAAACGAGTTGCCAGCGGTGATCACTTGATCAACGTCAGTACTGACATCCTCTAGATCATTTGCCATGGCAAGAGTGTAATTCTGTAATGAACAAGCAAAGTTTGTCGGTTCCTTAACTAATGAACTAATTTAACTAACCTACTATTTTACTACCAAAACCAATAATATTAATGAATTGATATAACTAATGAACAACAACAAGTGACAAGAACAATATAAGTATTCCTCTAAAATAACGAATGTACCTAACGGACATACCTACTACCTAGATAGAGAAAAAGAAAAATACATTATGTATATGATTTAAAGGACTCGTATAAATCACATTCAACTAGTACCTATCTAGTGTTACAATTGTGCAGTTTAGTATCTAAACGAAGAGAGAATTATTAAACGTACTTGTGGTGAGTTACTAATTACTAAGGCAAATAATGATGTTTACAGTAATAGTAACTAGAACGATACATCTAATTACAATTAGGTATGGTGTTTCACTACGCTGTAATTAAATGACCAAAAGAAATAAAACACAAAATTAAGAATAAATTTATAACTAATGATTCGGATCCTTAACAAAAAAAAAAAAAACATACGCGTGTGCGCTAGAAACAGGCCGCTACTTTACTGGGGCTTGAGATTGTCCAGGTCACTTTCGGATATGATACGTACTTGCGGCAAGCCTTCTTTTTTGCGCAAGTAGATTCGTCCAAAATGTGTCCAGCAAAAGGCGTATCCGGCGCTTTTGGCGAATTCTCGAGCAAGAAAATATAATTTCCTATCTCTTTGAGTAAGATTTGTAGAAATATACAACAGTTTACTTGGACCACTAATACCCAGGGCCCCGGTGCTCAGCTTCTCCAAGGGGTGTTCCCTGTTAAATTTCTTGAAGGAAGTCAGGAAGGAGTCCCTTGTGAAAACAGTAGTAAAATCTGCTATAATCGGTTTAACTTCTGAATTAGAATTGATACGGTAGATATCCTTAATTTCAGAACTAGCTAGAGTAACGCCCAATTTCTCGGCTGTTTTTCGAATAATGCCTCTCAAGTCCTCTTTTGTCTCTTTCGTCAATTGGGGTATATTTCTTAATTCAATACTTGTTCCTCTGGTATTGCGTTCTAGGATCTCAATTTTATTTTCCAGAAGAAGTATCTTCGTATCCTGTGCCTTTTTGTCCGCTTCTAGTAAGTCGATTCTTTGCAGAGCCTCGTCATACTTGCGAGACATTAAGTCCATCGACACCTTCACCTCATTTATAGACGTCAGAATAGCAGAAAACTTAGAATCCTGGTCTTCTTTTAGCGACTGAAATAAATCTATAATCTCCGATTTACTTATATCATCATTTTTACGCTTGGACATGCGTGAGCTGCGTGCAGCAATATTTGAGAAGGAAAACGCTTCTTGTATCGGTTGGGGTGAAACTGCTATGTTAGAGTCCGAAGCATAGTGGTCCAGGGGCGTCCTAAAGGTGCCTGGTGAGCCACTTGCCAGGGGTGGGGGTGTTTGTTGCATTACTGTTAGGCTTTTGCTTATATTGCTCTGCTGAAAACCCAAAGCGCAGCAACAGCGACAGTACAGTAATTAGGATTTATTGAGTTGCTTTGCTATGTGTAGGAGCAATGATAGCGCGTCTAATAGATCACAGTGGTAAATGATTACATAATGCGGTACGAGCAAGCAAGCAGCAGGCGCAACCAAGTACTATTTGCAGATTGTAGTGAAGCAAGCAGGCGAGAACACAAGCGATCCACACTACCAGGCGAACAGCAAGCGCAGGGAGGTGGCTAGCCGGAACGAATGAATGGCAGGTAATGTGTGCGTGCAGCAGCGTGCGGATGTGAGGTCTCTGCGTGTGCAGGCAGCACACGTACGTTCCGCGGGTGACGTTTGCGTGTGTGCGCGGAGTAACACAACGGCCAGCGGCGCCGCGGCGTAGTAATGTGTGCGTGCCTTACTTGCGATTGGGTGCGATGTAGTGTGCGTAGCTCCAGGACTTCTATGCTTACAGCAACGTAGTAGAGTGGGTGACACTAGTGATGAGGTACTTGCGTAATTTGCTTATAACCTCCTTGACAGTTCTGCTCTCCTATTTTACGTACTTGATTTAACTTGTAGGATTTAAATAAACGTTTGAAAAATAAACGACTACACTTTGAACGCGTCCGCTCTGTACGAGGTCCGGGGGGAGAAGGTTAGTTATTCATCATCAGCTTGAAGAAGTGCACAGCTAGACATAGCCCTCCCCTATTCTTTGTTAAATTGGCACCATACTGAAGCTTCAATATTGTATTATTGTTATAGGGGTCTACAACTTAAGAACAGTAGTAAACAAACTTACAGTAGTAACAACTATTTTGAATCGCGCGCGCATGCACTTGGCACGAACTGATTTGCACCTTCCACCTATCTACACACGTCCTTCTCTGTTTTTATTTCTACTTTTCCTACCTACCTACTGTTTATTCTGCAATTGTTCTTCTTTGTCTTCTCGAGTTTGCTTTTCTGTCGTGCTTTTGGTAATGTTTTATTTTATTTTCTTGCTATAATTATTATAAGTGTATGTAGCGTGTGTGTCCAAAATAAATGTATTTTCTTCCTTTCTTTTCTTTCAAACTTACAGCTTGTTAGTAAGTAGTCAGAAGTGGCACCTACAGTCACCTAGCTTAAAGACGTTTCAAAGTGATCCTTGTGATGTTATTGAATAAATACCTTTTGACCTTAATTTTGACTCCATCTAACGACTTTTCGCGATCTTTGTGACGCAGGGGGTTGCTACAACACATATTTAATTTAATTTATTACCAATTTAAAATTATCTAAATTAAGAGTTTTCACTCTGCCCAGATTACCTATAACTCAGTGACAATGAAGATAGGTTGATTTACTTATCTCAATATAAATTTAAGTTATTAAATATGAGGTATTCCACTTGATAGTAATCAGTTCATGCATACCTTGGATCAGCTACATTCCGTGGGTAGAGATGTCCAGGATTACAGTGGTGGTTGCGACGCAGCAAACCTATAAAGTTTTGTCACATTGATTCTAACTGAATCACTAGGTATTTTCCTATGTTTGTTTATGAAGATTATTACTTTACATTTACTGAAGTGAACTAAATATACACATTAGTCCACGGGCTAGAAATGGTCATCAGTATTGCTTACACCAGGTCGCCAGCGTTGTAGATGAGACAATCTGGTTAGGATCTCTCCTTCCTGGCTTGCAGAAACCTGCTTATTCTAATCCGCCCTATACCATGGTATGAGGAATCAAAGGACTGCACTTAACCTGCACCATTGTTAATATTTATTTAGAGACCTTACATAATCATCGTTCGGCATGTTAGTCTTGAACTGCCCGAAATGTAACTGGCATCCAAACCTCCATCCTCACATCTGATCTATGTCATACGACTTTTGCGCATGTTAATATGTCTCTACATGTCACAAGCATACATTTACTATTATGCGTTATGACTCTTCATATAGTTCCATTGTTCATGAATTGAACACTTTGTAACGACATGAGAACTCATGTCTATTCATCATGTAAGCAAATAGTGATAGATTTTCCCAAGTCAGCCTTAGAAAAAGTTATGCATTCCAAGTTGTAATTTCAACGTTTTTATCTTCTCATTAATAAACCAAATTCTAAACTAAATACTTAGCTCTCTTTACAGATGAAACGCCTGGAGATCTCGACCCACTGATTTTAGTACACGTTAAATCGCAAAACAGAAATTCTAAATGCAACGACCATTTTGTGACTTTTACGAACAGGAAAGAATGTTTTTGAACTCACCATAGATCATAGACGAGCTTCTAATAGTCTCATTTCCGTTTTCAGTGTTACTATTATACAATTTTTACAATCATCGCATTTCGCGACACTCCCGCCTCCCAAGGCTTAACTTTAATTAATAGTTGACATTAAGTCTTGTGTCCATCTATGGATTTTTTCCATAGCTTGAACTGCAGCTGCTCGACGTTGATCGGTCGACTCAACTGGTTGACATGAAGCAGTTTCATTGTTTATTTCATTCTCTAAACCATGCGAATTTTGTTCTGGTGTAGATTCTATTATTTGTGTCAGTCTCGTGTCCTCTAACAACTCTCTTTGATTTTGCGTTGAATTATTTTCATTATTTATATTTAATTGGTAAAGATCTTCTTTTGAACTACTAGAATTAGTGACGGGTATGTCATTCACCTCAGTTGTAATTGGTGAATACTGAGAGAAACCATCTGTATCTATGTATACATTTCTCTCTTCATTCTCAGAGAATTCCTTTGAAAACTCTTGGAAGGATGCATTTTCATCAACTTCCAAAGGATACAAGTGTGCTAAGGATCTTGTGAACACTCTGTCTCCTACTTTCACTTTCGCTATTCTACACAATCCGTCTTTTCCTTTTATTAGTTCTGAGATACTTCCTACTTTCCAACCCTCTCTATTTTTAGCTTCACCCTTTATTTGTACTATATCTCCAACTTTTGGACTTTCTTTAGATCTCACCCTTGCTTGCTTGGGTGTGTTTTGATATCTCTCTCTGAGACTTAGTAAGTACTGGTTAACAAACATTTCTTTGTATTCATCTATTATTTTGTTGCCACGATTCCAACCTTCTATAAGTTGTTGTTTAATAAGTGATCCGGAAAGTGGTAAACTCTCCATTAGTACTTCTATACTTAAACATTTTCCAGGAGTGAGAAAATCTGCTGGTTTAAGTATGTGTTCTAAATTCGATCCTACGTATGTAAGAGGTCTAGTGTTAACTACTGCCTCTACTTCTTTGATTATTGTTAAGAGTTGAGTGTCTTCCAACATTTGCTTTTGAAGCGTTCTTTTTAAACAATGCTTTACAATAGCTACTAATCTCTCATAAGCTCCACCATGCCACGGTGCGAGTTGTGGGATAAACTTCCATTTTATATTAGTTGTAAAATTTCCTTCTTTTGTTAGTACTTCTCCTAGCAATCTAAATTGCGAGGCATTGTCAGTTAATATAAGAGTTGGGGTTCCTCTTGTTGCTAAAAATCTCTTGAACGCCATGAGGCATTCATTAGTTGTAAGGTCTTTATAACTTCTAAATGTATCGCTCTTATGACTAAACATGTGAACAAGCATATCCACCTTTTCTTTAGACCATTTTCTGTTTGTACGACCATTGGTCCAAAATAGTCAGCTCCTGTATAAGCAAATGAATTTGTATAATTTACCCTTTCTGCCGGTAATGCAGGAGTCTTGGGTAATTCAAATGGTCCTCCACCGTGCTTCACGCAACTAGCACATTTACTTAGCGTTTTTTGGACCCTGGATCTACCTTGAGGTATCCAATATTTCTGTCGTATGATACTTAGGGTATGAGCCACTCCTACATGAAGGTTCTTTTCATGAGTTTCTTTTATAAGTCTTTCGGTGAAATCACTATCTTTCGGTAAAAGAATAGGATATTTAGCATCGTAAGATAAATCTGAATGTGCGAGACGTCCGTCACATCTCAAGATTCCATTTGTGTCGCAGAATAAACTTAGACTACCAGTTAGACTAGTTTTCTTCCCCTGTACCTCTTCTGGGAACATTCTTTTCTGAAGCTGTCTAATTTCTTCTAATTGAGGATCTAGGTTTGTTACCATTTCTGAGTTTGCAGGCTGTGCTTTAACCTTTTTACAGTTTTCTGTGTCAGACAGAACCTCCCCCGTTCCCCGTTCTCCACCATAAATATGTGACGCAGGGGGTTGCTACAACACATATTTAATTTAATTTATTACCAATTTAAAATTATCTAAATTAAGAGTTTTCACTCTGCCCAGATTACCTATAACTCAGTGACAATGAAGATAGGTTGATTTACTTATCTCAATATAAATTTAAGTTATTAAATATGAGGTATTCCACTTGATAGTAATCAGTTCATGCATACCTTGGATCAGCTACATTCCGTGGGTAGAGATGTCCAGGATTACAGTGGTGGTTGCGACGCAGCAAACCTATAAAGTTTTGTCACATTGATTCTAACTGAATCACTAGGTATTTTCCTATGTTTGTTTATGAAGATTATTACTTTACATTTACTGAAGTGAACTAAATATACACATTAGTCCACGGGCTAGAAATGGTCATCAGTATTGCTTACACCAGGTCGCCAGCGTTGTAGATGAGACAATCTGGTTAGGATCTCTCCTTCCTGGCTTGCAGAAACCTGCTTATTCTAATCCGCCCTATACCATGGTATGAGGAATCAAAGGACTGCACTTAACCTGCACCATTGTTAATATTTATTTAGAGACCTTACATAATCATCGTTCGGCATGTTAGTCTTGAACTGCCCGAAATGTAACTGGCATCCAAACCTCCATCCTCACATCTGATCTATGTCATACGACTTTTGCGCATGTTAATATGTCTCTACATGTCACAAGCATACATTTACTATTATGCGTTATGACTCTTCATATAGTTCCATTGTTCATGAATTGAACACTTTGTAACGACATGAGAACTCATGTCTATTCATCATGTAAGCAAATAGTGATAGATTTTCCCAAGTCAGCCTTAGAAAAAGTTATGCATTCCAAGTTGTAATTTCAACGTTTTTATCTTCTCATTAATAAACCAAATTCTAAACTAAATACTTAGCTCTCTTTACAGATGAAACGCCTGGAGATCTCGACCCACTGATTTTAGTACACGTTAAATCGCAAAACAGAAATTCTAAATGCAACGACCATTTTGTGACTTTTACGAACAGGAAAGAATGTTTTTGAACTCACCATAGATCATAGACGAGCTTCTAATAGTCTCATTTCCGTTTTCAGTGTTACTATTATACAATTTTTACAATCATCGCATTTCGCGACAATCTTCACGATGGAGGGCGTAGAAGGGCGTCCCACGCTTCGTTTTCTAGATCGTGGTTGCCATTTTAGTTATTGGTTGTTCAGTTCAGTTAGATAATACATCGCTTTCATAATCAGAAGTCAAATCACTATCAGTCTGCTAGTTAGTAAGCTGGTTACATTAACAATTTGGGCAGAGTAGTGACCACTTTCACATCACTTGGAACGTGCATTTACGGTTATCATTAAGAAAATAATGGTTCTTGGTGTAAAGTGATAACCCGTAAAATGAGAGATGACAGAGCAGCTCTATATTTCTCGGTTTTGCACCGAGTTTCAGCGAGGCGAGCATCAGTTTACAGTTTTTTTTGTAATATCTAGTCGGCGTTTGACATTGTTTTTGCTGACTTTTATTTCGTTATCTTACGGTCCATAATGTGACACATTTTTGAATAAACGAGCTTTACTTACACTTACCTAAGTTATTTTAATGTTTTTACCTCTCTGTATCGTCATATCTTGCTAGTGTCAAGGGATAAAATAATTTCAAATACAGTCCAGCCAGTAAGGCACGTCTGTTAAGTACTTTTTATACTCCTGCCGGAACAAGCAAATAGTCCAACTGATTAAAATCCCTGAAATTACAAGCGCATGAGACTTGCCGTCTGTGTTCCTCGCAAGTTGATGGACACATTGTAGTGTATCGTAGGGCATGTAAATACCTAATGTGCGTTACTTGCGAAGCATTGTTAAATGATGTTACTACTTTACATCAGGTGGGTCATCTGCTTGTTTTTTCAGCAAGGCTTACACCAAAATACGTTTAAAAATGAAAAAAATAAAAGCGTTGTGACTTGTGCTAGCGCTCCCGATTCGTTCGTTTCAGATGAAAGAGTGACTTGTCATCTCGTTTTTTGGAGGCAATTAATGGCTTTGGGTGGACTTCTGAAAAGTTTAAATTGAGATGAAAATAATACCCTCGGCCCCTTTGCACGTTATTGAATCTCTGGCAAATCCAATATTGACCGATGGCTTTGATGATGTAGAACGGTCACCTGGACACGAAAAGTCAGTAAGTACGTATTATTTCAATTGTATTTTAGTCAACATATTTTCTATACTACTTTTATCTTTTAAATCCAGTAAGTAACAGATGGCCTGCCCAATGTTATGTGGTAACCATCATCTATAACAAAGCAAAATCGGTTAAGTAGTTCGGCTTCAAAAAATAAAAGGGAAACGTTATGTCGTCCAAGTAAATGAAATAGCATATTTTGCTTTTTTAGGGTTTGGCCACTCCAGCGCGTCAGTAACGCGAGACGCGATTGCGTCTGCTACACGAAACTTAACGTGAACGACATTGCCTGCGTTGTGGTGCACAGCGCCAAAGATTAGGTATGTATAGCGTCCGCCGCACTGGAGCCTTATGCACTATGACCATTTGCAGCGCGAGCTCGGCTAAGACAAGGCAGGCGGTGTGATACGGTCAGGGCAAAATATCTCCTATGTCGTAAAGAATAAAGCCCAATATAAGTTTTGATGTTTCACGGTTTGGGGCAAGGAATCTCCTTGGAATCTCCTATTGTCATAGTTTGAAGGCACCTGCAGACGCTCCCGCTCCGCAGTCGTTTTGGTCGCGCAGGTGTGACCAAACCTTTAGGTTTTCAGTGTATTTGAAGTTGTATTTTTTTTTCAAAAAAGTTATACTAACAATCGTACGCTCACACATTCAATAATCGAAAATTAGTCCACGTCTATACAAAGAATTGCACTTGGTAGTATAGACCTTCTCCCTTTTCGCTCTTAATCTTCACGTTGACAAATGAGAAGCCGACTCCTCCGGCTGTCACCGTCACCTTAGCACCTGTCTGATCCCGGTCCACCGCCAATATGCCCTGGAAAGACCAAAAAGGTTTTGATGATTTTTTATCACCTATATAAACAATTCGTACAAATATTTACAAAATGCGTATGAAACAGTTAAACTATCTAGACACAAACGTGGGACATAAACATAGGTAGATATAAGTATCAACAGACCGTTGCAAACTATTTATGTTGTATGAATCTAATTACAGGCACATGAGGCTTAACATCTGTATGCCTCAAGTTGATGGACGCAGGACAATGAATCGTAGCGCACGTTCGTATCATGCGTGACTAGTAGGGGATGTATATTGCTGCGTTTCAACATAAATACTTAATAAAAGTAAAAATACTTACTTTTATGGTCCTTGTACTGTTGTCGTTGTAGAACACGTTCTTGACCCTTGTTTTAAAAGGAATAGAACTGAGTTTCACAATCTCAGAATGAGCCAGCATACCGTTGAGAGTTGTCCCCACTTGCAAATCAGATGCATTGTGGAAGCCCACACAAAACACCACCAAAAACAGCACAGCCAACTTTATAGATCTCATTTTGATTAACTTAGTGTAAAGGCACAGTTGTTGCAGTTAATGTTAAATGAGACGTTGATATTTTTTTCTAACGTATTATAAGAAGCTATCTCTAGAAAACCTCCATATTCATAAATGCGTAAAAGAGATTGTAACATCTCTTTGTGATATTATTATTAGTGTGATTAAAGGCACATGAGGCTTAACATCTGTATGCCTCAAGTTGGAACGCAGTGCATTCATAAAGAACGTTCGTATCGTGCGTGACTTACGAGGCAATACTTTGTTATAGGTTATAGTTACCACTTTTTATTCATTTTTTATTTATTTATGCTTGTGTCATCAGTTTATACAACTAATAAAAAAATATCACAAGATAATATCGACTTCAGTTAAAATTACATTCTGCGTTGTTTTGCCAAAGTAAAATGTACTATTTTACATTTCCTTTGATTATTCAAAAACTCAATAGGAATTACTTTTAAACCTTAATTATCTTGTAAATTATATGAATCCAGGCACCAGCTCTACGCAACCAAGTATAGAAAGACGACATGAAACATAAGTTGTGTATTGTGAGTGATGCTGCCAATCCAAAGATTTAAAACAGTTTTTTGTACTGCTCGTTTGTGAATAAGTAAGCCCCTGATCCAAGATTAAATTTCAAGATGTGGTCATGTGTCATAAAAACACTTGAGATAAAATCCAAAGGAAATGATAAGATATCAATAAATGTATACTGTTATCAGGAATACAGTCATCGGTAGAAAATTAGCCATCAACGAATTTTCTGCCTTTGCTTCGTTCCATCGCGTAGGGGATTCTATGCTTCGTCAGCCATTTTGTTTACTTTTCTTCACTGATGTAATAAAAGGGAATTGGCCGGTGCTCCGACAAAATTGAACGATAATTATAATTCAGTGTCGACGCTACGCATGACCGTCCACGCTTGTAATATCAGGATTAAATCGCCAGTTAATATCCCGGGTAATCAGGTCACAGCGTACAGAGCACTGATCATACACAGGGTAGGTATACCGGCCTCTGAAAGAGGTATGAACAATGTTTATAATGGGCAGGCCATGTAGCTCGAAAATACAACCTTTGAGGAATAGTTCTCAAATGAGTGGAAATAAATACGAACTGGAAAACGAAACGTATGCCCACCTTTATTCGATCGACTGATATTTTGAAGATTATAGATTTTATTTTTTTAAGGGTTGGCAACGCGCTGGGGACTCTTTGGTATTGCAGGCGTTTATAGACTAAAGTAACCGCTTACAATCAGGCAGGCCGTAAGCTTTTTTGTCTACACAATTTTTTTTTTTTTTATAAATAAAACAGCATCATCTAGCCCCAAAGTAAGCTACTCAGAGCTTGTGTTATGGGTACTAGACGACTGATATATTTAATACATTATATACTTACATAGATACATATTTTTTTATTATACATAAACACCCAGACCAACGGAACAAATTTCTGCAGATCATACACAAATTTGTTCTGAGGCGGGAATCGAACCCGCAACCTCTTGCGTCGCAGGCGGACTCTCGCCCGCTGCGCCACTGAGGTCGTCTATTGTTTCGTCTATTGTCGTCTATTGACTATTGTTGATAAAAAAGATGTTCTGAGAGACGCAGGTTTGTGAACTTTTGTGACTTCTTCAGATAGATGCAGGAATGGAACTCCTTTCAGTCGACCACACCACAAAGATTGAATCTATGACGCGACGCCCGAGATGCGCTGTCCATATACGTACTCAGGATCTCAGCTATAGCTACGTATACGTATACATACGTAAAGCTACATGAGTGATGGAAGAAAATCTGACCACACATAATAGTATCATATTTGTTCTATTATTGATATCCTAACTTTTTATCTAACCTAATTTAATCTAACGTTTTATCCCATGGCAATACCGGGATTTAAAACTACGCGGGTGAAACTGCGGGGCGTAGCTAGTAGACTCATATTTATGATATATGTTGGTTTTGTAAAACTGAAAATGTGATCTCTTATAGTAAGTAACGAACAGTGTTTTCACGTCTTGCTGGTGGAACAAGCAGATGGCCCACCTGATGATATGTGGTAACCATCACCTATAACAAGACATATTAAGTCTCATTTGGAGACCAACGTATTGTAAATCTATACCATGTATAAGCTATCATAAATTATTTATTCGTTTCTTATACGATTGGATTTTGGCGTGAACGTCCACTAGTGCGGAGTATCGTGGCATGTTGTATCTCCGTGGTTTACTGTGAGCTATGGAAATGCAAGGTAACTCGCATATTGGTTACTGGCAGCGATGCGTGCGAGTAGAGCGAGAGCTCGCTTGTAAATATGTTATATCTTTCATGAAATAAGTGGTTGTATGAGTATAGCTAGCCCCGCACTAAAACTTTTGCTATAGGAACTAAAACAAACATGAATATAATTCGTCAGGTAGGTACGATATGGAAGAATAATGAAGCCCTATATTTCTTGACTCGCTCATTGCACTTTTCGAATGTTCAGTCTGTGTTGGAAATGAGCTAATTACATTATAATTTCTAGTTAGCTATTATATCAGCATGCATAAGCGCCAATGAACCCTGGATGGAAAAATTACTGCTTTAAAAAAACTTACGTAATACAAATTCATTTATTTGCCAAATAATCTTACCTAAACGTAAACGGGCTGTATCATGGGAGGCCGAACACAAAATTAAAAAAATTAGGTACTGATTTAAGACCACATCGTGCAAAAATTTTTTACCCCTTTTAAAGTTTTATAACCCCTTAAATACCTCCCAAAATACTTAAATACCCCTTAATAAGAATAACAGATAAGTCATTTATTCGCAAAACTAAGTTCTAGTTGATTATAAGGGTCAACTGAATGTGCGGCGTGCTCCCTGACTACAGTGTTGACTATTGGCCCGCGTTGAATATGCAGTCCGCTGGGCGTGGCCTAAACTCTTGTAAGCCTTTGTTTGACGCCGATATTGGATCCCGTTTATCGCCTTTGATGACCGAATATTCACATTGTTTGCTTGCCGCTGCCGCTGCCGCTACCGTGCGTGTTGTTTTAACTTTCAAATGAGTTTTCAAGTGGATTTTGGAAAGTTTGATTGTGTCGCGAGCCCGTGGGTTAATTGGTTTTGATTTTCTATACCTGTTTCTAAAGGTACCAAGGGCGTTAATTTTGTCGAGGACATTATAGGAATAAATGTTTTTGAAATAAATCACAGTGGTTGTAGGTATGTTTGTTTTCTAAATAAAAATTATAATAAATTATCCTTATTTTTTATTTAAACAAGAAAAAAAATGCGTACGAAACTAATGGATTGGTGGCTCTATAAGGAATGAAAATTAAAAAAAAAACATGATAATGGAACGAATCTTGTTCTTATTTCAAAATAAAAGTAGAACTCATATTTTTCATTTAAAAATAGACACAACTACGTTTAATTTTAAAACTTTCTAATATCACTACAGTCTGTATCAAAGAGTATACAATGTCACAGACATTGTATACTCTTTGATACAGATAGATAAGATGATAGATAAGATATAGATAGATAAGATAGATGTACGAGTATGTAAGCCTACTTGCTACATTATTCACGATCAAATAAGCGTAATGTTTTATTAGTACTGTTTTAAATAAAAGTAATTCAAACTAGCAAGGACGAAGTCCTGCAATTTACGTAATGACGATTCTCCCTGCACATCCCACTCCATTCGGAACTTTGAACAATTTTCATTATCAAAAACTTCGGTGTCTCAAAGTATTCAAGTGTCTAAGTACTAAGTAATTTGTGCAGTAACTTAAAGTCCAGTTTATGTAATATCACTTTCTCGGAGAAGTCGGGTGTTAATGAGAATTTGATTACAACGATAATGTATTTATGGTTAGCAGGCATTCATTTTCTGAGAGCACTCGTGGTCTGGTGGTAGCGACCCCGCCTTGCGATCGCTAAGGTCATGGGTTCAAAACCAGCCTTGCACCAATAAGTTTTTCTGCCCAAAAAGTGTACGCAGTTTGTAAAGTATTATCTTATCTGTTACACAGTACATCGTGCCAGTAGGAACTTGGTAGATTGTATAGTAGGAGTAACTCTGTGATATAAAAAAGAGATACCTATATTTATTTATCCGTCATTTGCACCTGAACCTATCGAACGAGGACCAGAAACAAGCTGCAACGTTCGGGTGTCAAATTTTCCATTGTCTTGTCAGAGGTATGATGCAGAAGTAACAAACTTTCAAATGTCAAATAAAAACGTACCTTTCGCTGTAGAGTTTGGATTGCTTTTTAAGTGACAAAAACTGAAACTGAATTTCTGTGCATTGAGATACCTATCTGTCCACGAACAAACAACTGTTGGATATTTAACTCAAAACTTGATGGTTCAACAAAGTTTCAACATGATAATCAAAATCGCAAACAAAACAATTAAGAATGTTAGTGGCGAAAACGTTATTTTTTTAGATTTTCATAATCCACAGTGTTGGGGACAGCTTAGTGGGGATTTTAACATTAAACCGATAAATCCGCAATTTCCTTCAGGTATCACAAAATTTCCATACAAAAGCATCGTGAATTTCTCGATTCCAAATATCAAAGACTTGAAAATCAGCGAGCTTCTAGAAAACACCAAAAAGAGCGTCAATTCTAAAAAACTATAGCACATCTGAGACAAAGAGCCACATCGCACTCGTGAACTCTCGATTGTCCTCACATCTTACATTTCTGCATCATATTCGTCGCAATGGAAACTAAAAACATTGCTGCAAATTCCAGAGCAATTCCAACTCTATATCGTAAAACGTAGAGTCTAATATTACTCGTGTCAGTAATTCAGTGAATTCAAATGCATGGAAAGACGAGAGTGGCTGAATTGAGGTAGAAGCCAAGTGCAGAATAAAAGTGACGGACGAAACTGGGTGGTTAGCACCAGTTTTAAAAATACTGTAAATATTTGAAAGTCCTTCCCACTAATATTAAAAACGCGAAAGTTTGTAAGTATGGATGATCATCACCATCATCAACCTATGTTAGTCCACTGCTGGACGTAGGTCTCTCCCAAGACGCGCCACTGAGCCCAGTCTTCAGCTCTTCTCATCCAGCGCTTGCTGCGCTACATTTCGCAGATCGTCGCTCCACCTTGCCGGAGGACGACAACATGGAGGAGGATGGATCGATGGATGTTTGTTACTCTTTCACGCCGGAATATCTATCTTTTTTCGGTTTCTGTCTCTCTTTTATCTATGGGAATCATTTTAAAAGCGGGGCTTATCTATATCTTTTTTTTTAAATAAATAAATTTATATGTATACTAACTAGGTACTGTATTTGGCACCTACTTTAACTATACATTATTTTCACTTAGCCATCCGTCGATTCGACAGAATTACCGTTATAATGCCGGTTTATATAAATATTTAATTTCGTATGAATAACAGTTTAGTCTTTAGCACGAGTTTTTATCAGACTTATCTAGGCAGTCCGTCCTGTTCACGTGTCACGTCTATAGTCACGAATGCAGTTAAATATTATTAGTTTGCAGTAGTAGTGAAGGTTTTTCTGAAATTATTATTCCGGGGATATACCACCTTAAATATTCAGCAAGATGCTTGCATTTTTATGAAAGTGTGTGGAAGTCTCACTAAATTGCTTGAGTATTATAAATCATCTTCTTCCCAAAGTGAAAGCTTAGTTGGCGCTAGATGTGAAATGTCCGCCATTTTTTTTATCAGTATTGACCTCATTCAGAGATGGTTATCAAAAGTAGTGCTTAATACTGAACGTATACAGTATAGTCGTACTGAATATTCAGTTGTTGATTCCGAATGAATGACGTTAAAGCCAATCAATCCTATTACGTAGTCCATTGCTTTTTGAACTATAACTATGTTGTCGATAGTTTCTATTGGAAAATTACGCACAATTATACAAAAAAACTACCTGAATCATAAATCGTCTTTAATTCTATAATGAGAAATTATTTATGTAAATATCTATAGGTACATAGATAGATTTTTATAAGAAAAAGTGATGAATGGATGAACTATTCCTTCAACATACATTATAGCAATAATAATTGCATTACCTTACTTACAGAGTTCCTATTCGTATGTCTACCGAAGTTGTGCTCTAACTGGCATTACGGTGCGTCCATCCATCTTATTATTCTTATCACAGGTTTCGCTATTAAAATAAATGGTCGTTTTAAGAACTGTAAAAAATTAAGTGGACAAGTGTGAGTGAGACTCGCGTCATGTTTTTTCGACAGAAGCGAGGAGTCAGAGGGTTAAACCCATTCCACCGTAATTGACACCACACTCATTACCGGAAACTAATTAAACTTTGATCACAGTGCGCTTAAGTTGAAATACGGCCAGTAAATTTATTTACTGTTCGAGTCCATTGTTATAAATACTTAATATCATACAGAATTCAGCCATCCTTTACACGAAAATAACATTATTTCTGTAGCTCTATATTTACATGGTTGCTGCAGGTGGTGCATCTAACATACAACAGAACCCCTCTGTCATCAAACACCACATGATGAAGGACTATGTTCAGCTGTGGACCTAACAAAATATTTTGTACATTTAACTCACAATAGCCACATCCAAGTCATGCAAATACCGTGGTTTTATAGGTTTGTCCAAGAAGAATTGTTAAGTTTGTGTTTGAGACAACATCCCAGGAGGCTGGTACAAGTTATTCTGATGAATTAGGAACTTATTCTATTTTGGAGTCTAGCTTGAAAGTAACGAAATAGTTGTATATTTTATGAATTTCAACTAACAATTCCAATTTTTGCCTGGGTAGGTAAAAATTAAATAATGGATCCTCACGTTACAGCACATATATTACTAAGATACGTTAATCATCATCATTCAAACCTTTAAATTGACATATCCAGTATGAACGATTCTTAGCCCTCTCCATCCACCACGACCCCTAAGAATAATTCCAGTTTCGTTTTCCAGCTCATGGTCACCACGCGCGAACCTTTTGGTCATCTGCTAGTTTCGTATCTTAGGCACAAAACAATGCATTATATCATTAACTTACTTCATTACTGCCAGTCATTTTACTCGAGCAGCCTATGGGTAAATCACACCCGCAGGGCTGCCAGTACTCTGCGAATACAATATAACAACATATTTAGGATGCTGTTGCGGTTGCCTCGCTTTTGTAGTGCCTCGGGGATGTTTGCGGAGGCAGGAGTAGATGGGTAACACGCGTGCATGCGGAAGAAGGTAGCCTCCCTGCGTCAGCGCACTCGAGACAGCGGCAACAGCATCCTACAGATGATTGTTTCCCGACTGGATTGTCTCATCCAAGATAGGTGGATGAGAATCACGATGGGGTTAGACATAATTAGGTAGGTACTATTCTGACATTTTATTTTATTTATTTGATTATAATTTTAATTTAACTTTATTTTAATTTAATTTAATTTTGTTTTTAATTATGTAAATATTATGTGTTATGAATTGTAATTATAATTTAAATTTAGTTTGGATTGTCTGTAAATCTGAAATAAATGAATATTAATTAAGCAGAAGGACGGTTCTTCAACCAAATAATACCCATGTTATAATAATAAAGAGGGCAGAGTTAGCAAGTAGAACAAGTGGTCACGCGCGGCCCAGACAGATGCATGCGTAGTACGTGATATTGTCCTGAGTTTTATAAGGACATTCAGCTGATATACGATGGAACCTCGCACATGAATGCATACAGCGATGTTCATTCATTGGCGTAGGTTCAAGCTGAAGTACGTGGACGAGTGAATTCTAAGCGCTTTTGAAGGTGTATCAAGACTTGTCTATAAACTTATAAATTGCATTTCTCTAATAACTCCAATGTGTGTAAACTTTTACTTCTCACAAATGTATATCAGGTTTCATCATATTATGACTGAATCATCATCATCATCGAAATTAGGAACCTACCCGAATAATCGGGTCCCTTATTCGGATATTGAATTTTTCAATTATTGTGCTTTGATAAATAAACACTCTTGAAATTAGTGTAGTAAGTATTGCAATTTGTATAAAGTTAAGGTTTTTAAAGTTTTTCGTATTTTTATGAGGGTTTATGTGGAAGAAAACATTTTTATAAATATGTTTTTTCCTCCCCGAAACGCTGCTAAGTAAGTGCTCTCAGCAGTGAAGTTTAATAATTTGAATAGAAAGTTTGATGCAACTTCAAACTCACTACCTCCGCTACCAACACACCCGAGACCACTCTGACTAGTGCTCCCAAGCAAAGTGCTTACCAGATATGATTAGCAATCTCTCCGCGTCCCCAATAAATCACCAGAGACTATACCACTTTATATTCAAGCAATCGATAGCAGTTGTAAAAGGCGACTCGAGTTGAGCGGAATTAGAATTTAAAATATATCGATTCCCTTATGAATGAGGCAAGGAGTTCCTGATGAAATATTAAGGAGTTCGGCAGACGGACGATTTTGTTATGCTGTGTTCAGATGTACCTATCTAGTTGAGTTTCTGATCATTTTAACACAAAAACATATTCTTGGGAGTTTTATTTAAAAATATAAAAGAAAAAAATATTAACAGGTGTCAAATAACCTGTCACTTTATGTAGATTTTGTTTAAAAAAATACATTGACAGGTTATTTAATAAAAAAAATTATCAAAATCGGTCTACTCAGTCTGGAAAAAAGTTATGCGCGGTCATACATAAAAAAATATACGCGTCGAATTGATAACTTCCTCCGATTTTGTTTTCGTCGGTAAAAAAATGAGCTTCATGACCTTAATCCTTGCTGCCATCGTGCATGACATGATGATTTCTACACGGAGATTTTATTTTTAATAGATCCATCATTGTTTTCTGATAAGTTGATAGTAGAGACCGTCATTTTTTGGTAGGTGGATGAAGAGAAGTCAGAATCCTTCTTGCAGTGAACTTCTTCAGATTGGTGATGATGATAATGAATAGAGAGACGGAAATATAATTTGACGGATAGCGTTACTCTCAAATTGATGACACCGTCTCTATCGAAAACTACTTTGAATATTGACAAGGCAATGTAGTCACAATTTAAAGTGTAGATTACACAATACTATATTTTCTTTCCGAGCGCTACGAATGTTTAAAGTTTCACAACTTTGTGCGCTGTGTATAGTATCTCGTCTGCAAGCCACGTAAATGGCGTGTTTTTTTCCAATTGGCCACCAGCAGAGCAGCTGAGGCTGTAAAAACGATACGTGACCCCTCCGACGCCGACGCGGGACTTCTAGGAACTCGCCACTGTTATATCACAGCCGTTGAATTGATGTTTTTTAAAACAAGAGTAAAAAAAGTTAAAAAGATTGGGGGTATCGATTCTATCTATGCACTTTTGACTTTCTTAACTACATATTAAGTAGAGCATTTTGTGAAAAATCGTGTTATGTCATATTCACTCAATATTTCACAAAGCTTTCATAATCATGTTGAATTGATTTGTAATGATTATTTCGTGCTGTACCTAGTGTACTGTGTGTGTTGAAATTATATACATAGGGTTATACTGAAAAATTTTAGAATGCTAACCATTCATTGAATATCTACTTATTCGCGAGTGACGCTTACAATGTCAGTGACAGATATTCATAAGCTCACGTGAGTCAACCACAACGACTTATTACGGCCACCGTTTTTAGAAAACCGAGTAACTGTTTATCAATCCAGGCGACGTCTTGTACTGTCTCGTGGAAGTTATAGTTTCTCAAAATATATGTACGTCAACATCATGTGGAGAACAACTACAGTGCGACACAAAAGAGTAGAAAATGATAGGGGCACCACCGGCCATACATTTTCGACGTTCACTCTAATGCAGTCTTGCTCACACTTACCGCGTGTCAAAATTAGTTCCGTTTATACTCTTTTGTGTTGCACTGTAAGTCCATAGGTACTTAATATTCAAAAGTGTTTTTGAGATCCGTTGAGAATAAATTCATAATTCGAATTTTTTTTGCTTGTTTATTTTGCAGCATGCGATGTTTAGTTCTTTGTTTAAGAAAATAAATAAAATAGTCAATTAACAAATAAAGTAACTTAAGAACAGTTGAAGCCAGTATTACTACTAAAGCATGTTTTAATACATTTATAGCAGTTTTTTATGAAACAAATAAAAAATCCTACGCAAATGTACCCGATTTTCTGGCTCTGATCGCAATTTGAGCGAAAGAATTTCAGCACTATCATCACAAAACTTTGCACAATTTCACCTGTGAGTTTTCGAAGTTAGTTCGTCGCTTTAAACATTCGTCTTTGCACCGAAAGGTTCTTCATTCGTATTCGCGCACGCACCCGCCGAAGCGAGAACGTTAGGGAATTCAAAATGCACCGTGTGCCTAGCACTGGTGTTTTTGAACTGATGATGTAGTTTTCTTTACATACATTCATAAAATTAAGACTATTTCCCATAGGGGTAGGTAGAGACCACGGATTTCCACTTGCTACGATCCTTACATACCTCTTTCGCTTCATTCACTCTCATAATATTCTTCATACATGCTCGTCGGTTTAGGGTACTCTTTACCTGGCCTTTCTCTAGAACATCTGCTAGATAGGTCCGCCGAGGTCTTCCCCTCCCAACAGTCCCATTCACACTCGCCTGATACACCTTTTTCGTCAATCTTCTTTCATCCATCCTCTCTAGTTATGCCCAAGCCCTCTTAGCATACCTTTCTCTATCCTCATCACTACGTTCTCTTGCACTCTACATTTCTCTCTGATCACACTATTCCTCATTCTATCACTCAAATTCACACCACACATTACGCATTCTTCATCATTGTTAAAGTAATCTATAAGTTCTTAGGCTACATTCTGTTCGGCTATCAATAGCTAGCATGAAGACAAGTAAAGCTGTTTTTTATGTCTGATGGCTACGAAAAGCTTGACGTCACGTAAAATTTCACATACCAGCGTAATAACTGAAAAAATACATTTTAAAAATCTAGTGCTTAAGGTCGAGCTTATACCAAAAATGCACGTTATTGAGACGCTTCATCTGTTTTATGAAACACCTTTATTTTTTAGATTTTTCTATGTGTTAGATTTAAAAGAGGCATAAGAATAACCTGTGTTTGAGTAAAAAACATATATATAAGGTCATTTATTTTAAGAACAAAGAAACCAAACAAGCTGACCCAGATCAATAGAAATTCCCAACAATTTTCTTTCCAGCATCAAACGGCGAAGCAGAAATAATTCTGGTGGTCGTGCCGATTGCGAACTGTAAAATATAACAAACATTATTTCGACCCGAAGGTGGATTATTGCGGTAACGAGAATATCCAACTGACATTGCGAGCGGATGCACGTAGAACGATCTCTATGCACTTAGTACCGGGATCTAGCCTCGCGAATCCGAAACGCAATAACCGCCTGGGTCTCTGCAAACAAAACTGAACTTTATGGATGAAATAAAAAAGCTGGAGATGTATTAAAAGATCCGGATATTACTGCTCCTATGTCAACGTTCAATAACAGCGTAAGATATTAAACTCGCTTAAGGATAATGAATCTTGGAGCGAAGAGTAAAGGTTCAGGATAGCTTGGCTGGTGTAGCGGATGTACAGGGCACAGGTTGTCAGGATGGAACAGCATTTGTAGACTAAACTGCGGGATGGCAGGCAAGACAGAACTGAATGCGATGTAACTAAAAGAATTCTTTTTATTTTTCAATTAAGTCTAATGAAATCTACGGCCGCTTCGGAAATACGAGCGGATGTTTCCGCTAGATGGTTTGATTTAATAACTTTCCAGTTTAAATAATTCTTTAGTTTCTGGTTCGGTAATTTTTCATTTGGAGTACCCATGACCTACTTACTGCAGTGAATAATGGAATAAGTTGGGTCACTAGCTTCACATGTCAGTTTCTGCTTTCTGTGTTGTATGTAGGTTCTGGATTGTAGCTTCGATATCCACTAAGGGCATAATATATTTGAGTAACTACGAATTACATGTTTGTTTCGTCTGGGTAGTTGACTCCCGCTTTATTTCAATGTAATTTGAAGTTATCAAATTTTCTAATAATTAAAAGTTGCTTAAGATAAAACGAAATAAATATAATGCTAACATAAACCACACTTTAACCACACTTTGACGACCTCAGTGGCGCAGCGGGCGAGAGTCCGCCTGCGACGCAAGAGGTTGCGGGTTCGATTCCCGCCTCGGAACAAATTTGTGTACGATCTGCAGAAATTTGTTCCGTTGGTCTGGGTGTTTATGTATAATAAAAAATATCCATCTATGTATGTAATGTATTAAATATATCAGTCATCTTCTAGTACTCATAACACAAGCTTTGAGTAGCTTACTTTGGGGCTAG
This sequence comes from Plemyria rubiginata, assembly GCA_963576535.1. Classification (NCBI taxonomy): domain Eukaryota; kingdom Metazoa; phylum Arthropoda; class Insecta; order Lepidoptera; family Geometridae; genus Plemyria; species Plemyria rubiginata. Next base: position 13,567,734 of record OY754910.1, read on the forward strand.
ATGATGCTGTGTGGATTGTCCAGCATTATTTATTTATTATTTACTTAAAATCCTTTCACCACACTGTTTCGAAAGAACTAGGGACAAGACAAGAAGAAGAAGCTTTAATGGTTCCACTAAATCTAAAATCTAAACATGCAAGTAATTATTATTGGATTGGTATAATAAGATAGAGATACATGAAACTGGTTATACTGCATACTGCACTGCATATGAAACTGGTTATACTGCATACTGCACTGCATATGAAACTGGTTATACTGCATACTGCACTGCATATGAAACTGGTTATACTGCATACTGCACTGCATATGAAACTGGTTATACTGCATACTGCACTGCATATGAAACTGGTTATACTGCATACTGCACTGCATATGAAACTGGTTATACTGCATACTGCACTGCATATTACCTTCAAGATTTAGATATTTTATTTTAAAATTCTGTAAATTTAGATAAAAACGCAAAAACTTGAAATTCTTGTAACGTGGGGTGCTATAGCGTTTCAGTCCGGCTTATCTCACTTTAAAAGCAAAACTGTAACAACTTCTTCATTTTTATTACCAGGCATGGTCTTGAGGTCAAAGTCAAAATATGTTTATTCAATAAAATCACAAAGATCACCGTGAAACGTCTTAAGGCGTTGACAACACCTAATATTTCTCTCGCTCGCACGATTAGACATTTTGAAAGATATAAAATCACAAATTACAATTTTGAAAAATCGCGAACAACCATTTTGTGTGCAATCACATTGTGCATAGTTTGGTAAAAATTTCATTTTAATTGATGCATGTTTTCTTACTCAAAAGTTTGTTTGAGTACGAAAACTAGAAAAGCAAACTTTTAAGTAGGAAAACTTGTATCGATCATAATGATTTTTTTTACTTAACTGTGCGCAATGTGATTGCACACAAAATGGTTGTTTGCGATTTTTCAAAAATGTGTTGAGTGATTTAATATCTTCCAACAAGTCAAAACGTGCGACCGTGAGTCACATTAGCTCTTGTCTTCGTCTTAAAACTCGGTGACTCTAGTGCCAGTTCCACGCGACCAACGCCGAGAAAAACAGGCAACAAACTGGGCTTGGGTGTCTATCGCTCTTTTGTATGAGCCTCGTTACAATGTAATAAAATACATATCCCATGGTCTCACGGTCCCCTCAGATCTCACAGCACCAAGTACCAATCCATACCACCTGCTTGTTCCATCAGCTAGTTGTATATAAAAAAAAGAACATAGTTTCCGCGGCAATCGAAGTTTTGCTAAAAATAACTTCAAGTGAACTAAATGTGTAAAAAATGTTCGCCTATAATCGCTGCCTTGATCAATAATTTGAATAGCACTTAATTATTGTTTAAGCACCGTATCTTTTAGTTTTATTTGTGTTTATTATGTTGGTGTTTAATAAATAAATATACTTAGTCACGTGAGCTTCCACTGGTAAATAATTCCATGAATGACGTCATAGTGGAATGTCGGTATTATAGTAACTATTACCATATTCAACGGCTCTGCTTAGGTGATTTTGCATGCAAAGTAATCTTAGCGAGTTTTCTCGTTTTATTTCGGTAATATCCCGCGATATTGTGGCTTTTTAGACTCTTAGAAGATATTTGACAAAGGCAATGCTCGAAGATTAGGTTTTATGTTTCGTTTTTTTATTATGTAATAGTATCCGTTCTTTACGTTTTATTCTCGAGACACCAAAAAAATCTGGTTTTAATATGAATGTAACTATGATGTATACAAACTTCGTAAGAATATTTAAGACTAAATTGTTTAAACTTTTATTAAATTGTTTTAGTATTGATTAACCCCCGGTTTTTGGAAGCCCAATCAAAGCTATTCGGTTCTCAAGTCACTTGCTATTTCAGCTTTCACTTAAAATTTGATAGAGATAGCAAGTGACTTGACAGCCGATTAGCTTTGATCGAGCTTTGAGAAACCGGTGGTAAAGCTTTTACGCCACCATTTTTTTAAATTTTGTTTGTATATTACATCCAGTAGATTTTATAGAAATATTATGTGTATTTATAAAAAAAAATTAAATATATTTTAATAAGATCCCATTCTAGAATCTCATAATTTTAACTTGCTACTTTTTTAACTCCTTTAAATGAATAACTAAACACCTATCAAGATACTCACAGCTCCGCGTAATTTAAGAGAAACTAAATTTCAGCCTGAAATTCAGGAATGCTCTCCACAGAATGACCAGATTCGTTCCACTCTGCTTCCCAGCTCCGAGTCGAATTTATCAATTACCGATTTGATAATTCTATGTGGCCATTGGCCTTCTCTCTTTTAATAAAAGTATAAAAAGTGAAAAATAACTTTAAACTTAAATAAGAGAGAAAATTGACAATGGAAGAATTCATCCTCGTATTTAGCTTTTTACTTGTAATCGAATTATTTTTTATATATTTTTTTTTTAGTTTTTTGCTGTTCATAGTGATTGAATAAATAAGTTTTCTTTAAATTTTTATGACTTGAAGAACACACCACTGATGGAGAATGTACTTTTTACAATGGTAACTACAAAGTGGAAGATTAAGCGTAGGACAGTCTATTTCCAATGGAACGACGCCTTTCGGCAGCCTTGGAAGTCGTTAAAAGTCGAAATAGTTTTTTCTGTAAACATCCGAGTGAAGTCTATTCATTCTCCAGACTGATGATGCTAACGCTGATTCTTGTAGCAGCAATAGATTGTCAACCTTGTTTTACCGCTAGAATAGGACTTACGTACATGCTAATACAGCTTAATTTTGCATTCATTGAGTGCACAAACCGACAAGGCGTCCGATCAATACTGCCGCGTCTAAATAGACAACGCATAAACAGTCGGTTAAACCATCGCTAAACATTAGCGAAACTTAGTTGACGTCACCGGTACCTACAGCTGCATAATGCATATCTGCGCTCGCCTTCACAGCTGAGCATCATTGGACGGTTACGACTCATTACACACGACAGTCACAAAGAATTCGCAAACCATTGACGCTTTTGTTTAACGTTTGATATTTTTTCAAGCCAAAACCCGCACAAGTTATGCCGGCACGCGATGGAATTTGGTGTTTGGGGTTCGGTTGTGCGGGTGACGGGAAGCGCTCGTTTCGAAAGCAATAACTGAAGTGTGCATTGACGAACGCGTTTCTAGTGTCGGCCTCTTAACTAAGATCGTTTTGAATGTCTCTTTGTTGTCGGCAGCTAAGTTACTCGTAAATTATTGTACAGGAAATTGGACTCTTTGACTGGCTTTCTGTATTAGAATTGTAACAAGATGGCAGAACATGATTTGGACTGTTTGTTTTTGCAGGATGATTGATTTCTTGTTCATTCGGTTCTGTGTAAACGTTAATTGAAAGATAAATGTTTTGAGATTTATCTTTATGGAGTTTAAATGTTTTTTTTGACAATATAAATGACTTATTTACGATTTCAACACTTTTAGTCGGATTGTCATTTTTATACAAAACTAAAATTTATGATTATAGTTATTTTATATACGCTATAAAAAATCTATTAAATTTTCCTTAAAGCGGCTGTAAACTATGAAATTGGTAATGATTGTGATTTTATGAGATTAATTCAGAACTTCTCACGCTGACTTAAGTAATTTACAGATGGCTCTCATGACTATAAATTATAAAACACTTGCCAACTGCCCGGATTTGCACGGGTGCACAGTGTTTCTCTACTAAAACTGCATGTATTATACTTAAAAACCTTCCTCTTGAATCACTCTATTTATTAAAACCGCATCAAAATCCATTACGTAGTTTCAAAATCTAAGCATTTATAGGGACAGACCAACAGTGGGAAGCGACTTTGTTTTATACCATAGGTATAGTGATTGAAAATTATCGATTTCAGTAAAAAATTACCCAATAATTTATTAATGTAAATAAGATATTCACATTTAGCTTTTGCAAGTAAATATTATTATTATTATTCAGCCGCTACGGTCCCACTGCAGGGCAAAGTCCACCAGGCCACGAGCCCAGGTGGCAGTCCAGCTCGTCTCTGCATCTCATTCCAAATCAAATCATTGTCATTTCAAAGAAAATAAATTTCCTTAAAATGAAATCTCAGGAAATTGCATCAAGTTTCGTTCAGCTCGCGTATCGGGATATTTCGGATTATTATTTGATTCATTTAAGGCCATTAGCCAGGGACGGATGACCCAATTATATACAAATTTTTGGCGCCGACGACCTGCCTAAAATTCAGATAATGTTTATTTTGCTCTCAGATTTTAGCCACTTGCAAACGGTATTATTATGTTATTTACTTTTATGCGCACGCAAATCTGTTTTGCTTATCAGGATAAAAAATAGCGCCCCTGTTGTTCTGGTTCTGGATCACCTTTGTTAATAAAAACTTTATCCAAATTTGTTTAGATATTACGAAGATTGTTAAAAACATGTACACACTCCCTGATTCAAAAAATTGTGTCTGTGATCTCTTTTCTGACAATAAACTTCATTGAATTGTATTAGTGTGACCTACAGTGTCTGATAAAGATAAACAAAGAATGGGGGGGTGCTGTCGATAAGCACTTGTCTATAAGATAATAACAGCGAACGAAATCAAAGTCACTCTACCCGTAAGGTATAAACTGCTACGTTCAAATCTAAATGCTAACACTCTCCACAGTGACCGATATACGAATACACGAAATAATCCCACGTAGCCTCGTAGCACCGTAGCACCGAAACCTCGTAGCACCGTAGGCCTCGTAGCAATCAAAATTCTGGCCGTACCCCGATTCCGCATCGCTCAGCGTCGCAAACGCAGCCAAAATTAATTATTGCAAGGTACGTTCACACTGCAGTGATTGTTTTATAAAGCTTACCTGCTGGCAGGTACTAAGTACTCGGATTATGTGTGAAGTAGACTTTATCCCGACACGATAAAGATCAGAGTTGAGTGATTTGTCAAAGGTCATTGACACGGTTATACAGCCAGCGTGCAAGGTTCACTGTGAATTTTGGGATTTTGTTGTGTACCTTATAAATAACTAATGTCCGACTGCACGCTGATGGTTACAAATTATAAAAAGGAATATAAATTACTCGTCTTTAAAAATCTCATGTTAATTATCACCTACAGGTTAAAATTATTTAACGAAAGAGTGGTGATTAAAAGAGGAGGCCTATACTCAGCAGTGGGTGTATACGGGCTGAATAAATACACAGATAAAAGTATTTCGCCACTCAAACTATTTTAGATAGAATAATAGCTAATAATTATTATGTGGTGTGCAATACAGTATTTTCTATCTATCTATCTAGCTGGTTTGCTCATGATATTATTATTCAATCAAGTTTTTTTTACTTCTTCTTTTAACACAGTTTAAAGACCACGCAAAATTTTAATTTCTGTTGATAATTATTTAGCAAATACATGAGTTATGCTGCGACTGAAGCTACAATTAGGCGTGCGCTGTGCGAGCTACTCACTTACTGAACAGCACACATTATGTTTAAGCAGCATCGGCTCAGCACACATCACCGACACAGAATAATTTCTGGCTAGCAGTAAACACACTTCAAAAACTTACTACTCCAATATTTGTTTTACTTTTCTACGAGAAAATGTATTACTATCATAGGCATTATCACAAAACGCCAAATTGTAATAAAAATCTTATTTGTATAGAACGTTTATGACGTACAAAATATGTCAAACGAACTAATCTAAATATATGTAACTCAAAGGTGACTGACTGACTGACATAGTGATCTATCAACGCACAGCCCAAACCACTGGACGGATCCGGCTGAAATTTGGCATGCAGGTAGATGTTATGACGTAGGCATCCACTAAGAAAGGATTTTGATAAATTCTACCCCCAAGGGAATAAAATAGGGGATGAAAGTTTGTATGAGATTTTCAAGGTAAACGAGCGCGAGCAAAGCCGCGGGATGAGCTAGTCCATACATATAACAAAATACGCAGTGTACTATCGGTTACCAGTAAGCTTATAAAAACATACTTTCTAAAGGCTAAAACCAGAAAGTGATAATTTCTCGTTATTTATGGCTAAGTACCCATTTATTAGTATGTAAAAAATTCATTATAATAAATCTCATGTCTGAAATACATGTTGAGATTTTCTTCAGAAATGTTCTTTTCACCTATAAGTATAGGTTCTATATAGATAGATAGATAGATAGATAACTCTTTATTGATTACCACAACATAATTATTTAAACACATTTTACTTAAAAACTAACACTTTGTAGCAATACAATGGGCGGCCTTATCGCTAACAGCGATCTCTTGCAGGCAACCTTATATTGAACCGTGTTAAGTATTTTCGTTTTGCAATTTGGCACTATTAACTTCTACCCTACCACACTTGATGTCTTGAGTCCACATCGCAGTTTTTTTATACAACTAGCTGATAGAAAAAGCAGATTGCTCACCTGATGATAAGTGGTAACCATCACAAAGCATGATACGAACGTGCCCTACAGTGCACTGCCTTGCGTGTATCAACTTTAAGCATACAGATGTAATTACACCGGCGACCACACTCTTCAAACCGAAACACAGCGTTGCTGCATGGCGGCAGAAATACAGTTTTTAAAACTTTCGCAGTTTCTTTGTCCTTTTTGTGTGCGCTTGTATTCTGAATAAATATTACTGATTACTGATCGCATAGTTTAGACTTTGAATTCTAATTGCTAATATTATAAATGCGAAAGTAACTCTGTCTGTCTGTCTGTCTGTCTGTTACGCTTTCCGGCTTAAACCTCTCAACCGATTTTGATGAAATTTGACACAGACAACCTTTAGACCCTGAGAAAGGACATAGGCTACCTTTTATTGCGAAAAGTACGCAGACGAAGTCGCGGGCACCACCTAGTAATATTATAAATGCGAAAGTAACTCTGTCTGTCTGTCTGTCTGTCTGTAACGATTTCCCGCTTAAACCTTCTTAACCGATTTTGATGAAATTTGGCACAGACAATCTTTAGACCCTGAGAAAGGACATAGGCTAACTTTTATTGCGATAAAAAGGGATGAAGAGTTTGAAATAGAGGTTGAAAGTTTGTATGGGATTTCTTAATTTTAAAAGATAAAACCATGAAACTTTAATCAAATTAAAAGCACGCAGACGAAGTCGCGGGTACCAGCTAGTAAATTATAAAAGACATGCGAACTGCCCGGTTTCGCACGGGTGCACAGTGTTTCTCTACTAAAACTGCATGTATTATACTTAAAAACCTTCCTCTTGAATCACTCTATTTAT